>CM019067.1:154377219-154727143 GCA_009667805.1 Leptobrachium leishanense | reverse complement strand
TGTGCTGGAACAATAGATGTTAGAAATGTTATGTGGACTGAAGGCTAAGAGAATGTGAAGAATGTTGATTGTAAATAACTGCCATACCTCATTGTATGGGTAGGCTCCTAATTAGTATGTGTATGCAAATTATGACTGCTATACTTCAGCATAAATAGTGGCGTTGTCATTAAAGGATTCAGTTCATCTGAGTGTTTGAAACATACAGCTCTGCCTGGTGTTTTCATTTCACGTCGGCTACATATCACCCCACCCAGGAACGGGTCCTCTAACTTTGCGGCAGAACCTCGATTCGCCGCGCCGTTGCGCCACCTATTTTGGGATACCGCAACCACCCAGAATTGGGACCTCGACTCAGCACCGTGCCAGCATCGTCAAGGAGACTCTACTGAACCGCGGTTCGCCACGCAGACCGTCTCCAGCCTTTCAATGGTCAGTAGATCCGCTGCTCGAGACGCCGAGTGCCGTGCCACTCGGTAGTCGGGCGGATTTCCACCGTGGGTGCCCCATCTACTCTCCAGATCTACACCGCCACGTAGGCTTCTACCCAAGCGCTCGAGACGCCGGGTGCCGTGCCACTCGGTAGTCGGGCTTGGCAACACCAACGAGGGGGTCAGATAGAGCCGGACCGCAGGCGGATACTCCATTCCGTCATAATACCCATGAGTGAGCTGGGGGGGGCAATACCCATGAGTGAGCTGGGGGGGGGCAATACCCATGAGTGAGCTGGGGGGGGCAATACCCATGAGTGAGCTGGGGGCAGTATCCATGTGTGAGCTGGGGGGGGCAATGCCCATGAGTGAGCTGGGGCCAGTATCCATGTGTGAGCTGCGGGGGGCAATACCCATGAGTGAGCTGGGGCCAGTATCCATGTGTGAGCTGGGGCCAGTATCCATGTGTGAGCGGGTGGGGGGGGCAATACCCATGAGTGAGCTGGGGCCAGTATCCATGTGTGAGCTGGGGCCAGTATCCATGTGTGAGCTGGGGCCAGTATCCATGTGTGAGCTGGGGCCAGTATCCATGAGTGAGCTGGGGGGGGCAATACCCATGAGTGAGCTGGGGGGGCAATACCCATGAGTGAGCTGGGGGGGGGGCAATACCCATGAGTGAGCTGGGGGGGGGCAATACCCATGAGTGAGCTGGGGGGGGGGCAATACCCATGAGTGAGCTGGGGGGGGGCAATACCCATGAGTGAGCTGGGGGGGGGCAATACCCATGAGTGAGCTGGGGGGGGGGGCAATACCCATGAGTGAGCTGGGGGGGGGCAAATACCCATGAGTGAGCTGGGGGGGGCAATACCCATGAGTGAGCTGGGGGGGGCAATACCCATGAGTGAGCTGGGGGGGCAATACCCATGAGTGAGCTGGGGGGGGCAATACCCATGAGTGAGCTGGGGGGGGGCAATACCCATGAGTGAGCTGGGGGGGGCAATACCCATGAGTGAGCTGGGGCCAGTATCCATGTGTGAGCTGGGGGGGGGCAATACCCATGAGTGAGCTGGGGCCAGTATCCATGTGTGAGCTGGGGGGGGGGGCAATACCCATGAGTGAGCTGGGGCCAGTATCCATGTGTGAGCTGGGGGGGCAATACCCATGAGTGAGCTGGGGCTAGTATCCATGTGTGTGAGCTGGGGGGGGCAATACCCATGAGTGAGCTGGGGCCAGTATCCATGTGTGAGCTGGGGGGGGCAATACCCATGAGTGAGCTGGGGCCAGTATCCATGTGTGAGCGGGGGGGGGGGCAATACCCATGAGTGAGCTGGGGCCAGTATCCATGTGTGAGCTGGGGGGGGCAATACCCATGAGTGAGCTGGGGCCAGTATCCATGTGTGAGCTGGGGGGGGGGGCAATACCCATGAGTGAGCTGGGGGGGCATACCCATGAGTGAGCTGGGGGGGGGCAATACCCATATGAGTGAGCTGGGGGGGCAATACCCATGAGTGAGCTGGGGGGGGGGCAATACCCATGAGTGAGCTGGGGGGGGCAATACCCATGAGTGAGCTGGGGCCAGTATCCATGTGTGAGCGGGGGGGGGGCAATACCCATGAGTGAGCTGGGGCCAGTATCCATGTGTGAGCTGGGGGGGGGGGCAATACCCATGAGTGAGCTGGGGCCAGTATCCATGTGTGAGCTGGGGGGGGCAATACCCATGAGTGAGCTGGGGGGGGCAATACCCATGAGTGAGCTGGGGGGGCAATACCCATGAGTGAGCTGGGGGGGGGCAATACCCATGAGTGAGCTGGGGGGGGGCAATACCCATGAGTGAGCTGGGGGGGCAATACCCATGAGTGAGCTGGGGGGGGCAATACCCATGAGTGAGCTGGGGGGGGCAATAACCATGAGTGAGCAGGGGGGGGCAATAACCATGAGTGAGCAGGGGGGGGCAATACCCATGAGTGAGCTGGGGGGGCAATACCCATGAGTGAGCTGGGGGGTGCAATACCCATGAGTGAGCTGGGGGGGGGGCAAATACCCATGAGTGAGCTGGGGGGGGGCAAATACCCATGAGTGAGCTGGGGGGGGGGGGCAATACCATGAGTGAGCTGGGGGGGCGCAATACCATGAGTGAGCTGGGCCAGTATCCATGTGAGCTGGGGGGGGGGGCAATACCCATGAGTGAGCTGGGGCCAGTATCCATGTGTGAGCTGGGGCCAGTATCCATGTGTGAGCTGGGGCCAGTATCCATGTGTGAGCTGGGGCCAGTATCCATGTGTGAGCTGGGGGGGGGCAATACCCATGAGTGAGCTGGGGCCAGTATCCATGAGTGAGCTGGGGCCAGTATCCATGTGAGCTGGGGGGGGGGCAATACCCATGAGTGAGCTGGGGCCAGTATCCATGTGTGAGCTGGGGCCAGTATCCATGTGTGAGCTGGGGCCAGTATCCATGTGTGAGCTGGGGCCAGTATCCATGTGTGAGCTGGGGCCAGTATCCATGTGTGAGCTGGGGCCAGTATCCATGTGTGAGCTGGGGGGGGGGGCAATACCCATGAGTGAGCTGGGGCCAGTATCAATGTGTGAGCTGGGGGGGGGCAATACCCATGAGTGAGCTGGGGGGGGGGAAATACCCATGAGTGAGCTGGGGCCAGTATTCATGTGTGAGCTGGGGGGGGGGCAATACCCATGAGTGAGCTGGGGCCAGTATCCATGTGAGCTGGGGGGGGGGGCAACACCCATGAGTGAGCTGGGGCCAGTTCCATGTGTGAGCTGGGGGGGGGGCAATACCCATGAGTGAGCTGGGGCCAGTATCCATGTGTGAGCTGGGGGGGGGGGGCAATACCCATGAGTGAGCTGGGGCCAGTATCCATGTGTGAGCTGGGGCCAGTATCCATGAGTGAGCTGGGGCCAGTATCCATGAGTGAGCTGGGGCCAGTATCCATGAGTGAGCTGGGGCCAATACCCATGAGTGAGCTGGGGGGGGGGGGCAATACCCATGAGTGAGCTGAGGTGGGGGGGGCAATACCATGAGTGAGCTGGGGGGGGCAATACCCATGAGTGAGCTGGGGGGGGCAATACCCATGAGTGAGCTGGGGGGGGCAATACCCATGAGTGAGCTGGGGGGGGCAATACCCATGAGTGAGCTGGGGGGGGCAATACCCATGAGTGAGCTGGGGGGGCAATACCCATGAGTGAGCTGGGGGGGGCAATACCCATGAGTGAGCTGGGGGGGGGGGCCAGTGTGTGTGTATATATATATATATATATATATATATATTATGCGTCACATGACATTAAAGAAAAGTATCGGTACTCGGTATCGGTGAGTACTTTTAAAAAGTATCGGTACTCGTACTTAAAAAAGTGGTATCGGTGCATCCCTATATATCACATTTACTAATGTGCACAAAAAGCAGTTTTGTGCGCTATTCCCTACCAGCATGGCTGTGTAAGCAAGGAGTATCCAGCCCACTTAATGTATCAAACAAAGCAAAAAAAAAAAAAAAAAGTTGTCATTTGTGCTTACCCCTATGGCCCCATGGAAAACAAAACAGAGGTTTTACTATAAAGCCAATTAAAGTGTTAAGCAAACCTGCCGCCTCTTTCAAAGTGGATCCTAACCTACCGTAACCAGAAATTGCTTACCAGCAACTGCATGTCCTCTTGCTGCTTCTCAGCTAAGAGAAAAATATGGTGGGTTTATATTTATACCCTGTCATGGACCCCTCCTGTCCGGCTCTCCAGATACTCGCGCACCAAGATCAGCTCGGCCTCGAATCGCTACGGATTTGATGCCCCGAGCAGCTGATTCGCTCTTTAGTTCCGCTGCTCCTTGCGGCTGGACGGGATGGAAGTACCACTGAGTGCCTTCCAGGGTTAGCTCTGAATGAAACACCAGGCAGGCTGTATGTTCAAACAGGAGACTGATCTGCTTTATTGGGACACACACAGGGTTTTTATGGTGACAACATTCAACCTTCCTGCCCACCCCAACAGTTCCCATTGGCTAGTTTCAAGACCACTGCAGGCTTCACTCTGGTCCTCCTCAGGCTCTTACGCGAGTACGTCAGGTTTATGTAGATGAGCGAGTTTGTCAGACTTGAAACGACTGGCAGATTAATCCTCTCCGTCAACAGATAACGGGGTGAAGCACACAAATTCGCAATCCGTGATCACACACACACACACAATAATTTACATAATCCATTGAGACAGTGTTTGCTTGACAAGGTTGACGCACAACTTCTCAAACATGCAGCAGATAAACATTCTGCACAATAAAACATTGTATAAAAATGGAATGGAGAAGGTGTTTCCCCTATTTTAGAACCCAAAAGAAATAAAGTCCGTCTGTCCCTTCAAACAGGGGAGCGCCATGTCAGGTCCGTGACACTCACCAAGACATTTCCACTTTGGAATTGAAAAAGAAAACTTGGAGACAGCAGCAAAAACAATGACCTGGCTCGGGATACAACAAAATATACATATATGCAGAAAAAGCGGTTCTGCACACTATTCCTTACCAGGGTGGCTGCTTAAACTAGAATTATCCAGCCTACTTTGGGCCCTATTACATTCTTCGCGCACAATTGTGCGCACGCTCAAAAACGTATTAACGCAAGGGCCAAAACCCTTTGCGCTAAACGTCGTATTACGACGTTCGCGCACAAAATGCGCGTTAACATCCAACGCAAGTGACCCATCCTATACTTAACATTGTGAGCACAAATGCGTTTGTAATACCACGCACGCACCAGCGCACAATCTTAGCGCAAAATTTAACGGACAACGTTTGCGCGCATAATTTTAACATCTTTGAAAAGCTGGTGGTAACGGCAAATTGTAACAACCTGACCGTACCAAATGCTGATTCACAACGGAGAAAGTCGATGTGCACTTTTTTTTTACTAGATCCGTCAAAAATGTCGGCCACTACCTTGTCTTCCGTCAGAACGAACGTCTGTTGTGCGCAGTCCGCTCAAAATGACGGACTCACGTTAAAAATTTCATTGCGCTCACTGATTTCTGCACGAAACGGTACTTTGCGCGCATATTTTGCGCGTTGGTTTTACAAGCGCAATTTCCTGACGGATTAAAAAATGCGAACAATGTGATTCCAGCGGTGATTTTCGTGCGTTAATGTTTAACGCTTTGTGCAAAAAAACACGCTGTCACGGAATGGCCCAGCACCCTCAGCCAGGGGCGGTGCACACGGACATTAGTCTTGGCCAGGGACAGTTAGGCGCGGTGGCACGCACGGAGTGTTAACGTACTTTTTATTAGATGTGATATTGTGTGGTGTAATAAAGTGTCCCCGTTGGTTTATTGCGTAATGTATTTTCCCTTTGTCTGCCTTGCCCGCCGCCATTTTCCGATCACCTTGTGGCGCAGTTCAGAATCTTCGATTCGGAAAATGGCCGATTCGAACCATCCGGTCCGAATCGGCGACTCCCTGAATCGTAATGACCAATGGGTCCCGGGAGGGCGGGCAAGGAGTCCCATTGTATTGTAATTTTGTGTAAAGTTAATAAATGCTTGAGCTGTGCATAATAAAGGCAGACTTAGCAGTGCATCCAGCCTCGTCTGATGTGTTATTTCTCCGCCGTACTTTCTGTTCTGAGAATCCCTCGAGGTCTCAGGGTGCGGTGTCCCAGACGATCCGAATCCGAGCGCTCTGTACCTGCATCGAGTATCAGGGCAGAGGCGCAGCGGATGAGATTCGGTTCCCAGGCTATCAGACGAGGATCCGATCCGAAGGAAGCGGCCGTGTACCGCGCTTCGGTATTCAGTGGGAGTTGCGGTAAGACCGACTCCTTTGCCATCCACCCCGATCCGAAGCTCCATCCACCCCGATCCGAAACTCCCGATCCGAAACGCCATCCACTCCGATCCGAAACGCCATCCCCCTCGATCCGACACTCCATCCATCTCCAATCCGAAAAGTCCTCCACCGGAGATACGAAGATTCACCCGCCCCCAGGATCGGAAACGTTTCCCGCATAAGATCCGAAACGTTTCCCACATAAGATCCGAACATTCCTCCGCGGCTGCCAGATCCGATCCCCACGGACGTCCCACACCCACAAGGTCAGTGAACCAGCTGCTCGAGACGCTGAGTACCGTATGGCTCAGTGGTCGGGCTGGTTCTAGGCAGGGGTCCCCTCCACCGCCCGCTAACCCCTCCCCGGGGTCACGCCAGGCCGCACGAGACGCCGAGTGCGCGCCACTCGGTAGTCGGGCCAGCGGTAAGCGACGGGGCCACGCAGATAGAGCACACCCGCAGGCGGAACAACATCCCATTCCGTCATACTGGTGGCAGCGGTGGGATAGCTCTCTGCAGGCCCTAGGGTGACCCTCATCATGATCGGGTATAGTGCCTACAAGCGGGACGTCCTGCGTGGCATGCTGGAGAACCGGGGCGGCGTCCCGGGCTCCAAGAGCCGGGAGACCCTGATGGAAGAATTGAAGAGGATGGATCAGGAGGCGGCGTTCGCAGCGTTGCCTGCGGACAGGGCGCCGGGCCCCGTCCCCGCAGAGCCCGAAGACAGTGACTTTTGCCGGAAGATGCGGGAGCGGATCTCCATGATGGGTCCGGCTCCATCGGAAGCTGAGATGAGGAGCCTGGGTCGAGAACTCGGCCAGGAAGAGGAGCGTGAGAGGGAGCGAGTGCACGAGCTACGGCTGGCCGAAGTGCGAAGCCGACGGAGTAGCCGTTCCCCGTCAGATCGTTACCCCGGGCGCAAAGTGCCGTTTCAGGCGTTCAAGGAGTTCCGGGAAGCCGAGGAGGAAATAGAAAGTTACCTCCAAGACTTTGAGCGCCTGTGCCGCGTGCATGAAGTGCACCGTGCCGACTGGGTAAGGATCTTGGCGAGTAAGCTGACCGGTCGGGCCGCCGAGGCTTACCGCACGGTGCCGGATGAAGAGGCCACCAGTTACTCGCACGTCAAGCAGGCGCTGCTGAGCAGATTTGCTGTGACCCCTGAAGCCAGCCGGGTGAAGTTCCGGAATTCCCGCCGGCCCAGTGGCGCCACTCACGTGGAGTGGGCCCATCGGTTGCAGCGGGACTTGCGCACCTGGCTCTCGGGAAGCCAAGCGGAGACGGTGACAGAGATCACCCAACTGCTGCTGCTCGAGCAGTTTTTCGAGCACACACCCTCCGCTATCCGGGAGTGGGTGCGCGACAAGAAACCCCAGACAGTGCAACAAGCGGCCACCTGGGCCGACGAGTACACGGACACCCGGAAGATGTCGGGGGGAGAGCGGTCTTTGGCCGGCCGCCCAGTTTTACCCGCCCCACCACCTCCACCACCCCCACCACCAGCGGTCCGGGCGCCGGTAGCACGGCCCCCCAGCCGGCCCACCAACATGGCCAACGTCCGATGCTACGGGTGCAACCAGGAGGGGCACTACAAACAGTATTGCCCCAACCGGCCGGAGTTGACCCGGCCGGCCGGCAGGGCATCGCCGGCGGCCCATTGCTGCGACGCCGGGGCTCCGTGGCCGGAGGCCCCGGAGGAATGGGAGCAGCTGCATGAGGCCGACCCCGTGCAAGCCGCCGCAGACGACAACCGCCGTCACCACCGCCAGGCGGTGTGGATAAACGGGCGGCCCGCTGAGGGGCTGCGGGACTCCGGGGCTACCATCACCCTGGTCCGGCCTCACTTGGTTCCGCCGAGCGACCGCCTGCAAAGCACTGTTGCAGTACGGGTGGCGGGGGGAAAAGTGCTCCGGCTCGAGACGGCCCGGGTTCACCTGGACTGGGGAAACGGGGAGAGGAGGTGAGGGTGGGGTTGTTGAGGCAACTGCCGGCCGAGGTGCTCCTGGGTAACGACCTGGGACAGCTCATTTCCGCTTACTCCACAGATGCAGCTACCCCGGTAACCACTAGGCAACAGAGCCGACGTCACGACAGGGGCACTCCGAATGGGACCCAGGTGAGATCTCCACCAAAACCATCCCGACCTCCCAAACCCCCAAACCTCCCAGACCTCCCCGACCCCCCAAACCTCCCAGACCTCCCCGACCCCCCAAACCTTCCCGGCCTCCCAGACCGCCATCACCTCCCGTACCCCGACGGGACCCGATCCCTCCCCTCCCACCTGACCTCCCTTCTCCGTGGAGTACCCCGGAGACGCTTCGCCACCAGACCCGGACCGACCCCACACTGCAGGGCTTCCGGGACCGCGCCGGTCAGGGCCTGGACGACCAGGGAAAGGACAAGGTAGAGTGGGAGGATGGGTTGCTGTACCGTTACACCGTGAGGGAGGGGGCCAAGAAGAAGCAGGTTCCGCAGAAGCAGCTGGTGGTGCCTCAGGGCCCTAGGCGGGAGCTTCTGCGCTTGGCCCATGACATCCCCCTTTCAGGTCACTTAGGCCAGACGAAAACCCGGCACAGGTTGGCGCGCGCGTTTTTCTGGCCCCGCCTTAGCGAAGACACCCGCGACTATTGCCGCACCTGCCCAGTTTGCCAGAAAACTGGGAAGGCCGGGGATCACCCGAAGGCACCCTTGCGGCCCATGCCCATCATTCAGGAGCCCTTTAGCCGGGTGGCGGTCGACATCGTTGGGCCGTTGCCACGGCCCAGTGCCACCGGTAAGAGATACATCCTTACCGTAGTGGATTATGCCACCCGGTACCCCGAGGCTGTGGCCTTGGCCAACATCCAGGCGGACACCGTAGCGGACGCGCTCCTCAGGGTGTTCACGAGGGTAGGGTTTCCCCGAGAAATCCTATCCGATCAGGGTACCCAGTTTACCGCTGAGCTCACCCAACAGCTCTGGCGTCTCTGTGGTGTTCGGGCGCTGCACAGCGCCCCGTATCACCCCCAGACAAATGGGCTGTGCGAGCGGTTTAATGGGACCCTGAAGCAGCTCATCCGGGCCTTCGTGCACGAGAACAGGGATTGGGAGAAGTATCTTCCCCACCTGTTGTTCGCCTACCGGGAGGTTCCTCAGGAATCCACCGGTTACTCCCCCTTTGAGCTGCTGTATGGGCGCCAGGTGCGAGGACCTCTGGATCTGGTTAGGGCTCAGTGGGAGGGGGCACCGGAGGAGGATGGGGTTCCTGTGGTGGAGTACGTCCTGAAGCTCCGGGAGCGCTTGGCGGAACTCCAGGGGTTCGTGCAGGAGAACATGGAGACGGCCCAGGCTCAGCAGAAGGCGTGGTACGATCGCGCTGCGTGCAGTCGCTCGTTCTGCGTGGGGCAGAAGGTTCTGGTGTTGAAACCACAGCGGCAGAACAAGCTGCAGGCGGCCTGGCAAGGTCCCTACAAGGTGGTAACCCAGCTGGGGGATACCACCTATGTGGTTGTTAGCTGCGCAGACACCAGAATCCAGCGGACGTTCCACGTCAATATGCTGAAGGCCTTCCATGAGCGGCCGGAGACGGTGGACGCCATATGCGCGCCGGCTGCCGAGGAGATGGAACCGTTTCCGCTGGAAGAACTCCGGGGGCAGCCAAGCAGCCTTCCGGGGTGGATCAGGTACAGCTGGGGGAGGAGCTAGGACCCGAGAAACAGGCGCAGGCGCGGCAGCTGCTTCTCGCCTACCCGGGGGTTTTCTCGGCTCTCCCGGGATACACGGACCAGGCCATCCATCAGGTGGACACGCCCGGTCAGAGACCCCTTCGGCAACCTGCATACCGGCTCCCGGAAGCGGTCCGCGAGTCCATGCGGGCCGAGATCCGGGAGATGCTGGAGCTGGGGGTCATTGAACCGTCGGCCAGTCCATGGGCGTCGCCCGTGGTCCTGGTGCCCAAGAAAGACGGTACCACCAGGTTCTGCGTCGACTATCGGCGGATAAACGATTGTACCATTACGGACGCTTATCCGATGCCCCGAGTCGACGAGTTGCTAGACCAGATCTCCGGGGGTCATTTTTTGACCACGGTGGATCTGTGCAAGGGGTATTGGCAGATTCCCCTTGCCGAGGAGGCGACCCCGAAGTCGGCCTTCATCACCCCGTTCGGCTTGTACCAGTTTCGAGTCATGCCGTTCGGGATGAAGAACGCCCCTGCTACCTTCCAGCGGTTAATCGATCGCCTCCTCGATGGCCTCCAGGGGTTCGCTTGCGCGTACCTGGATGACATAGCCATCTATAGCCAGACCTGGGAGGAACATCTGGACCATGTAGGGACTGTCCTGGGCCGGATTAGGGACGCCAACCTGACCCTGAAGCCGGAGAAATGCAAAGTGGGGATGGCCGAAGTGCAGTATCTGGGCCACCGGGTGGGGTGCGGGATACAACGGCCAGAGCCCGCTAAGATAGAGGCTATCCTGGATTGGCCCACCCCTGTGACCAAGACCCAGGTCCTCGCCTTCCTGGGTACCGCGGGGTACTACAGAAAATTCGTACCCCATTACAGTGACCTGGCCAAACCCCTGACTGATCTGACCAAGAAATCCTTGCCCCGCCAAGTCCTGTGGTCCCCGGAGTGCGAGCAGGCCTTTCGGCAATTGAAGGCCGCCCTGACCCAAGCTCCCCTGCTGGCAGCTCCCAACTATAATAAACGTTTTGTTGTTCACACAGACGCGTCCATGTTCGGACTGGGAGCTGTCCTGAGTCAAGTGGGGGACGACGGGGGGGATCATCCGGTGGCGTTCATTAGCCGGAAGCTGTTGCCACGAGAGGTGGGGTATGCTGCAGTGGAGAAGGAGTGCCTGGCCTTGGTCTGGGCCCTACGAAAGCTCCAACCCTATGTCTACGGTCGGTCCTTCACCGTGATGACCGACCATAACCCCTTGGTATGGCTCAACCGAGTGGCGGGGGAGAACTGCCGCCTGTTGCGGTGGAGCCTGGCTCTCCAACCCTTCAATTTTACAATCCAATATCGGCCCGGGTCGCAGAACGGTAACGCAGATGGGTTATCGCGACAGTCGGCCCGGGAACCAGGGGATTGGGGAGCCCCGACTACCTCGGTACGACCCGTTGGGGTCCAACCGAGTGCGTCGGGCCTTGGGGAGGGGGAGGAGTGTCACGGAATGGCCCAGCACCCTCAGCCAGGGGCGGTGCACCCGGACATCAGTTTTGGCCAGGGACAGTTAGGCGCGGTGGCACGCACGGAGTGTTAACGTACTTTTTTTATTAGATGTGATATTGTGTGGTGTAATAAAGTGTCCCCGTTGGTTTATTGCGAAATGTATTTTCCCTTTGTCTGCCTTGCCCGCCGCCATTTTCCGATCACCTTGTGGCGCAGTTCAGAATCTTCGATTCGGAAAATGGCCGATTCGAACCATCCGGTCCGAATCGGCGACTCCCTGAATCGTAATGACCAATGGGTCCCGGGAGGGCGGGCAAGGAGTCCCATTGTATTGTAATTTTGTGTAAAGTTAATAAATGCTTGAGCTGTGCATAATAAAGGCAGACTTAGCAGTGCATCCAGCCTCGTCTGATGTGTTATTTCTCCGCCGTACTTTCTGTTCTGAGAATCCCTCGAGGTCTCAGGGTGCGGTGTCCCAGACGATCCGAATCGAGCGCTCTGTACCTGCATCGAGTATCAGGGCAGAGGCGCAGCGGATGAGATTCGGTTCCCAGGCTATCAGACGAGGATCCGATCCGAAGGAAGCGGCCGTGTACCGCGCTTCGGTATTCAGTGGGAGTTGCGGTAAGAACCGACTCCTTTGCCATCCACCCCGATCCGAAGCTCCATCCACCCCGATCCGAAACGCCATCCACTCCGATCCGAAACGCCATTCCCCCTCGATCCGACACTCCATCCATCTCCAATCCGAAAAGTCCTCCACCGGAGATACGAAGATTCACCCGCCCCCAGGATCGGAAACGTTTCCCGCATAAGATCCGAAACGTTTCCCACATAAGATCCGAACATTCCTCCGCGGCTGCCAGATCCGATCCCCACGGACGTCCCACACCCACAAGGTCAGTGAACCAGCTGCTCGAGACGCTGAGTACCGTATGGCTCAGTGGTCGGGCTGGTTCTAGGCAGGGGTCCCCTCCACCGCCCGCTAACCCCTCCCCGGGGTCACGCCAGGCCGCACGAGACGCCGAGTGTGCGCCACTTGGTAGTCGGGCCAGCGGTAAGCGACGGGGCCACGCAGATAGAGCACACCCGCAGGCGGAACAACATCCCATTCCGTCATACACGCGTTTAGCGTGCGTTTTTGTGTCAAGAATGTAATCGGGCCCTTCATGTATAAACCATAAAAAAAGGTTGTCATTTTCACTTACCCCTATGGCTTCATAGTACTTTTGTTTGAGCATATAAAAGAAAACCCAAATAAGACAACAGGCTATACCTGTTTTACTGGGATATACTGTATATTCTATACTGGGGACTGAGCAAATAGGACCTTGTCTCAAACTGCATTTGAGTTGCTTGGTGAAGAACTAAATCTGTCCAAGGTCACACAAGGCTAAAAATGTTACCCTATTCTGATACAAAACAGAGACACACACACAGACTATTACATTCTGTTCGCTGAGGTTAAAAGACTATTCCCTTATAAACCCTAAAACCACTGATACAGTGAGTACTGGTAGATGAAGCAAGTGCGGAGGAGAGGGAATCCCTTCCGGCATATACAGAAACACGATCCTTTAACATTCAATAACATTTTGTGCTCCATTGCTTTCCACAGAAATACTTTCACAGGCTTCCCCCAGCAGATGTAACCAAGGGGGATATTACTGGCGAACTTGCCTGGCCTCACAACTGAACGAGTCCAGAATAATTATTTAATGCCAGCAGGTGTGAAACCCAGCAATCCAAATAGCTTAATTACTTTTACAACAACGCTCAGCCAACACTTTGTATTAAGGGATATTTACATGTATAGATATTAGAAGAGATAACCATTGCGGAATGTAAAAATTGTAATTAGATTGTAAGCTCTTGATCAGGGTTCTCTCTCCTACTGTACTGTGTGTTGAACCTGTATGTATATTTTTTTATTCTTCCTCCCATTGTACAGCGCTACAGAACTTGTTAGCGCTTTATAAGAACATGCAACTGTAACTAATATATTGCACAAAAAACACCAAAATATATTTTATATATATGACGGAATGGGATGTTGTTCCGCCTGCGGGTGTGCTCAATCTGCGTGACCCCTTCGCTTACCGCTGGCCCGACTACCGAGTGACGCGCACTCGGCGTCTCGTGCGGCCTGGCGTGACCCTGGGGAAGGGTTAGCGGGCGGTGGAGGGGACCCCTGCCTAGAACCAGCCCGACCACTGAGCCATACAGCACTCAGCGTCCGAGCAGCTGGTTCACTGACCTTGCGGGTGTGGGACGTCTGTGGAGTTCGGATCTGCCGCGGAGGAATATCGGATGTGGGAAACGTTTCGGATCTTGCGGGAAACGTTTCCGATCGCGGTGCGGGTAACTTTTCGGATCTCGGTGGACGACTCTTCGAATCGGATCGAGGCTGGATGAATCTTCGGATCTGTCGGGATGGGCGAGGGATTCGGATCGCACCGCAATCCCTCGCAATACCGAAGCGCGGTACGCGGCCGCGCCCTTCGGTTCGGATCTCCGTCCCTCTGAGAACCGAATCTTCATGCGCTGCGCCTCTGCCCTGCTACACGATGCAGGCACAGAGCGCTCGCTTCGGTTCGTACCTGAATGGACACCGTACTCTGAGATCGCGGGGGACTCTCAGATACGAAAATACGGTGGAAATAAAGACACACCAGTCAAAGCTGAATGCACTGCAGAATCTGAGTTTATTGTTTACAGACCAAGCATTTATTACCTCTGCACACAATTAGAATACAATGGGACTCCTTGCCCGCCCTCCCGGGACCCATTGGCCACCATCCTTCAGGGAGTCGCCAATTCGGACCGGATGGTCCGAATCGGCCATTTTGCGATCCGAACCGGATGGTTCGGATCGGCCATTTTCCGAATCGAGAATTCTTAACTGCGCCACAAGGTGATCGGAAAATGGCGGCGAGCAAGGCAACAAAGGGAAAATACTTTACACAATAAACCAACGGGGAACACTTTATTACACCACACAATGTCACCTCTAAATAAAAATACTGGTAAAACGGGGTGCGTGCCACCACACCCAAGTGTCCATGTCACCACTGTCACTGCGCGCCGCCCCTGGCTGAGGGTGCTGGGCCATCCCGTGACAATATACTTCTAGAAAACTTTTAAAAGATTAAATTTCAGAACGGTAATTTACAGAAAACTGTAATTGCAAGTCGTCTTACAATGATTTAACAAGCACACAAACACCTAATGTGCTGCTATACAAGTGAACTTTACATGGAGGCAAAAAAATAATAGACCCCAATCAACTTACAACACTATAGATTGTTGAGTTGTGAAGGACCTACTTTGATATAAAATTTTTTTTTTAAAAAAAACAAAAAAAAAAAAAAAAAAAAAAAACACTATACCTAATGTTTGCAAATTCTTTCAGGATAATCCAAGATCAATATTGTCTCCTACCGTTTTTAAAGAATAAACACGTGTTCAGTATTAAGAAAATAAAAAAGATACATCACGTTTACTGTTGAATAACGGATCCTAAACAAACATACATAATACACACCATAAAGAGAAATGTATTTGGTAAACAGGCAATTTAAGAAGCAGTATAGTTGCAAAACTAGCCGATGATAATTGGAGAATTATTCTGAGGTTGCTGTCCCAGGATGCTGCTCCACCTTCCACATCAGTTCCCTCCCCCCCCCCCTCTTGGCTTGGTGACAGACCTGACCCTTCTTTTTCTGTGTACAAAAAACTGCAAGACTATTACTTACTCAGAAGCACTGCTGCTCCTACAGTCAGGCTGCAGATCCTCGCTAAGGACTTTGATCCCCAAGGACTCGACAGCTCGCATCAAAATAGCCTCCATCGCTTCCACGGACAACTTCTCCAGCACAATAACTCGGCATCGGCTCAGCAGGGCATTGTTTACCTGGAAAGACGGGTTTTCGGTGGTGGCCCCAAGAAGAGTTATCGTTCCACACTCCACGTGGGGTAGGAAAGTGTCCTGAGGATGGGAGGCAAGGAGCATCTTAAAAACCCTGAGTAAGTAGATTTGAGATGTATAGAGCAGGGGATCTTAAATTCTAGCCCCTCAGATGTTGCTGAACTACAACTCCCATGATTCCCTGACCATCTACTGCATTCAAAGAATTTAGGGAACTGTAAGCATTAACATCTGGGGAGCCAGCATTGTCAATATTTGAAACGCATTAGCAAGCTTTCTTTAATTACCTTGAGACTTTCATAGATGATCACTCAAGGGCTGCATACACTGAGAAGTAGAATGGGACAAAACATGACTGAGAGCAAGATCAGTGTCTTAGATTGTAAGCTCTTGAGCAGGGTCCTGTTTTCATGTCATTCTCTAGGTGTCAGATATGTTTAATAATTTTAAAATGTTAAAATATAATTTTTGGTTCTCTTTTGTCCTACCCATTGTACAATGTTGCTGAGTATGTTGGTGCTTTATATACAATTCTAATTGTCCCACTAGGTATAATGCTTTGAACAGAGTCACAATTCAAAGTGAAATATTCTACATAAAAGAACAAATATAAAGCCGCGCACATCTACCGGCTGGGTGGAGTAGAGGTAACGTCACCGCTCTGCATGGAGAGAGCCTGTGTAGTCATGGGTTCGATCCCAGCGAGCAACCTCTCCAGTAAGTGTCCTTGGGCAAGACACCTAACGGTACATACTCGCCACCCAGGACATACTTGAAAACGAGAGAAATCTCAATGTATCCTTCCTGGTAAAATACTTTAACAAAAACAAAAAAAAAATAGAAATCTAAGAAAAAAAATTAACATTTACCTACCCTAATCCTAAGGGTCCCTAATGTATGCTGATGGTGCTGAAGATAGATCTAAAATACAAATCCCTTCATCCATACCCCTAACACAATCCCTCGCCCAGCTCTGATATCTCTGCAAGCCAATAGAATTTTAAGTGGTACTGATAGCTGTGTGCCCTGGAAAGTTCCAGATAACTAGATAGAAATGACATATAACATGATGTGTGTGTCACAGAGAAGCCTTGACGAATGCAATTGATAGCACTGGCTAAGGAGATTAGCTCCACTTCTGCATTTAAGCACTTTTCTTGGCTGTATAAGGTACGGACCATCTACAAATTAACTTTTAATCCTATAGAGGTTGAGTATCCCTTACCCGTAATGTTTGGTACAGTGTTTTTGAGTTCAGATTTCAAAATATTTCCATCTAGTAATGAAATATCTTTGGGATAGGAGCCAGATCTGAAGGAGAAATTAATTTGTTTTCATATACACCTTGTACATATAACCCAAAGGATATTTTATACAATATTTTTCATTATTTCTTCTGTCACATGTGGAGTTCAACTTTTGGTGTCATGTTGGCACTCAGAAAAGGGATACTCAACCAGTAACATTTAAAATAGAATAATAGGGAAAATTATAGCGTTGAGACAATGTATAATAGTTACAACTATCGATCTATTACTTGGTGCACTTTCACCTTTGTATACAGAAACCGAACAAAGTTGATGCTAACTTAACCAGAGCTGTTGTAAACCTGACTCCATAGACTATTATGGCTCTTGTTAAGTTAGCACCAACTTTGGAATAGGACCCTGTCATTTTTAGATTTTATACCTATCATAATCGCTATCGCAACAAAAGATTGATACCTTTTTTTATTCTTTTAATAGCCGTATCTCCCTTGAGGCTTTGACTTAGATTATATAAGAGGTTAGTTCAACAGTATGCCAGTCTATCAAACACAAATGAAGTTAAATACAAGTGAAACGAGCTTGAAGAGTATCAAATTCTTTCCAACCACATGATACCCTTTCAGGACGACATCCCACGGCTTTCTCTTTCTACTTTTCTACCCTGCAATGCCTGCTTATCCAACAGTCCAAATACCTAAGGGGGTTATTCACTAACAGGGTTATTCAGAGAAAGGTGAAACTCTGGAGAACTTTTGGAGAAGTGAAAATTCTAGGTCAAAATAGCTGATTTGGAAAGTGAGATAAAAGGGGAGAGTTTTTCTGGTTTGGCTATTTTGACCTAGAATTTTCACTTCTCCAAAAGGTTCAAGAGTTTCACCTTTCTCTGAATAACCCTGTATTTGCCCGTGTTTGCCATAGCTGCAAACAATGGCAAAACGTGCCATTGTTTGAACTGCAATAAACGTCAGCGTTGCACAAGAGAACATCAGAGAGCAGCAGATGAAGCATATCGTGCAGTTGTTTAAAATGCTCTTTTGTGAAACGCTAAAGTTTGCCGCGTTGCAACTTCGGCAAACACCGGCACTTGTTTTTTTTCTAATATCCCTATTAGTTTTTTTTGGACTTTTATGCAAGTTGGCATTGCTGGGGGAAGAAAAAAAAAAAAAAAGTAAAAAGAGGAATCTGTGGAGGATCTCCTGAAAAGGGAATCAAATGATAGGAAAGTTCTGGGTTTCCACGATGACTGCTCCATTTCATTGCATCCAGCTCTTTACGGAACAAATTTTGCCAGAAACCCCAAACTACATGGTATGAAATATTGGGGCTCATTTGCCTGTAATATAATATTTTTAAATAGACAACCTAAAGAGGCTGATCTCGGGGTGTCCTAGAGTCACCCTCAGGTCGCATTTTTGTTGCGCGAAAGCACAAAAGATATCAAGCATTGCAATTAATCTGATGTATTAGTCCTAGAATAACAAAATATGTACACTATATTATTGAAAAAGAAAATAATTTTTTACAAATAAAAACAAAATGACCATTAGTAGATGAAGTGGAGGGGGCTTTTACAGTAAAATGTATAAAAACATGGAATGCGTTGTAAGGAGGTTTAATCCAACTCAAAGGATGCCTATAAAAGCCATTTTGATACTTTACTGCCAAAAGATGTCATTCAGCTATGTAACGGGAAGCAAACGGCTTATTTAAAAACTTGTTAAATCGAAATTGGTGGAATTTTACTGAAAGGTTTTATTCAACGTGAAGCATATTTTGTTGTTAAATACGCAGTGGAATCCAGTTCCAAGACAAGCACGTTTGAGTACTGTTTAGATGGGCAAATTCTGTTTTGGCATCAAAACCAATTTCAATATCTGCTGTGTCAGTTGTAAAACATATTTTAAATACTGAGCCAACATGGATCAGTATTGCCTCTTAATTAATCTACAGCAGAGGAAGCCAGACGTGTCATGAACGGAAGGCCACAGGGTTTGCAGTCTGCAAGGTTTAATTATTTGTCACCTACCCTTGACACAAAACCCCAGACACAAAACACATTTTAGACATGTTTTTCTCTTTTATTACTCCTCATGCAGCGCTATGACTGTCATTTAAAATGAAAATTCCAAGCATTTTGCTTCACTGGACTACACGGATACCACTGACAAACCAATATTGAGCTACCCAGAGACGATAAACCTGGAAACGAAAACTGTTCAATAATTTCTCCTGGTTCAGGCTTTTGCTGCACTGTGGATTAACCATACACAAGTCAGTTGGCCTCTGTTGGCGACTTGATACGTGTGTTGTGTATTTGGTTGTTTGTGTTTTATTTGTATTTCTGTAACCACTCAATGTTCTTGAACCCAGGATATACTTGAAAATGAGAGAAATCTCAATGTATCCTTCCTGGTAAAATCCTTTATAAATAAATAATTTGGTTTAATGTGTGTATAACACCAAGGGAGCAGTTCTTTTTACCTGTTGTGTCTTGTTGAAACGATGGATCTCATCCACAAAAAGGATGGTTTTCCTCTTGAAAAGCCGCTGTTCATTTTGAGCTTGTTTGATGACCTCTCGAACATCATTTGTTGAAGCGCTCGTGGCAGATATGGTCACAAATCTGGTGGTGTTTTTATGAGTGTTTTTGGCAATAATGTGAGCGAGCGTGGTCTAAACAAGAAAGAAAAAAAAGTACAAGGGATGTTAGTGCAAGAAATGGCATTACGCCACATAAATAATCACTCATTTTAATGTCACCATTTACTGCATCACCACAGTCCCAGTTTTTAGGGCTGAAACTACAAAAAAAAAAAAAAAAAACAATCGAGAACTGATCAATACAGAGAATTAGTTTCATTATTGATTAGCTGGTCTGCATACAGCACGCACTCTTTCTATACAGTCCAAACAAGTTAAACTTAAATAACTTAACAATTCAATGTTTTTCAACCCAGGACATACTTGAAAACGAGAGAAATCTTAATGTATCCTTCCTGGTAAAATACTTTATAAATAAAATAAATCAAACTTCAGATGTCAGTTCAGATCTGATTGGAGAAGACATGCCTGTTCCTTTACTCAGTACATGTAGTTCAAGGGTCCTTAACAAAAGTGGCAGAACTATGACAGATACTAGGATACTGCCACTGGGTGAAGAGCAGTACCACCAGTGTTTTATCCTTACTTGGAGTCTTGTGCCACCACTTCACCCTCCTCCCTGCCTTCTAATGTCTGGTTCTGTCCTGCTAACATATCTCCAGTCTGGTTTGCAAAACTCCTTCACTCGTGTCTTCCCCCAAACTGACTCCCTTGCACCTGTAGTTCCTTCCACACTCAATCTGTACTTGAAAATTATTTTCAAGTGCCGCTCTACAGCCATGGCCAAAAGTTTTGAGAATGATACAAATATTAAATTTTCACAAAGTCGGCTTCCTCAGTTTTTATGATGGCAATTTGCATATATTTCAATGTTATGAAGAGTGATCAGATGAATTGCAATTAATTTCAGAGTCTCTCTTTGCCATGAAAATTAACTTAATCCCAAAAAAACAGCATTTCAGCCCCGTCGCAAAAGAACCAGCTGACAGGTCAGTGATTCTTTCATTAACACAGTTCAGAGTGTTGACGAGGACAAGGCTGGAGATCACTCTGTCATGATCATTTAGTTAGAATAACAGACTGGAAGCTTTAAAAGGAGGGTGGTGCTTGAAATCATTATTCTTACTCTATACACCATGGTTACCTGCAAGGAAACACGTGCAGTCATCATTGCTTTGCACAAAAAGGGATTCACAAGCAAGGATATTACTACCTGGAAGCTTGCACCTAAAGCCACTGTTTATCAGATTAGCAACAAGAACTTCAAGGAGGGAGGTTCAATTGTTGTGCAGAAGGCTTCAGGGTGTCCAAAAAAGTCCAGCAAGAGCCAGGACAGTCTCCTAAAGTTGATTCAACTGCGAGATTGGGATACCACCAATGCAGAGCTTGCTCAGGAAGGGCGGCAGGCAGGATTGAGTGCCCCTGCACGCACAGTGAGGCCAAGACGTTTGGAGGATGGCCTGGTGTCAAGAAGGGCAGCAAAGAAGTCACTTCTCTCCAGGAAAAACATTAGGGACAGGCTGATATTCTGCAAAAGGTACAGGGATTGGACTGCTGAGGACTGGGGTAAAAGAATTTTCTCTGATGAATCCCTTTTCCGATTGTTTGGGGCATCCGTAAAAATGCTTGTGAGCACTACCAACAGTCCTGTGTCATGCCAACAGTAAAGCTTCCTGAGACCATTCATGTGTGGGGTTGCTTCTCAGCCAAGGGAGAGGGTTCCCTCACAATATTGTCTGTGAGCACAGCCATGAACAAAGAATGATACAAAACCATCATCCAAGAGCAACTTCCTCTACCCATCCAAGAACAGTTTGGTGATGAAGAATGCCTTTTGCAGCATGATGGAGCACCTTGCCATAAGGCGAACATGAAAACCTAGTGGCTTGGGGGAACAAAACATCAAAATTTTAGGTCCATGGCCAGGACACACCCCAGACCTTAATCCCATTGAGAATTTGTGGTCAATCCTCAAATAGGCAAACAAAAATCCACAAAATCTGGCAAACTCCAAGCAATGATTATGCAAGAATGGGCTGCCATCAGTCAGGATGTGGCCCAGAAGTTGATTGACAGCATGCCAGGACGAATTGCAGAGGTCTTGAAGAAGGGTCAACACTGCAAAAATTGACACTTTACATAAACATAAAGGCTTTTATTGACAATTACTTTGACACTTACAAAATGCTTGTATTTATACATCAGTATACCATAGAAACATCTGACAAAAAGGTTTAAAAACACTGAAGCAGCAGACTTTGTGAAAACTAATGTGTGTCATTCTCAAAACTTTTGGCTACGGCTGTACACCCCTTGACCACGGTAGCTTCTTAACACTCCCCCTGCAACACAAGGGGCCATATAACATTCAAAATGTTAGCGCTCACCAGTGTGAGTGTTAATGTTAGCTCTGGTTGCCCTAGCGCGGGCGCACCATATTACAATCCGAACGTTAACAGGTTAAAAAAAAAAAACCTTAGCGATTCGGATCTTGCGTTTTTCAGCGTAGGCTTCCTGTACTTTACGCTCTCTATGCTTAACATGGGGAGCGCAAAGTGTTAATTAGCGTTAGGAGGATTACAAAGTCCTAACGCTAATTACCGTCCTGTTGCGGTTAACTGAAAAGATAACCACAGCTAGGACCTGGTGCTAATCGATTCCACAGAATCAGTCAACACCAGCTGAAACCGAAAAATCAGATACTCACCTCTTATCCCTCTGCGAGAACGGCGGCTCCAGCTGCTTCTTCTTGCCGCCGGGAGCTGAGAGCGACTGGTTAATAAAAAGTCGCCCAGTCTCCCTCAGATCATGCAGGTCATGTGACCGGCAGCCTCAATGGAGTCCTATGGACTCCGTGGAGGGGATGAGGCTTAGCGCTGTGTTACAGTGCATGCTGCTGGTTTAGCAGCTGCAACGTAATAATCACGCTAAAACGGGTGCAGGTTTTTCTCCTTAGCATCCCCGTTTTAGCGTCAGGATTGTTATATAGCCCAAGGTCTTTCCAAGGCTGCAGAAGCTATACCTTGTGCAACGATTTGCATCAGATGCAAGGAACTCCACATTGACAACAGTATACAGGAGAAGAGAAGAAAACTAAAAACAATACTACAAAAAAAACTCCAAAACACCAATCTAAGGTTTCCATCCTTACACCTAAAACTAGCCCACTCCTAATGTCTTCTCAAATTCACACTGTACTCTCTAACCCACTGAATCCTAGCTGAGTGAACCTAGCAGGGTTATTCAAAGAGAATCGAAAAGTCACCGCAGGTTAAGTGACTTTTCGTTCTCTTCAATTATTTGCGATCCCATTTTGGCGACCCTGCGGTGTATTCAGCTAGCACCACAGGGCCGTCGTAGTGCAGGGAAAAGCCGCCGCAAACCCGACGAACACTCACCGCAAAACCTGGCGAATGCTCACTGAAACCCGCAAAAACATCTGAATTAACGCCGGAGACATCCGAGCAGCCGCTGGAAAAACCCGAAACGCAGACGAATGGAGTGATAAAAATAAATAAAACAGTACGCTTGAATGTTTGAAAAGTGAAACACTGTTTGCAAAGAAACTACAGAACGAAAATGTCTGAAATTTACATATAAGATCCAATAAATAATAAAAAGGGCTGCTAGAGGAAAAAAGAAAAAACTATTAAAAATTTTTTTCAGAAAAATGCCTAAAAGATCCTAAAACAAATCTATAGAGACTTTTTACTGCAGAATATTGTAATCAACGGTTTATTACATATTGGATTAAAACTGGAATATTTTTAACGTTGAAGCCTATGGGATTCGCCTGAATAAACTTGTCGAATAAAACCACCGAACAGCAGGGCAATTCGGCAACTTTTCACTACTGTTTTTTGTTCTCTGAATAGACTAAGCATGGCTTCTCTATGGGGGTTTCACTGCCCTTGAACAGGCAAAGAACAGGCACCGTATGTGCAGGCAATTCGCCAAGATTTGGCAAACTGCCTACTCTCTGGATAGCCAAATGGCCAGGAAAGATAACCGCACGCTGAATTTCAGTGTTCGGTTACCTTTCGGTCACAATTCGGATCCCTTTGAAAAACCCTGTATATCTCGACATCAATCATCCCCAACACAGAACCTCATTTACATTATCAAGCCGACTTGCAAACTAAATGCCTTGATATTGCTTCAAAATATGACCTGATCGAGATCACACGTTCTTGGGCACCTGCTTTTCAAGATCAAATGAACCCTTTCATTACAACGACAGACTGAACACTTATTCCTTGTATGTGCTGTAGAGAAATCGCACAATTGTCCTGATGCTCCAAAATTGCAGTACCGCATGAAGGACTAAAGTTTGCATTCAACCTTTAGGGCAAGGATTGAAATTGAGCTTCATGATATACACTAAGTGGCCAGATTATTATGACCACCTGACCAATTAGCTATAATTTCGCGCTGAAGTTGCTAGAGGGCCAGACCATTACAAATAGGGAAGCAGGCTGTTTACCACGACAGTAGAAGTGATTTTTTTTTTCTGAAGATATGGGTAAACAACGCGATTTAACAGCCTTTGAACGTGGGATGATTATTGGCGCTCAGAGCCATGGAGTATCAGCAAAACAGCAGAATTTGTTAAACTTTTAAGAGCAGCTGATGTTAAAGTGTTTCAAGACTGGACTGTCAGCCAAAAATCTGGGTCTGAACGTGCGAATTGGGGCCGTCAGGGACTAGTCAATGTTAAGGCAAAACAGAGTGGCAAGACTGGTACAAGACAACAGAAGAGCAACAGTGCATCAAATTACTGCAGATCTTAATCAGGGATCCTCTCAAATGATCTCTGAACGCACTGTTCGCTGTACACTACATCGTATGGGATATGGAAGCCAAAGGCCTGTTCAAACACCTTTGCTGTCTGCAGTTAACAAGATAAAACGTCTCCAATGCGCACAGAAACACAAGGATTGGACAGTCGAGCGTTGGAAAAAAGTCATGTGGTCCTATGAATCACGTTTCCAGTTGCATCATGTAGATGGCAGAGTGAGAATTTGGCGGAAACAGCATGAAAGCATGCACCCCACATGCATGAGTACAACCATTCAAGCTGGTGGGGCAGTGTTATGGTTTGGGGCCCTTAAATTAGTGTGGAACAACATCTGAATAGAACAACATAAAGCATCGTTGCTGATCAAGTTCATCCTATCATGTTGATGGCGTATCCCAATGGAGATGGCTTCTTCCAACAAGACAAGACAATGCGCCATGCCACGGTGCTCGTATTGTGCAGGAGTGGCTTCAAGAACATGAGGGAGAATTTACCTTGCTTAGGTGGCACCCACAATCACCAGATCTCAATCCAATTGAGCATTTGTGGGACGAAGTTGAAAGAGCCATCAGGAAGCTGGTTCCACAACCATCAAATCTCACAGAACTGGACAGTGCTATTCATCAGGCATGGTGTCAGATTCCTCGCATCACCTGTCAACATCTCGTGGAGTCAATGCAAAGAAGAATCGCCGCAGTATTGAAGGCAAAAGGTGCCCCAACGAAGTACTGACGGGGTGGTCATAATAATCTGGCCACTCAGTGTATAAAGCCAGGTAAAAATTATTAAAGACAGAGAAAACAGAATCTTACATTTTTAAAGAATTGCAGAGAACAGTTAACAGCTCCAAGCAATATACATACACAATAAAAGTTACCAGCAGGTTTTTAGGACGCGCATGTACATGGATGATTTAGCTCAGATTGGCTAAAAGGTAGATTCTCATGTTGTAGATTTACACATTCTACAATGATTTATCCACTTGAAAGCTAGCACGGCACCATGGGAGTTAGATGTCCTCAACGTCCTCAAAGATCTGCATTAAAAACAATATGGTTTTCAACATCAAACAACTAAACAGAGTACCCTTTTCAACTCTCATTACCGCATAGAGAAAGAATGAGCTCACAAAACTGAAAAACTAAGAAAAAAAAATGGTCAAATTTGAAAGTTCTTAACATGACGAGATACGGGTCTGACTACTGGGAAACGCACTTGAAATGAGATCTAAACCAAAGGTCATCAGGCACGTCTATAAACACCACCACCGCTCCTTTAATCCAAACGGTGATATAAGCAGCTGTAAAAGTTTAATGTCATCTCAGGACTGGAGATGGAATTACGATCAGGGCAGTGACTCGAAAGTACCGTGCCCTTGTTCAGCTCCTCAGAAAGTACACCGCAGCACCTGTCATCTCTCTGCGTTACTTGGGTCTCGCAGGACCCTCTGTGTACGTTCTCAAAAAACGACTGAATGAGCCACAGGAATTTTTGGTCACTTGGCTCTAAAAGCAACAGCTGATCATAATTACATTTCAGAGAAGGTGTTACTAAGAAAAAATCTGGCCTATTTGCTGAGTGACCAGACAAATTCTGGCTGAGCCATCGGCTATCAGGCAATGTTACCAAAAACCCAATACAACATATAGATAGAAAGTCGCACACACACGCTCTTGCAGACCCATGTATTACTTTGCCTGGAGCTTCAGATGATGACTGGTATACTCCCAGTTATATCCAGCACTACAGAAGATTCCTTTCCATAGTTAAAGGGACACTCTAGGCAAGGAGACCTTCCAGAAGCGCAGATCAGCAAGTGCGTCAAGGATTGGACCCCAGAATAAGAAGAAATCAAATCAGAACCTAGACCCCTCCAAATGTTCCTCAACGCATTCGCATTGAGAGCTATTATATTAGTTGGACACTAACTAAAGCATCCAGCCCCCTAGCAATCATGTGACAGGCTGCAGCCTGCAGGAAGCCAGCAGCATGTCACTTGGTAAGGATTAAGAGAGCCAGTGCTGGATACAAGACCAATTTTAAAATTTACCTAAAAAGGTTAAACCATATGAGTTGGTGCAGAAGGGATAAAGGGAGGTGAATATTTTAACCATAGCATATACCTTTAAAGTTTAATTTACTTACAAGGAAAGATGTTGAGGAGACGAGGCACTCCAATCCAAATGTGGCTTTATTGAAGAATCACAAACGCAGCGTTTTACCACATCAGCAACTTACAGTAACAATGCTTTGGCTTTGAGAAACGCTGCTAGAGAGCCAAAACGTTACTGTAAATCGATGTTGTGATTCTTCACTGGACTGGAGTGTCTGATATCATCTTTCTTTGTAACAATGAGCTGCCAACTGTGGAGCCAGGGAGCACCTTTCCTTACCTGGATACTTACCTGCCGTATAATGAGTGCGTTACCCTGCTTTGGGCCCTATTCCAAAGTTGGTGCTAACTTAACCAGAGCTGTTGTAATCTTAACAGAGCCATTATAGTCTATGGAGTTGAGTTTACAAGAGCTCAGGTTAAGTTAGCACTAACTTTAGAGTATGGCCCCAGTGTTTTAATAGTCAGCTTTGCATACAGGTTAGATATAAAAAAAACACACACTCTAAGGCCGGGGGCACATTAGGCGTTTTAACGCACTAGCGTGCGTTAAAGAAAACGTTAATGCACCGGCCCCCCTCCACAAGGCTGCAAAGCGCGATCCTCCTATGGAGGATCGCGCTTTGCAGCCCCGACGACGCGCATCCTAGCGCATCGACAGTGATGATCTCTCGGTGCGCGCACTAAGTGCGCGCGCGTGCAAGCATGTGACCGGCTCCGTCCGCAGCATCACATTGCTGCGACGGGCGCCGGTAACACGCACTAATGCACACAAGACGCCGCCTAGTGTGCCCCCAGCCTTAAGACTATAGTTCACTAGGCAAATTTTATATTGTGTCCTTATGCTGTAACGTGGACATTGTACAGCTGTGCATCAGTAAACTAGAAAAACAGCACAATTATTGATTTGTACTAGATTGGCAAATGTAATTAGTGTATAGAACAGCCAGCATAATTCCTTCCTATAATATGAGCATAAAGAATATACGACTAATCCATTTATAGTCCCAGGGCTCCCCCTACTGTCTAAACAGTAATAGAGAATTGAACCCTTAGAGATGATGTTCTAGAGCTAGGCACATTTTAAAATTGTGTTTGATTGCCGGAGGTTAAAAACAAAATAGCAGAATTTTAAATTATCAGCTTACACAATTTTTTCTTTTTTTAAATCTTCCCCACAAAGTCTTCATTAAGAGAGAATACAATGTTAAATTATTGTCAAATAGCTCGATATATAGGATTACTGTACATATACACACATATAAATAAAATAACCACAATATCTGAAATGAATGTGAATGTTTACAAACTGTTGCAAAAGACTTGTGTAATATACCAAGCAACTTTAAACGGCTAGTCTGTAAAATTGAGATTTTAAATAAAAAGCCACATTCTCAGTTTAGCATATCTAATGCATTTGTAGACTACATAAATTACTAATTATACTTTAGTCCTATATTTTTCTTTAGGAGCTGTGGATTTGTGGGTAGCAAGAGAACGAGCCCTTACAAAGTACCTTGTTCCTCAAGTACTGGCTAAATAGTAGGGATAGACCGATATATATCGGTTTCGCCGATTATCGGCTGCCGATATTCAAAAAATTACTGATATTGGTATTTTATTTGCCGATAGTTGGACAAGTTGGCTCACTGTAGCTGCGACAGCAAGATCCCAAGGAACTGTGTGAATCCGGGGCTACTCCCACATTAGGATGTAAGCCCTCACTGCAAAACGACCCCTGCTCACTGACCGTAATGCGCAGGAGCGGGATGACAACAGAAATGGGGCTTCCATCCCATCTGGCAGGGAATTTCCTATACAGGAGATGCAGGGCCTTTCCTACAGCAGGGGTCAGCAACCTGGGACCTCCAGATACTTTGGAACTGCATTTCCCATGAGGCTCCAAGAACCTAATGTGAACCTGAGCATCATGGTAGATGTAATTCCAAAACATATGGGGCAATATTACAAAGTCACTGCTAACTTAACCAGAGCTGTTGTACATTTACCAGAGCCGTTATAGTCTATGAGGTTAGATTTACAACAGCTCTGGTTAAGTCAGCACCAACTTTGTAATATAACCCTTGGAGGGCCAAGGTTGCTGAACCCCTTACATACAGGGTCATATGAGGAATCTTTAAGAAAGCCAAATACAAGGTCTTATTGTTTATAAAAATAAAAGCTTAAAAAAAAATTCTTATCAAATTGAATAAATGAAGAGGACGTGGTGCAATGTTTAAATGTTAAACACCTTGAGTTCATGACAATGTCAGATTTGTGCTTTTTTTCCCACAACTTTAAATTTACGGAATATCTGCGCCAAATATTGGCTAATCGGCCAGAAAAGCTGCTGATAATCAGTATCGGCCCTGAAAAAATGATATCGTCTATCCCTACTCAATAGCACTTGTGTTAAGTGATTTTACATCTAAAAAAAATCCCAAACTTATCTCTGATCCCCCAGTGCAGAAGACAACGCAATAAAGCGCTTCCTCTGGCCACATGCAGAACACTAGAAACAGGGTACTCCATGGAGTCGTAGGGACTTCAGGTGCCAATACCAGCAGCAATCACAGCCGGTTTTGATCAGTTCCTCCAAAATAGTTCGACTTCAGCTGCGAATACCCTGGAAAACAGAACAGTACCAAGCAGTACATACAGGGTTATTCAGAGAGGTGAAAACCGGGAGAATGGCTGGAGAATGTAAAATTCTAGGTCAAAATAGCCGATTTGGAAAGTGAGATAAATGGGAGAATTTTTCTGGTTTGGCTATTTTGACCTAGAATTTTCTCTTTTTTTCTGAATAACCCAGATAGAATCCTTTCATTGTGTCTTGCTATTGGAG
The DNA here is from genome assembly GCA_009667805.1 of Leptobrachium leishanense. NCBI lineage: Eukaryota > Metazoa > Chordata > Amphibia > Anura > Megophryidae > Leptobrachium > Leptobrachium leishanense. The sequence continues at coordinate 154,698,181 of CM019067.1, read as the reverse complement.
CTCACGCTTCAGAACACCAACGACATTACAATCTCATGGCTTTTTTCCAACATGAGGCTGAAACGTTACTGGTAAAGAGAGAACTCCAACAAAAGGCCAATTTCAAAGGGATCCCATGAGTGATGTTACCTTTTGTTTTCTTGGTCTTCATTTTTGGATGTGGCAATATCTGGGTAACGTAGCACCACAGAGATAGTCTGTAATATTTAAGTGTATACAGTCTGATACGTTTTGTCTTATTGAGCTGCTAATACAGCGATGTTGACAATTTTACGATAAGCCAACAATTAAGACACAACGCTGAACAATGTGGGGCAGCAGGACAGGGACGCCACCGTGCCAGTAGGTTTACTCAAAACAGAACTGCAAAGATGGCGTAGCCCTGGTCACTAGAACAGAGGATAGAAAATGTGTAATATGTCATTAAGACGTGACATCAGGGACCTTTATAAATGATCATATTCTTGGCTTTGACATATTACATGGAATGTGGTTTAATCCGGGATAGCGTCACTTGCGTTCAACGAAGACCCCAGAGTTAGTTAACCAGATATAGGAGTATGATGAATTATGCCCGTTAACACAGCACCCACCTTGCCACAGCCTGGCGGCCCCCAGAGTATGATGGATGGGATTTCGTTGGACTGCAGCAGGGTCCTGAGCATAGTGTTTTCTCCAAGCACCTTATTTTGACCCATGTAGTCCTGTAGACTACACGGCCTCATTTTGTCAGCCAGTGGTTTGCCGTCCAGTCGCTCTGCCAACATTTTCTCTCCCTGCTGGCCTTCTTGGAACCCGACTTTAGGCAGGTGCCCGCTACCCAGCTCCTCTGGTTTAGGTGGCTGTACCGCACCGGATGGCACTTGACCCTTGACGGCAGTCTCGGTTCTTCTAGGAGAAGGGGTGGTAAGGAAAGGGGAGGTTGTGGGGGTCCCTTCTGGTTGGTATTCTGATGCCTTGGCTTTTTGGAAGAGCGGGAAGCTGGGGGAATTTGGGTTCCGGGCAAGAAGAACTTGGTCCTCGCAGGAGAGACGCCTTTTCTTCACGGACACTCCACTGGCTGGTTGTACCTGCAGGCAGGTGTCCAAATGGAGATTGATTGCGGAGGCTGGCATCTCCTGACTACACACAGGGCACTGCACATGGCTCTCTGCGATGCCTGCCCCTACTGGCCTAGCAACCTCATCCATAATCCCACTCTGCACCTGCCAAAAATCTGATAGGGTAATGGGATCAGAAAAAAACAGGGGTCGCTCCTATACCCCAAACCAACACAGATTCTAGTACAAGGTACACCAAGGGAACAGAAGCACTAGATAATCACAGGTGAGGAAAGCACCATCCACCCTGTGAGCCGCAGCATGTACGGGAGTCGTAACAATTTAATTATCAAATCAGGGCAGAGGGAAAAGCAGCCAAACACATATTATATGGCACAACTAATACCCACGTGGTGCTGTCATTCCATACCGGATGCCGCCCCCACAAGCGCGCCAATTAAAAATAAACAACCTGGGGAATAGAAACGGTGGCTGTTTAAGTGCGGTAACCCCCTGCACTCAACCGAATAGAACGACCCAACACACTGCCGCGAAAACGCAAGTTTCCTTCAGGAACTCCTCCGCACTACGTCTAGCTCCACCCCCTCAGACCGGTCAAACCTCTTCCCGCGGAGCCTGTCGGGAAGTGTAGTCTCATGGCAATAGCCAGCACCATCTCGACCTTCGACGGGATAATTCCTGTAAACTACAGTTCCCTGCATGCCCAAGCAGGGAAGTGGATGAAAGCGTGAGAGCAAGGTTTTTGACCTCTGTTGTGCCAGTAGCGTCCGGGGTTTTATCTGTAAGGCTGTCAGAATAAAACCCCATGAACCCCCACAGGACAGCCAGAGTGCCAAATCTCCCACAATGACTTAACACAATAAAGAGGATTAGTGTTTTGTGATATATATTAACCTGTAGTTATCCTCTCTCCTACTGTTCTCCATGTGTCTAACTTGCATTTCTATTTGTTGTAATGTCTGGCCCATTGTACTACATTATGGGACTTGGTGCTTTATAAACACATTGTAGTTTGATGTCTGATTAATAATAATAATGAATATTAACGGCATCGCTATGGAAGACACGCAGCGCGCTGCTATAGCTTCCAGTATGAGGACCATGTCCCGGAGGGACATCCCATTGCAGCAGATACTGGGTTTTTGGACCTTGTATCTCTGGCACCATACATTGTCATATGACACGAGTCTGGCCTTTCCAACTATACAAACATGGACATATACAGTCCATAAATTTAAAAAAAGAATGAAAATAATAATTTTTCTAATTATAAAGTAAATAATGTGGTTGCAGTAATTTCCCACGGGAGCAGCAATTGTGGCGCTGTTGATGCAATGCATCAATTTTTCCATTGTTTCATAAAGAATGTAAGCCATTGCACAGAGAGACAAGGGTACGTTGGCCTCCTATGTTTAAAATCTGCTCAATCACAAGATCAAGTGAGCTATCACTGAAAAGGCCAGAGTCTGGCCTTTCCAATGATACCAAACACCACCATGTCATGTGTAAACAGATTGTTCTCAAGCCAACTAGCAGCACACATTACATAACGTGCTCTTAATGTTAGATTGTAGATCATGGGTAGAGGCCTCTGTTAATTTAGCACTCATATGTATTTTGTTTATATCTCCCCAAATGTACACCAATGCTGAAAATGTTGGCGCTATGTAAACCCTGTGTTTTGTAATAAACATGGGTCATATATGGGGATGCAGGCTGACATGTTTGGCTTGCTTTGTTGTTGGCAGCAGGTAAGGATTTCTTTTGGCTTGCTCTAGATCAACATTTTTCATGACAGTTAAGACTGCCAAGCCGCACAGACTGAACTTGATGAACCTTGTGTCGTCTTTCAGTCTAACTTTCAGCGAAACTAAATTCCAAGACATCTTACAGCCCCGTGTTAACTTTCACTGGCCAAAAAGGGTAAAAGTGATGAAAATGTTTAATACGTGTAATTAATTGGCAGCCTTAGCACACTATGCTGCACCAATCAGTTGACAACTCTACCTTTTTATGCAAAATGTAGTGGGTCACTCATATATGTTAATGGTTCACTGCAATAAGGTTGTCTTCATTTCAGTTTTTAGGTTTTTCATCTTATAATACACAATAAATGGTAAAATGCAAACTTGACCAAGAAACTCAAACTACAGCCTAGAAAATACTCATATTCAACAAGGCTGTAACCCTTACCTGTCTGTTATGGGCTAGAATGTAAATTAACTTACAGGTTTATTCAGAGAGAAGTGAAAACCAGGAGAATGAACAATCTTGACCAAATAGCCGATTTGGAGAGTGAGATACAGTTGTGTTCAAAATTATTCAACCCCCAATGCTGTAAAGGGTTTTAGGGAATTTAGTGTACATTTGTAATTGTATTCAGAATGAAATCCTACAAGGACTTTTTAAAGAACCATATGCAACTAAAATGACATCAATTGGTTTTGTAATACAGTAGTAAATGTTTCTTTTGTGAATTCTTCATTGACACAATTATTCAACCCCTTAAAGACTACCACTCTGAAGAACAGAGGTTCATTCAAGTGTTTTCAATCAGGTATTGAAAACACCTGTGGATGTCACGGAGCAGCAATAAAGCATAATAAGCACCAATTAGGCAGCTTTAAAATGACTGTGATACTCAGCTCCTTCTAGACATTTACTGGTGTGGTTACAAACATGGTGAAGTCAAGAGAATGGTCCAGGAAGACAAGAGAAGAGGTGATTACTCTTCACAGGAAGGGCAATGGCTATAAGAAGATTGTAAAGATGTTAAACATACCAAGAGAGACCATAGGAAGCATCATTCGCAAATTCAAGGCAAAGGGCACTGTTGAAACGCTACCTGGTCGTGGCAGAAAGAAGATGCTGACTTCGACTGCTGTGTGCTACCTGAAGCGTAGAGTGGAGAAAAGTCCCTGTGTGACTGCTGAGGAACTGAGAAAAGATTTGTCAGATGTGGGTACTGAAGTTTCAGCTCAGACAATACGGCGCACACTGCGTAATGAAGGCCTCCATGCCAGAACTCCCAGGCGCACCCCCTTGCTGTCTCCAAAGAATAAGAAGAGTCGACTGCAGTATGCCAAAAGTCATGTGGACAAACCACAGAAGTTTTGGGATCGTGTTCTGTGGACTGATGAAACAAAATTAGAACTGTTTGGGCCCATGGATCAACGCTATGTTTGGAGGAGGAAGAACAAGGCCTATGAAGAAAAGAACACCTTGCCTACTGTGAAGCATGGCGGGGGGGTCAATCATGCTTTGGGGCTGTTTTGCTTCTGCAGGTACAGGGAGCTTCAGCGTGTGCGAGGTACCATGAATTCTCTTCAGTACCAGGAGATATTGGATGACAATGTGATGCAGTCCGTCACAAACCTGAGGCTTGGGAGACGTTGGACCTTTCAACAGGACAATGATCCCAAGCATACCTCCAAGTCCACTAGAGCATGGTTGCAGATTAAAGGCTGGAACATTTTGGAGTGGCCATCGCAGTCACCTGACTTAAATCCGATTGAGAACCTCTGGTGGACTTAAAGAAAGCAGTTGCAGTGCGCAAGCCTAAGAATGTGACTGAACTGGAGGCTTTTGCCCATGACGAATGGGCGAAGATACCCGTAGATCGCTGCAAGACACTTGTGTCAAGCTATGCTTCACGTTTAAAAGCTGTTATAACTGTAAAAGGATGTTGTACTAAGTACTAAGATTGAATGTCACTTGGGGTTGAATAAAACTGATAATGATGTGAGCACAGAAAAGACATTTGTGGTTATTTCATTATAAATGTTATGTTATATTTGTCTGACCTACACATGCCTCTTTGATTTAATTGTAAGCAAGATGACTGAATGATCAAAATCAATGTCAAACTGGCCATAACACTCAATTTCAGTGGGGGTTGAATAATTTTGAACACAACTGTAAACGGGAGAATTTTTCTGGTTTGGCTATCGTGACCTAGAATTTTCAGTTCTCCAGTCATTCTCCTGGTTTTCACCTCTCTCTGAATAACCCTGTTAGAATATCCTGCTCTGTATGCAAACTGGTTAGACGTAATTAATGGATGTTGACATTCTCCACCTCTAGAAACATCGAGACACTCAACCAGCAGACAAAAACAATCAGTATCAATGTCAACTGAGCTCTTTATTTGAGCCAGGACCAATGGCAGTCCTAGAAAAGAATTTCTGGAAGGGAACTCTACCAATTTTGGCTATGAACTGTTGATTAGAACAGCTGCCAGATCATACGCTTTACTCAACACACTCACTCTTCTCAGAAGATTGCTGCACAGGGTCTGTCCTTCTTTTGCTTTGGTGACACCTGACATACCCTGCACAGCAATGTTCTGCAGTGTGACATGAGAAAGTATGTTATTGTATCATCATTGTTCACTTTATAATTGAAAAACTAACATGGGCTGCTTTAGAACAAAAAAGGAAATATTTATTTTATTAATTTGTTTTGCACACTTTACATGCTCATATTTCATAGGATTGAAAGGCTGGACTCTGGTCTTTCCAATGACGCATCAATTGACGCATCAATTGACACATCAATTGACCTAAAAGGATTGCAGTTCAGAGGGAGCACATGCCTCCTGTGCCACCTCTGGATCCACCAGTGGCTAGAACACAGGTAACAAAGCAGTAAGGTTTATCGAAGTCATTATATTAAGTGTCGCAGAGCAAGTGTTTTATGAACAAGAGTTAAACAGTAAGATTAACAATCCAGCAAGTAGGAGGTAACCCTTGTATATTATTTTTTTTCGCTCAAGTGTCTCACTAGAGACATCTGTCTTCCACTTGTTTCACGCATTTTGAAAATGCCATTATTTGACTTGCAAACTGCAAAATTCAGGTTTCTCTCACTATCATATCAAGGAGTAATTTGTCAAGTGAATACATGCCCATTTTACTAAATATTCAGTATAATCTCATGTGAATTCCTAGTTATCGGTGTGTATATTTCAATCAGATCAACAAGGGGTATGTGTCACGGAATGCCCAGCACCCTCAGCCAGGGGCGGTGCAGTGACAGTGGTGACATGGACACTTGGGTGTGTGGCACGCACCTAATTTTATAAGTACTTTTATTTAGATGTGATGTGTGGTGTAATAAAGTGTTCCCCGTTGTTTATTGTGTAATGTATTTTCCCCTTTGTTGCCTTGCTCGCCGCCATTTTCCGATCACCTTGTGGCGCAGTTAAGAATTCTCGATTCGGAAAAATGGCCGATCCGAACCATCCGGTTCGGATCGCAAAATGCCGATTCGGACCATCCGGTCCGAATTGGCGACTCCCTGAAGGCCAAGGGCCAAGGTCCTGGGAGGGCGGGCAAGGAGTCCCATTGTATTCTAATTGTGTGCAGAGGTAATAAATGCTTGTACTGTAAAACAATAAAGGGAGTTCCTGCAGTGCATTCAGCTTTGACTGGTGTGTCTTATTTCCGTACCGTATTTTCGTATCTGAGAGTCCCCCGCGATCTCAGGTACGGTGTCCATCCAGGTACGAACCGAAGCGAGCGCTCTGTGCCTGCATCGAGTAGCAGGGCAGAGGCGCAGCGCAGGAAGATTCGGTTCTCAGAGAGACGGAGATCCGAACCGAAGGCGCGGCCGCTACCTCGCTACGGTGTTGCGAGGGATTGCGGAAGATCCGAATCCCTCGCCCTTTCTGCCAGATCCGAAGTCCTTTCAGCGATCCGATCCGAAAGGTCATTCCTCCATTGAGATCCGAAAAGTTACCCGCACCGCGATCGGAAACGTTTCCCGCAAGAGCCGAAACGTTTCCCACATAGATCGAAGATTCCTCCGTGGCTGGCAGATCCGATCTCCCCGGACGTCCCACACCCACAAGGTCAGTGAGCCAGCTGCTCGGGACGCTGAGTGCCGTATGGCTCAGTGGTCGGGCTGGTTCCAGGCAGGGGTCCCCTCCACCGCCCGCTAACCCTTCCCCAGGGTCACGCCAGGCCGCACGAGACGCCGAGTGCGCGTCACTCGGTAGTCGGGCCAGCGGTAAGCGAAGGGGTCACGCAGATTGAGCACACCCGCAGGCGGAACAACATAACCATTCCGTCATAGTATGTTTAAGAATGTTGAGATGTAATCTCCAATTATCAAGCAATAGTTCTGGATACTGCTCACCGCTTGTTTTGTGCCCGAATGGATCCACTCTCAAATCCAGTAACAATCAGGGATAAATAAATAAATCTGGCACTCTTCAATATTAATGATGGATTTTATTCCGCAGCATAAGAAAAACTACGTTTCGACCCTGACGGGTCTTTGTCAAGTCGAAACGTCGTTTTTCTTATGCTGAGGAATAAAATTCATAATTAATATTGAAGAGTGCCAGATTTTTTTATTTATCACGAGATGTAATCTCCAACATTTTGACACTTTATTGAATATATAGACAAGATAACAGATGTGTAGAGAAACACAACCAAAAATAGCAAAACAATAGTGATATTCCAGCGCCAAAAATTGTGCAATCTTACCACACACCCGTCATTTAGGATTATATGCCATTTCCCACCACCAGCGTACAAAGACTAAAACTTTCACATCAGTGCAGCACCCCGTAGGTAAATAGTAAGCATAACAGTAAATAATGTTATACTCAGGGAAGGATGGTGTCATTTTAAGTTGAGGAGCGCCAAACTGCAACCACATCCTCCATAAGCTCTCCCTGGGAATCTTAATAAATATATCTAAGAGTGTTGTTTGTTGAGCTAATGCTGCTTTATTAACTGTCACTTGCCCACAGTATCACTTATTCACTTTAAAAATCTCTCTCCTGTTTTATGTTAATCCCCTTCACTGTCCCCATTTATCCCAGTCATAACTCCTGACATCAAATACAGTATGGCCTGACCACCCTTACGAACCTCTTATAAGTTACCCATTATTACCATCCTCATTAATCCATTCTGGCACATTTAATATAGTCTGATTACTTTGGCTGCAAAATAGATTGTCATTTGCCACTGCTGCAATTTTTGATTACCCTACCTGTCAGTTTTACCCTTATCAGTATTCCTTCCCACAAGGGCTTGGCAGCTCACTGGGAATGGGAGGGCAGGCTGATGTGACAGGTCCAGCTCTGTGTAAAGTCTGAATACACTTTCTGACTGCCCCACCATGTCAGCACTTGCTTTGAAGAGTGAAAAGCTATCACTAAGCAGCTACTTCTCACTCAGAAATGGACTTCTGGCAGGGCTGAATTTACATCTCAGGAGCCTGTAGGATCCAATCCAGGCCTGGTCCAGAATGAATCATGTGTCTGCATGGGAGGGGGTCTGAAATCCAAACACATGATTACAAACCCGAACTGTTTGGGTAAAAACTGGACAGGTGGCAGCCCTAGTGCCAAAGCACAGGTCCAAGATGCAAGTCAAGTAACCAGAACATACTACACCCCAACATGCTGGTCACTGATGCTTGACTTGGGGTCCTTTCCCGCAGCTGCTGCTTGCTCTAATTCATGCTACGTGCTCTTAAATATAAGGTAGGCCACAGACAGCCAGTAAAGAAGCAAGACAACTCACAGCTGAGGCCACACATGATGATGTATTGAAGACATACAGGTAGGGGAACATAAAAAGGGAAGGAATTTCTCTGGGGACAGAACCCTTGCAAACCCAGCTGTCAGAGACATCAGGTTCCCTTCCAATATCCTATATGGACTGTATACCCTATTATGCTCAGCCAGCCCGATGACTGAGAATAGTGGAAAAACCAGTCCATTAAACATTAACAAAGGATTCCCTAACAGTAACACTAACTACTCACCAGCTCACTGCTTGCTTCTCACAGCCTCCATGTTGTCTGCTGCTTTGTGGGAGCTCCCACAATACTCTTCCTTCTACTTCAGTGTAATTCCACCCTCTGGTTGGGCATGAGCCAATAACAGCATTCTTCATAATGAGTGGATGTTTTGCTAAAACGAATTTATGTAAACTTAATGGTTGGGGGCAGAAACCTCTGGGAGAGAGGGATAGAGCATGTGTGAAATGTTCTCAGGAAGGACAGAGGGCAAAAATGTCCATGTGTGCTGCCAGCAGCCAAGGGGGGGTTAAAACGTTTAGCAGGTTTTGTGTTGTTTTTTTTAAACAAGTTCACACTGCTTCCTCAGAGCAAAAATAGCTGTAGCGCTCACTCCCGGAGGAGCCGCTGAATTTAACCTCGGGTTAGTCTCTCCGCACTAGGGAATAAATATACACCAGCACTGTTGTGGATTTTATAAATTATATATTTTACTGTTCTCAATAAAGCGGCATATATAATGTAAGCACGGTATATAGAAAACAGGATTTCGTAATGCGAGAAACGCGCAGCGGTAAAATTAAAGTTTAACCCCTTCGTTTCTGGAGTGTAAGTCTCAAGCAGGTTATGTCCCAAAAAGTGTGTGTGTGTGAGCTCAGGTACCCGGGTACTATATTCGACTGGACAGTGAATGGATTTAATAAATCTTCGACTAGTCACGTTGGGGCCCTGTAGATTTAAGCAATACTGCAGCGTGCTTCGTTAAACTCTGACTGTGGCCTGGAAGGCCTCTCACCCATCCGCCAGACAATCTGTTCCGCTGCCCGATCAAGGACGCCGCTCCGCTGAATTACACTGGGACTCTGTGCCACCGGATCCGCTTCTCCTGCTTGTCCGTCTTGTTTAACAGGATCTACGGCCTACCGCCTGCACTCCCAGTGGATCATCGCGGTCTCCTATCTCGGGATCCAATCTGGAACTCTGTGTCTGTGCAAACCTCTCAGTGGTGGATTATTAGGTCTCTGGCTGTCAGGCTCGCGCCAGGATGGAGTCATGGCGTGGCCTTATGTTTATTTTCCCAGACGCTGGGGGAGAGCAAATCAGGCAGACACAGGAAGCAGTATAAGTAATTAAGTGTATTCTCAAGGTAAGCACACAGCAACAGTCTTATATACACTTGCAGAATACTGAAAACAAATAGACAAGTCCTTCACAAAGGTAGTCTCTTCTGCTGTACCAGATATAGTGGACTAGGTCGTGCTCCCCAAGTAGGGTCCAGGAGCTCTTCACAAAAGGTACCTTTAACACAGATAGCCACTAGGGATGTTTCGGAATTTCGGAATTTTCACGAAATTTCCCGATTCGTGTTTTCGGATGCGGCCGAATTTCCGAAAAATTTTAGATCCGAAAATTTCAGATCCGAAATGTTTTCCGAGCCGAAACGAAATATTTTCGGATTTTTCGAATGGGCTTGAAATGTGTCAAACGAGGAGAACAGATGTTCCGAAAAACGAAAATTTTCCGAAAAACGAAAATTTTCCGAAAAACGAAAATTTTTCGAAAAAACGAAAAGTCGATACAAAAAACGGGCAAAATGACACGAAAAATACGAAAAATTGTCGATATTCCGAAAAATGTGCAATTCCGAAAAACGAAAATTTCCGAAATTACGAAAAGTCGATACAAAAACCGAGCACAGTGACACGAAAATACGAAAAATGGTCGATATTCCAAAAAACAAATGTACCCGAAAAACGGGCCGAACCGAATCGAATCGAAACCGAAATCGGTCGAAACGAGCCGAATCGAAAAGTTTAAAAATCCGAAAAATCGAACCGAATCGAACCGAAAAAAAAATCAGTGCACAAGCCTAATAGCCACAGGAGTAGTCTGGATACGCAGGGATAGTGGGCTATGCAGTGTCCACTGCTGACAAGATCCACAGGCCTGGAACCAGGAGCTCTTCGCAAAGGGTCTTGATGTAACGCAGGCAGATGAATAAGGAACACTAGAATAGCAATACCAGCACAGAGGAATGTAGGGAATAGACAGACTCAGGGAGAGGCGACTCACATCACCTCACAAGTAAAGGGCAGGGAACACAAAATGAGAGAGCCCTGAGAGAAGGGTGTGTCCAGGTTTTATGCACACCACACACCAGATCAGGGCAGGAATTAACCCTTGAGTGGCACAGACAGGCAGAGAATGGAAAGCCAGACTGGTCATAGCAGGTTCCCAGGGCTTAGGCTTGACAGTACCTCCCTCCTTACAAGGTGCACTCTGGGCACCTAGGGCATAGGCTAGAACCAGGAGCAGCTAGGAGGTCATCACCACCCATCAGAGTCCGAGTCAGTGTCATCATAAATGTCTCCTTGGGCAAGCAGGGCCTGCTCAAAGATTTCAAGGTCCTCTTTACGGACCAACGTTCCATTAGATGCCCAAACACAACCATCAGGGGTAGGGTTGTCCACAGGTGGAAAGGGAGTGAGAGGTGTACAGGTGACGACCCCCGCAATGATGGGCGATGGGCCTCTCTCCTTGGCTGCCAACCGTTGCTCATAGGCAGCAAGATCTGAATCAGGAATAATGAAGCCATCAGAGGCTATAGAAAAAGTCCTGACATCCTTATGAGAGCAAGAAACGGTTCTATCAGGCAGAGCGTCACAGCCATGTATAATGTTGGGGTCTGAGACTTGCTCTCCTGGACCACCTCTAGGATGCTTGGCAGTCTGGATAGGAGATACGTGGGTCACACCCACCTCCATAGGTACCTGGGGTTCAGGTTCCATAACCATGGGTTCTGCATCAACGAGCTCAGTAGGCAGGATCTCTATGGACCCAGAAGGGTCTGGGGTCAAGACCTCCATGTCCTCAGCATCGGATTCATCCTCTGTACCCTCCTCCTCCGAAGAGACATCACAGGAAACAGACCTCCTTGGTACAGAGGATCGACGAGGCTTGCCCATGTTGGTAGCCTGGCGAGGCTTAGCAGCTTCCTGACGTGACTTAACTGGGCGAGACTTGGCAGCGACCGGAGTCTGGCGTGATTTGGCAGTGGCCTGGTGAGTCTTGCATGGCACAGGAGCAGCAGCTGGGGTCTTGCGTGACACAGGAGCAGCGGCTGGGGTCTTGCGTGACACAGGAGCAGCGGCTGGGGTCTTGCGTGACACAGGAGCAGCGGCTGGGGTCTTGCGTGACACAGGAGCAGCGGCTGGGGTCTTGCGTGACACAGGAGCAGCGGCTGGGGTCTTGCGTGACACAGGAGCAGCGGCTGGAGTCTGGCGTGGTACAGGGGCAGCGGCTGGAGCCTGGCGTGGCTTAGCGGGTCTGATTGGACAGAAATCAATTTTGTGCCGATCTGACCCGCAGTAGAAACATAAATTCAGCCTCCTACGCCTCTCTCTGCGATTCCACAGGAGGTACCTGAGCTCTGCATGCAGGTGGAGAGTGAATAGATTCAGCTGGTTGCTGTGAAGTGCTGCTTACTGATGAAGGCCTGACAGGACCAGGGCGAGAAGTAAAGAAGTCCCTCCAATCCCACACCCTCTCCAGCAATAGGAACAGCTGATCAACGATGTCTTCCAGTGCAGTTATTTCCCCCACGGGCCTGGTGTTTGGCTCTCTCATTATGTCAGGCTCGCGCCAGGATGGAGTCATGGCGTGGCCTTATGTTTATTTTCCCAGACGCTGGGGGAGAGCAAATCAGGCAGACACAGGAAGCAGTATAAGTAATTAAGTGTATTCTCAAGGTAAGCACACAGCAACAGTCTTATATACACTTGCAGAATACTGAAAACAAATAGACAAGTCCTTCACAAAGGTAGTCTCTTCTGCTGTACCAGATATAGTGGACTAGGTAGTGCTCCCCAAGTAGGGTCCAGGAGCTCTTCACAAAAGGTACCTTTAACACAGATAGCCACAGGAGTAGTCTGGATACGCAGGGATAGTGGGCTATGCAGTGTCCACTGCTGACAAGATCCACAGGCCTGGAACCAGGAGCTCTTCGCAAAGGGTCTTGATGTAACGCAGGCAGATGAATAAGGAACACTAGAATAGCAATACCAGCACAGAGGAATGTAGGGAATAGACAGACTCAGGGAGAGGCGACTCACATCACCTCACAAGTAAAGGGCAGGGAACACAAAATGAGAGAGCCCTGAGAGAAGGGTGTGTCCAGGTTTTATGCACACCACACACCAGATCAGGGCAGGAATTAACCCTTGAGTGATAAAGACAGGCAGAGAATGGAAAGCCAGACTGGTCATAGCAGGTTCCCAGGGCTTAGGCATGACACTGGCAAGTCACTGTATCGATCCCCAGCGTCGGCAAGGCAGCGCCTGCTCTCTGGCCTGGTAACAATCGCTCACAGTCTCACGTGCGTCTTACTCTGTTCACCCCTCGGCTCACACTGGCTCTCCTTCGACGAGGCTGCGGATGTCCTCTCCTCCTTCCCCACCCACTTCCTGTCTCTGCCCCAAAGCATGCTGGAAAACGTAGTCCCATTGTGTCCAGTATAGTTTACAGTCTAGATGAAAATACTTGTTCTTGGATAGAAAACTGGCTAAAAGATAGGGTACAGAGAGTGGTCATAAATGGTACATTTTCAAGATGGACACCAGTGGTAAGTGGTGTCCCTCAGGGGTCTGTTATAGGACCAATACTATTCAATTTATTTATAAATGACCTTGAGATAGGCATTGAAAGTCATGTATCCGTGTTTGCAGATGACACAAAGCTAGGAAAAGTAATACAATGTGAGCAGGATGTTACTTCGCTGCAGAGGGATTTAGATATATTGGGGGACTGGGCACTTAAATGGCAGATGAGATTTAATCTAGATAAATGTAAAGTTATGCACTTTGGAGTGAAGAACACACAAGCAATTTATACCCTAAATGGTACGGAGTTAGGGAAATCCAAGCAGGAGAAGGATTTGGGAATAATCATAGACTTCAAACTAAGTAACAATGTGCAATGTCAAACAGCAGCCGCCAAGGCCAGCAAAGTACTGGCATGCATTAAAAGGGGAGTTCACTCACGGGATGAAAACATAATTTTGCCTCTGTATAAATCAATGGTCAGGCCGCACCTTGAATATGCCGTGCAATTTTGGGCACCTGTCTTAAAAAAAGATATTATATCGTTAGAAAAAGTGCAGAGACGGGCAACTAAATTAATAAGGGGGATGGAAGGGTTAAGTTATGAGGAAAGACTAACAAGCTTAAACCTGTTTAGTTTAGAGAAAAGGCGCCTTAGAGGGGATCTGATAACCTTATATAAATATATACGGGGCCATTATCAACCATTGTCTGATAACCTATTCATTAACAGGACTATACATAGGACAAGGGGTCATCCATTTGACTGGAAGAAAGAAAATTTAGCTTAAAGCATAGGAAGGGTTATTTTACGGTGAGAACAATAAAGCTGTGGAATTCTCTGCCTGTTGAGGTGGTTGGGTCAGAGTCTGTACAGACTTTTAAAAAACGACTGGATGACTTCCTGCAGACACAGAATATTAAGGGTTATAATATTTAATATGTGGGTAAAAGCTTCTTGATCCAAGGAGAAATCTGACTGCCATTCTGGGGTCAAGAAGGAATTTTTTCCCAGTATGTTGCATATTGGCAAGCATTCAGACTGGGTTTTTTGCCTTCTTTTGGATCAACAGCAGTAGGTTATGTGGGAGAGGCTGAACCCGATGGACGCATGTCTTTTTTCAGCCTATATAACTATGTAACTATGTAACTATGTAACATTGCGCTTGTCTCCCTCTGGTGGCCAAAACTGAGCAATGCAGCAACAGAGTTTTAAACAGTGCTACATAGCTTTCAGATTAAATACTAATTTTAATTATCCATTATTATTTTTAATTCGTTTTTCACTCCAAAAACTGCTGGGGCTCTACCCCTGCCGCACAATGGATGAGCCTCCACTGGTTACACTTATGCTTTACCCACAGAGTGCTGTATAGAGGTGAATTTTTCTAGATGTGTAGAGAAGTTGGAGATTAACAGCACCCCACAACACATGAAGCATGAAAGAAGCATAATTGACATGATGTTGTATGATAACATTCAGACAACATATTCAACTGTACTGTATATGTTTATTTCTACAGACAGATGAATGGAGAAATGGAAGGCACTACCGTTACTCTCCTCAACGATAAAAAGGTGAGGAGCCAAGGCCACAGTGACAATGGGGATATCGGTACACACCTGTGTATGTCATTAAAATTAATGAGAGTCGAGAAAATGAACACATGCTACAACAGCGAGGTGAAGGATGACGTTTCCTGCTCCCACTTTCAGAATGTACAGACTGCCTGCTGTATTTGGGAAGAAAAATCTGGAGAATCTGAGACAGACACAGACAGTGAAGAGGTAATGAGGTTAATGTTATTGCTGGACTTGCTTTTGATATATTTTTTATCTTGTACAACAGTAATTTTTATATGTATTCAAATTATATAAATATATATACTGTATGTATTTTCACGAGGAAATGGCACTCCACTTACACTACCATCCATGAAAAGTTCTGCTGCAGTTCATAAAGTCCTGTTGTATATGCAATATAGTAGATCTGGACGAACCCAGGGTCTTTATAAAATCTGTAGTTTTTTTTGTATATATATATATATACAGTTGTGTTCAAAATTATTCAACCCTCACTGAAATTGAGTGTTTTGGCCAGTTTGACATTGATTTTGATCATTCAGTCATCTTGCTTACAATTAAATCAAAGAGGCACGTGTAGGTCAGACAAATATAACATAACATTTATAATGAAATAACCACAAATGTCTTTTCTGTGCTCACACAGTGACATTCAATCTTAGTACTTAGTACAACATCCTTTTACAGTTATAACAGCTTTTAAACGTGAAGCA
Organism: Leptobrachium leishanense; assembly: GCA_009667805.1. Classification (NCBI taxonomy): domain Eukaryota; kingdom Metazoa; phylum Chordata; class Amphibia; order Anura; family Megophryidae; genus Leptobrachium; species Leptobrachium leishanense. The sequence continues at coordinate 154,682,464 of CM019067.1, read as the reverse complement.
TAGCTTGACACAAGTGTCTTGCAGCGATCTACGGATATCTTCGCCCATTCGTCATGGGCAAAAGCCTCCAGTTCAGTCACATTCTTAGGCTTGCGCACTGCAACTGCTTTCTTTAAGTCCCACCAGAGGTTCTCAATCGGATTTAAGTCAGGTGACTGCGATGGCCACTCCAAAATGTTCCAGCCTTTAATCTGCAACCATGCTCTAGTGGACTTGGAGGTATGCTTGGGATCATTGTCCTGTTGAAAGGTCCAACGTCTCCCAAGCCTCAGGTTTGTGACGGACTGCATCACATTGTCATCCAATATCTCCTGGTACTGAAGAGAATTCATGGTACCTTGCACACGCTGAAGCTTCCCTGTACCTGCAGAAGCAAAACAGCCCCAAAGCATGATTGACCCCCGCCATGCTTCACAGTAGGCAAGGTGTTCTTTTCTTCATAGGCCTTGTTCTTCCTCCTCCAAACATAGCGTTGATCCATGGGCCCAAACAGTTCTAATTTTGTTTCATCAGTCCACAGAACACTATCCCAAAACTTCTGTGGTTTGTCCACATGACTTTTGGCATACTGCAGTCGACTCTACTTATTCTTTGGAGACAGCAAGGGGTGCGCCTGGGAGTTCTGGCATGGAGGCCTTCATTACGCAGTGTGCGCCGTATTGTCTGAGCTGAAACTTCAGTACCCACATCTGACAAATCTTTTCTCAGTTCCTCAGCAGTCACACGGGGACTTTTCTCCACTCTACGCTTCAGGTAGCGCACAGCAGTCGAAGTCAGCATCTTCTTTCTGCCACGACCAGGTAGCGTTTCAACAGTGCCCTTTGCCTTGAATTTGCGAATGATTGTTCCTATGGTCTCTCTTGGTATGTTTAACATCTTTGCAATCTTCTTATCACCTCTTCTCTTGTCTTGTCTTCCTGGACCATTCTCTTGACTTCACCATGTTTGTAACCACACCAGTAAATGTCTAGAAGGAGCTGAGTATCACAGTCATTTTAAAGCTGCCTAATTGGTGCTTATTATGCTTTATTGCTGCTCCGTGACATCCACAGGTGTTTTCAATACCTGATTGAAAACACTTGAATGAACCTCTGTTCTTCAGAGTGGTAGTCTTTAAGGGGTTGAATAATTGTGTCAATGAAGAATTCACAAAAGAAACATTTACTACTGTATTACAAAACCAATTGATGTCATTTTAGTTGCATATGGTTCTTTAAAAAGTCCTTGTAGGATTTCATTCTGAATACAATTACAAATGTACACTAAATTCCCTAAAACCCTTTACAGCATTGGGGGTTGAATAATTTTGAACACAACTGTATATATATTATATATATATAATACAAAATCCCTGGAAAGAGCACTCCATATCAATGACCACATTCTTCCATCTTATTCTATAGCAAAAAAGCACAGTTTTAAAATGTTCAAACGCCTGACTGAGGGAATAAATTATGGGGATTCAGTTCACAAAGTATGATCATAGTTTGCTTAAGCCTGTCACAGTTGCCAATGTTCCCCATCGTTGACAGGTCCTATCTAACTTGACCGAATCTGCATTTACAGGATCAACTCACCCTGGAGCTCCCCAGCAGCTCTAGGCCTTTATAGACAGCCATGATGGGGCACCTGTGAAAAGGGAGGGGTGCATACCAAGTGAGGGTTGTCAGCCCTCTATGGGCTTTATTACATTCTTCACGCAAACGTTAACGCGTGCGCAAAAACGCATTAATGCGAGGGGCAAAACCCTTTGCGCTGAACGTCGTATTACAACGTCCGCGCAAAAAATGCACGTTAACGTCTACCGCGGGTGACCCTGCGCGAACCCTTTGCGAGCATAATGTACTTTGCTCGTCCTATACTTAACATTGTGAGCGCAAATACGTTTTGATGGTATTACAATCTATGCGCAAAATTTAAAGGACAACGTTTGCACGCATAATTTTAACGTCTTTGAAAAGCTGGTGGTAACAGCAAATCTAATCGTCCTGGCCGAACCCAAATACATCAGCCCAAAAAAAAATACGCAACAAAGTATAGTTACACATTCTATGCATACCCAAACAATAAAATGGGGAAGTTGTGCGTGTTTTTATTATTGTCGCGCGATGTCGCGGTTTTGCGCGATTTTGCAAAGCATCACCAATGCAAATCGCAAATTGGAAAAAAAGGGTCATGTACCAGCGACATGCTACCACAACATCACGGCAAAATCCGCGCGATAAATTGCACAGTGTGAACGGGGCTGAATCGCGTGAAAAAACATTGCGCACACTGATTTCTGCGCGCAACGTTAATGCGCGTGCGTTTTTGCACGTTGGTTTTACGAGCATTATTTTTCAACCTATAGAAAAATGCGCAAGGATGGTGATATCAGCGTTAATTATCGCGCATTAATTTTTACGCGTAGCGTTAAACGTTAACGCGCTGCGCAAGCTTTTTTGCGCAAAGAATGTAATAGAGCCCTGTATGTATAATACAACAGCAGAAAGTGGTCATTGATATGGAGTGCTTTTTCCTGGTATTTTGTATTAAATGTCCTAGATGCACCCGCTGTTGTTGCTAGTTTTGGTTGAGGGGAACCTTTCTGGTGTTGCAAACTCACTTTCCTTCTACATATTTATTCTGAAGTTTGTCTTTTAGTCAGTTTTTGTGCAAGAGAAAATCTGTAATTATTTACATGCCTTATGAATGACACATTGTTTCTTTTGCCATTCCATTGTTGCAGCACGAGCGTTTCTTTTATCTTGTACACACACCATATGACCTCGCTGTAGATACTAAGACTTTTTTTATACCCTTCTTATTTGGCAATCCATTAATTTATTTTGGTCTCCTCACCATCAGTAATTGGGCCCAAGTCTCCAGACATCTCAATTGGTCTACCAATGTGCATAATCCCCCTGGTTCAGATTCCAATGGGTACTTACTCTGACTACACCTGAACACTACCTACCATAGATTTTGCCTGGCTTTTATCATCACTTAAAATGTTACTGGAACTGTTAGAAAGAAGATATGTTTCTAGGCCTCTTCCAAGAAGGTTTAGTCTGTCTTATTCAGCAGTTGATGGGCTATAATTTTGATGGATCATATTTGTATGCATTTACTGCTAATTGGTCATGATAAAATCCACTAGTACATAGCGTATCTCCAAAGACTCTGTTACATCCATTCCTTTATGGACTTTGTTTACCTACAACCTGGGCTTGCCAAGTCTTCAAGCTCCTCTTTTACAGCCTGAGACTCCAAATCTTCTATCCCCACTGATACATTCTGTTCTTACCTGGTACATCCGATGCTTCAGTGAGCTCTAACTGTACTATTCCTTGTTATTTTTGTGTAGTAGAATGTCTTCTACAAACCATTGAGTACATATCTTAAGCTCCTGTGCCTCTTGGAGGATTTTCTGAATATTACTTTCCTGTATCTTTCTATCTGGATTATAAATTGTGAATCTGTATAATCTACATGAATTTTGAATCTGGACATATATTCTACTCTGCCACCTGACCATGGTCCCCAACATAAATTTAGAAAATTAGCAAATGTATGATGAAAAAACTCCTTGTCGAATGGTACTTTTAAAGACATTTAGAGACAACATTTTGTCTCGTGCGGTTATTCAGACGAAAGAAAGTTCTGTAAAGAGGAAGATTTACATAAAGGTAGGGCTTTTTTTCTGCTGGTACGCGCCTTTTCAAAGTACCGGCACCTACCGTCAGGGCTGTCAGGATACAGGTTCCGTGGCGGCAGGCTTGAGCCAATGTGCAATGAATAGGAGAAGCAGGTATAACTGAAATTAGGTTTATTGATCTATAAGGAACAGAGGCAGTAATTAAGAATAAGGGGACTGAAAAAGGGAGAATAATGAATAAGTAATAAAATAAACTGAAGCTATACAGAAAGAGTAGCTGATTTAGAACAGGAAGAGAATGGAGGAACGAGATATGATTATACAGATTACAGGTGCTGGTACTGAACAGAGGAATGATATATGCAGGTTATACAGATTGCAGGAGATGGTCAGAGGGAATTATATTATGCAGAGAAGGATATATAAGAGTTAAGGAATACGGAGTATGCTGAATATATATATATATATATATATATATATATATATATACACAATGAAGAGGAAGAAGTCTTTAAATAATAAAGGTTTTAACTTAGTCCTCAGAGTGCACTCTGTATAGGTTCTCAAGTAGGTTGCAAAATAAATCCTTGTAATCCAGGGGAGTTTATATGAGAAGTCCAGGGAGAAACAATAAGTCCAGAAGGTTTGTAGCTAGAGTGATCTTCTTGATAGTATGGGGGATCCAGCAGAGTATCAAGTAGGTTTTTAAGAAGAGGTCCAGCAGATAAGAGAGTTGGAATTCAGGTGATCTGGAGAAGACAGGCTTAGCTCTTTACAGCTTGGAGATTCCAAGGCAATGTGGAAGCATTGGAAAACAGGTGTGGTCCAGTTTTGTGCAGGGAGCAGTAAGGTGAATTAGGCAGCACCTGAGCAATGCACAGGCAGAGTGATTCTTGAGTGACTGCTGAAAGGCTCATTACTACAAGGCGCCGCTGGATCTAGGCTTTTTACTACGCCGCCGGCGACTTTCCTTACAAGGGCCAACGCTCCCCTGCTGGATGTAGAGAACGTCTCCAGCCCATCGTTGAAGTTCCACGGATCGGCTGACTTTTCCCACAGGGGACTGACATCTTGGATGGCAGCCCAACCTGTGGGACTTCCCTTGCCCACTGACATCATTGAGCATAGGTGCGATGATGTCAGAAACGAGACCTCCACCCGGACACGCAGGAAACTCCCTATGAAGGAGATACAGTGGTCATTTGGAACCCAGTATTTCTGGACCATACCTATCCCACAATGCTTCTGCATTGAACTAGTGAACTCCTCACTAGTAGGAAGCTGCCTCTAGTTCCTATTATTTGCCTAGACCTTATTGTATCCTGACTCCTCCAGTTTACCATCTATAGTTCTTGTCTTGAGATAACCCATCTACAGATACCTCTCTACAATTCCTGCCTCGAAGACCCTTTGCTTTCTGGACCCTCTGCCTCCAAGACCTTCTGCCTCCAAGACCCTCTGCTTCCAAGACTCCCTGCTTCCAAGTACCCTCTACCTTCAAAGAACGCTCTACCTTCAAATTGCCCTTTGCCAACAAAATACTCTCTACATTCAAAAGACCCTCTGCATCTATTTAAAGTTTGTTTCCCAAAGACCTCCTACAGCCTGCGTTCTCCTAATTATATACTTACTACTCCTACTCTCAGTATCCTCTTCCATACGTCCCTACATATCTAGCCCAGCTCTGCTCTATCTCCTGTCTCTTTATACTCTCTCCTGTATATTAGTATTCATCTCCTTCCTGATCTCCTGTATATCAGTATTCTGTCTTCTTCCAGTTTCCCAGTATATCCTTACTTTCCTAATATCATTCCTATATTGCTTCTGTCTTTCTATTATAGTTCAGTATTGTCTTTTGTCTACCCTTCTCCCATCTTGTCTTCATTTAATCGTATTACTGTTTATTATTTATTCAGTGTCTTCCCTTTTTCTCAGTATTACCCAGCCTACTTTTATTATATTTATTTACTGCCTTCTATTGCACTCCTCTGTATCTACAAATAAACACCTCATTCATTTATATTTTCTTTATCTACCTTTGTGTTTATTGCATATTGGGATCAAACCTGTCGCCCCGGAATCAGCTCCTTGTCATGGATGAAAAGTTGTAGCCAATAAAGAGATGCTGGAACAGACCCGGGATATTCTGGGATGCAATATTAGGCAGTAGGCAGGTGGAGAATATGGTTCTAGTGAAGGTGTGAATGAGAGAAGTGTGTACTATTTGCTATATTCTATGATTTGAAATATAAGTGTTTCTAACCATTAGTAAAGCATTAGTAGTTGAGTTAGAATTATAAGGACCATAATATGTGGAGCTATATTTAGCGGATATTTGAGAAAGAGGTGAAGAAAAAGATCAGCTATATAAACATAGAGTTTAACAGGGAATAGATGAGATGTAATAGGTAGGGATGATTAAGAAAGCTTGCAGATGGTTTGAGTGGGAATTACAAACAGTATAAAATGGATAACTTATTCTGGTACTGCAGTACTTAAGGAGCGTCTTCTAAGGCTAGGGTCAGACTAACGCATTTTTCACGTTGTCTGTGAAAAAGTGCGTTCGAACGAATGGACGTCTTTTTTCACGGAATACGCGATAGCGGTCATACGATGCGCATTTTCGTCCGTGATTTTGTACGGATCATCAATAAAACCCTTTTTGCGTCTGGACGTTATGTTGGCCGGACGTGAGCAGCGTCTGACGTCTCCCAATCACGCAAACACGCCGCTATGCGGACGCAGCGCTCTCTGTACGTCAGTAGTAGCGGTTTGACGTTCTAGAAAAAATGCATTCGTTTGCCACTTGCGTTGCGCGGACGAACTTTCGTGCGGCCGTTCGTCGTATGTTCCCCGGCATTGGACGTCATTTGCTGCTAGCACGGCCGTGATTTTGTGCGGTTAAACGCACGTTAAAAATGCTTTCGTCTGACCTTAGCCTAAATCATCATGTCACACAACATGTAGTCTAGTACGACCTATTAGCTCCCACAAGGTGGAGCTGTACTCAATTCAGTCTGTACAATGTTTGCAAGGCTGTTAAACAAAAAAATCATTCTATTTTTGGCTGCTCAGAATTAGATTCATGCCTGTAAAAATGCTAAATAATTAATATTAATTAGTATCTTTTGGAAATTATAGAGGGATACATTGAAGGATCAGTACTATTTAATTGCATTGAACCCTATTCAACCAAACTGTTAAGATTATCCTGCAAGCCAGTGTTTCTCAACCCTGTATTCAAGTACCTCTAAGGCCCCGTTCACACTGTGCGATTTCAAAATCGTGCGACTTTCCGCGCTATTTTCATATTTCGCGACATGGTGCAATAATGTCGCGCGATGTCACGTGATGTCGCGCGACGTCGCTGTTTTGTGCGATTTTTGCAAAGCACCACCAATACAAATCGCAAAATCGCAGATAGCAAATCGCAAAAAAAGGGTCATGTACCAGCGACATGCTTCTGCGACGTCGCGCGACAAGATGTGAACAGCTCCATTGAAATGCATTGGAGAAGCTACACAGCGCGACGTCGCGGCAAAATCCGCGCAATAAATCGCACAGTGTGAACGGGGCCTTACAGGGCAGAATTTGCAGATCACCTTGGGAAATGCAGACTGAATCCTGCAATCACTGAGCAGCAAATCATATCACCTGTGCTGTGCTTCAGATATCTGGTAAACCTGATCTGTTATGGGGTACTGAGAACCACTGCTATAAGCCATTAAGTTTAACAGCCCCAATCATTAATCATGACAGCTTCTGTCCTATTCCAGCCAAGCCGCTAACTTCCTTTGTGGTGGAGCTATTGTGGCTGCAAGCTACAACGGCCATAATTTAACAAATGCCAAAAATAAGACATACTATGAGGAATGAGGATGCCTAATGTTAACTGATTGTAAACATTATTCTAGGTATGCTTTAAATGTCAAAATATCTATGAAAATAGATCAAATTCAGCACAATCACACAAACCTAAACCCACCCAAAAATCCCATCCTCACCTCATATCCCTCGGGGGAGAGAGTGGCACCATCTGCTGCTACCTTGCTCTGCGTGCAGAGAGCGGAACACTAGAAAACAAATAGTAACCAGCGTTCCTCTGCATATCACTCTGCCGCCCCTGCCAGATCTCATTCACGAGAGCTCTTTTCCACCTTCATGGAGTTCTATGGACTCCTGGAGCAAATAACGCCAGGAGCGCTTAGCCCGGCTGAAGTTATTTCCCTGCAGCTCCGCATCATTATTACAACTCAAGCTGCTGGCAAAGTCGTAATATGAATGTTAAAGGCAAGCTGCAAATGGAACACGGCAGACCCAAACATTTTCATTCACGTCTTGTCCTTAAGAAGGTTGTGATCAGGCCCCAAAACTTTAAGGGGTCATGTTAAAAAATATTTCCATCTTCAACGTTTTGGCACCTGCTGAGCCTTTATCAAGGCAATGATTTCTTAAACACCTTGGGCCATATTACATAGTTGGTGCTAACTTAACCCTTTCACTGCTGAAGACGTGTGGGACACGTCCTCATTGATGCACGTTGCATGCTGAGGACGTGCCCCACACGTCATCAGCTGTGCGGGAACCCCGGCGGAGATACTCACCTCTCTGTCCGGGGTCCCACGGCGTTCTGACTTCAGCGTCCTCAGACGCTGAAGTCAAGCGCCTCCCGGCGTAAATGACGTCATCGCGCCATGCGCGATGACGTCATTTCCAGGCGACCCCCCGGCAATGCCGGGAGATAGCCTGGAAGGGAGGGGGGGGATCCGTTCGGATCCCTCTCCCTCCCGATCGGGAAGGAGCAGCGGTAAAAGCCAGGCACCGCTTAAAAGGGGAGAGTCTCCTCTTTTAAGCGATGCCTGGCTTTATCCCCTCAAGTGCTGGGTTGCACTTCAGCGCCTTGCGGCGCCGAAGTGCAGCCTATCTCCGGTGGGGGCCGCCATCTTGGATGGCGGCTCCGCCCCCGGGACTCCCCTCGCTGTCTGACGTCATCACGCATAGCGTGATGACGTCAGATAGCCGGGGAACCCCTAGCTGCCGGGGATTTCCCAAGGAAATCCCCTGGTGGAGATAGGGGGTTCTTGTGAACCCCGATATCTCCAGAACCGTGGCAGCTAGGGGGTCATGGAGGGTGTCATTTGAAAGGCCTGAGCATTGCCTTTCGAATGATACCCAACATGACTAGGTAAAAAGTAAAAACAAAATAATAAAAAAATAAAATCAAATAATAATAAATAAATTTAAAAAAATAAATAAATAAAAAGAAACATTTTTTTTTTTGTGTGTTGTTTTTATTAATGCAGCAATATTGTTCACATTTCAATTATAATGTGAACAATGATGCTGCACTAATGATTTTTTTCTATGGGGTGCGTTTGCTAAAAATCACGTAATTCCCCCCAAAAAAAGTAACAAGTCCCCATTTCAAATTTTTTGTACAAGCGCACCCCATAGAAAACATAACCGCAAACGCTCATGTGATAAAATGTGAAAAAAAACACTTTACACACTGCAGATGATTAAAAATTCAATTTTTATTGTATTTTTTGTTATAATATACAGGCAGGTCATGACGTATACATATAAAAATGATATATTATGAATCTGCGTAGTCTGCCGGAAAGAACGATATATAATATGTCTGGGTCATTTATTAAAATGTGGCTTCAAATCGCGTTTAAACATGATGAGCGAAAGCGGTAAAAATGAGCTCAGCACACAGGCGTGAAATGCCTCAGCAGTGAAGGGGTTAACCAGAGCTGTTGTAAACTTCCCAGAGCCATTATAGCCTATGGAGGTTTTAAGTTTACAACACCTCTGGTTAAGTTAGCACCAACATTGTAATACTGCCCCTTATCAGCAAAATGATTATGGTTACAAAATTGCTTTAGATAACCTCTCTAAAGTTAGCAAAAAATGTACATACACTTAGGGCCAAATTACATTCTTCACGCAAAAACGCACGCGCGATGTGTGAATTTTTGCACCAAGCATTAAACGTTAATGCACATAAATCACCGCTGGAATTACAATCCTCGCACATTTTTTCAGGAGTTTTTCAACAAAATTTTTTATTTCAATTTTTTTTAAATGACATTTTTCTTATTCTGTAACAGACCTTTTTATTGTTATTCATAGGACCTTATACATTATTTCTATGCATTTTCATGCATATTTGTTTTTTTATACCCCTGTTCGGTGGCTGGTCGGCTTTTTCTGGTGGCATTCGGCGGTCTGTTCGGCAGATTGTTGGCTGCATTCGATGGGTTTGTTCAGTGGTTTTTCGGTGGCGGTCGGCGGTTTATCGGATGCGTTCAGTGATTTATCAGATGCGTTTGACATTTTATCGGCGGCATTAGCTGGATCAATTCAGCACACTTTGGGGACCCTGCAGGGAATGCTGAATTCACCACCGGGTCAGAAAATTGAGCTCGCCGAAGTGCGCCAAATGAAAGAGCACTGAAATTTTGGTGTATTTTCGGTGCTCTTTGAATAACCCCTGTAGATTAACACTTCTTTGCTTAGGAAATACAAAATGTTCTACTTATTTTTATAGGTTCACTCTTGTATAATATTTAAATATTTTTACATATAATAATAATGTCCAATTTGACTGGATTATTTTTGAAAGTTATGAGCCCTAATAAGGAACTTTCTCAGACTCAGTTTCTGCATTGCATATTTGCATTTACATATTATTAACTACATGTCAAATTAAACCATGGTAAATGAAGTATGTATTTAAGTATGTGACGCTACACACCCAGCCTTAGCAAATGACACATTACAAATATGTCTTCCAAAATGTGTGGCAATTTCCAGAAAGAGTGGAAATTTTCAGCGTGACCTGAGGTCGAGCAGAGCGGCTGCAAATTGATGGAGCTCTGCAGATATTATCCCTAACAAGACGACTTTTCATGGTTTCTCACTGAATTTTCTGCTCTTCCTCGCTCCTGGATAGCTGACACATACATGTGGTCCAGCGGCGGGGATCCCCGTGGCATTTCTTCACTTTAAGACGACTTTGCCTTCTGCTCCTAGTTGCGCCTAGCCCCGGCAGCCATTTTTTCAGCCTGCAGGCGCATGCTATTTCCCCTCTGTGCCTTCTAGGACATCTCATCTGAGTGCCCGGTTCGGGAGCAATGTTGGGCCTATGTTCCTCCCTTGGATGGGTGGGGGCTCCGGAAGGGGACTCTGGATGCCACCTGTTGCAGTCTCAAGATCCACAGGGGCTGGAGGCTGATGGCGTGCCACTGGGAGTTGCTTCCTCGTTGGTGAACCCGATGAGTTGCCTGTTACGAAGGGTGATATGGCCCAGGCAATCGCGGCTTTCCACGCCCTGATCCAAGGGGCGGATGGAGTGTCGCCTGGGTGAGTTTGGCTGGACACGCCGGAGCGAAATTGTGCTGGTGGTCTGGAGCGGAAGGATGCTGTCTCGAAACTGGGAGATGAGGTGCCCCGACGGGATGATGATTCTGGCCCGGCCCCCCTGCTGGCGGTGGGCTAATTGGAGCCTTCTGTTGCAGCTGCGGTGACCTCTGGGATGGATGCCGGCTGGCCTTCCTCCACGGGTGACCCAATTGTTCCGACGGCGGTTATACGTGTTCCAGGAAGGGCTGTGAAGATTGTGCGTTGTCGCCGAGGCCTCTTGGGAACCTCCAATGTGTGCTGACTGTGTTGGTCAAACTCTGACGTGGAAATATATCTGTTTACTGATTGGCTATAATTGTGTTTGAATTCTAATAAAGAGATCTGGCTGAACAAAGGCAAGCCAGACATACTGAAAGCTGCACATTTTGTGTGACTTGATTTTTGGTCATCTCCGCCATGGCGTAAACGCGCGTTTTGCTTTATTTTCTTATATGAGAAGGAACTAGCGGAGGTTTTTGGAATTCCTGTTGTGGTAATTACCGTAGATACTCGAGTATAACGCGACCCGAGTATAACACGAGGGGTAGAGATTCATTATGGAAATAAGAATATTACTCAAGACTCGAATATAACGCTAGGAGCAAAATTATGAAAGTATAAATTTTCCAAAACACGACAAAAGTCTGTTAAGTTATTGTTGTTCCATGTTTTCCTTTCATGTTCATTCCACCCCACTCTCACCCTCGTTCCTCCAATGGTTGTTAGAGAGCAGGGGTGCAGAGTGAGAGGTATTGCATTATCGTGGCTATTTTAGAATGGTGATAGATGTAATTGAGCGTTTTGATTGCTTGGAATATAATTCTCTTATGATAAAGTTCTGCACATGAAACTAAATAAATAAAATCCGTAAGCGGTGATGGTTGATAATGGCCCCGTATATATTTATATAAGGTTATCAGATCCCCTCTAAGGCGCCGTTTCTCTAAACTAAACAGGTTTAAGCTTGTTAGTCTTGCCTCATAACTTAACCCTTCCATTCCCCTTATTAATTTAGTTGCCCGTCTCTGCACTTTTTCTAGCGCTATAATATCTTTTTTTAAGACCGGTGCCCAAAATTGCACGGCATATTCAAGGTGCGGCCTGACCATTGATTTATACAGAGGCAAAATTATGTTTTCATCCCGTGAGTGAACTCCCCTTTTAATGCATGCCAATACTTTGCTGGCCTTGGCGGCTGCTGTTTGACATTGCACATTGTTACTTACAGGGTTATCCAAAGAGATTCGAAAAGTCACCGCACGTTCGGTGACTTTTCGTTCTCTTCAATTCGGTTCCTTTTGCAGATTGCATTTCGGTGACCCTGCGGTGTATTCAGCAAACACCACAGGGTCCCCGAATTGCAGGGAAAAGCTGCCGAAAACCTGACGAAAACTAACCGAATGCACGCTGAAAACAAGCAAAAACATCTGGATTAACCTTCGAAAAAGCCGAACAGGAGCCGAACATGAGCCGAATCACACAGAGCCGAAGCAGCTGTGACGTAGAGGAGGCAGTGAATAAATTAGAAAAATCATTTGTATGAATCTGGGAAAATGAAACGCTGTTTGCAAAGAAACTACTGAGCGAAAAAGTCTGAAATTTTCACAGGAGGTCCAGGGATGATAATAAAGAGGGCTGTTACAAAAAAAATAAGTAAACTGAAAAAAAAATCAAAAAAAATCGGACTTTTAAAAAAAAAAAAAAAAATCAGAAAAATGCTTAAAGTATCCTAAAAAATCTATAAATAAAGAGACTTTTTGCTGCAGAATTTTATAATGAACGGTATATTAGATATTGAATTAAAACGGGAATATTTTTAACATTGAAGTCTATGGGATTCTCCTGAATAAATTTGCCGAATTAAACCACCGAATGGCAGGGCATTTCGGGAACCTTTCACTGCTGGTTTGTGTTCTCTGAATAGCCGAAGCAGTGCTTTTTCATGGGGATTTCACTGCCCTCGAACAGGGACCGAACAGGCACCGTATGTGCAGGCAATTCGCCAGGATTTGGCGAATTGCCTGCTCTCTGGATAGCCGAATGTCCAGGAAAGGTTACCGAACGCTGATTTTCAGCATTCGGTTACCTTTCTCAAGCAATTCGGATCTCTTTGGATAACCCTGTATGTTTGAAGTCTATGATTATTCCCAAATCCTTCTCCTGCTTGGATTTCCCTAACTCCGTACTATTTAGGGTATAAATTACTTGTGTGTTCTTCACTCCAAAATGCATAACTTTGCATTTATCTAGATTATAATTCATCTGCCATTTAAGTGCCCAGTCCCCCAATTTATCTAAATCCCTCTGCAGCGAAGTAACATCCTGCTCACATTGTATTACTTTTCCTAGTTTTGTGTCATCTGCAAACACTGATACATGACTTTCAATGCCTATCTCAAGGTCATTTATAAATAAATTGAATAGTATTGGTCCTATAACAGACCCCTGAGGGACACCGCTTACCACTGGTGTCCATCTTGAAAATGTACCATTTATGACCACTCTCTGTACCCTATCTTTTAGCCAGTTTTCTATCCAAGAACAAGTATTTTCATCTAGACCATTGCATTGCTGGGAGTTTTATTGCTGTGGATTCTGATACGCTGACACACACCACACATTGCAATGCTGTGAGTTTTATTGCTGTGAATTCTGATGCACTCATACACACCGCACATTGCATTGCTGGGAGTTTTATTGCTGTGGATTCTGTGATACACACTGCATATTACTGTGAGTTTTATTGCCCTGGAGCTCTGGGATACGCTCATACACACTGCACATTACTGTGAGTTTTATTGCTGCGCAGTTCTGGGATACGCTCATACACACTGCACATTTCTGTGGGTTTTATTGCTGTGCAGCTCTGATATGCTCATACACAGTGCTCATTTCTGGGGATTTTATTGCTGTGCAGCTCTGTGATACGCTCATATGCAGTGCAAGTTTCTGTGGATTTTATTGTTCAACCAATTAGAGCGGCTGTGATCCAGTATACTTGACATGCGTGGTTGTTCTTTGTAAAAATGCTTGAATTTAAACATTTCATAATTTTCTTTATCTCTATAGATACATTTGAAATGGTATACAAAATATATAAGTAGGCACTTGGTATCCACTTTTAATATAAAGGGAGGAAAAGGCGGAGCTCTAAGAGGAAAAGGTGGAGCTTTAAGATGAAGGGTGGGAATTAACCAGGAAGAGGTGTGCCCTTGACAGGAAGGGGTGATTCAAATTTAAATTGGGGGGTGCACGAGTTTAGTCAGGCCTAGGGCAGCACAAAACCTAAATACACCACTGGATACATGTATACCCAGACACAGACCTCATGTATACCCAGACCTCATGTACAACCAGACACAGACCTCACTGCCAGCGGAATGCATTAAGAGCATTCCCCTCTGGCTGGCCTCGTGTTCTTCCGAGCAACGACTTACTGTGTCATATAGTCCTCTGTGCCGGCTTGTGACGCGATTCCCGGCGAGATCATGGCTGGAGGCCGTGTCACAGCCCGGCGACTGCTCAGAGGACCACGTGACGCGGCCAGCTGGTGCTCAGACCACGTGGACAACTGGAGGGGAATGCTCTTAATGCATTCCGCTTGGCGCCCCAGCCCCTTGGATATCCAGCAGCTCTTCCAGTATCGGGGCAATTGCACGGCTACCAAGTACATGTGCAAATGCTGGTATCTGCACAGATACTAGTATCGGTATCAATGCATCCCTAGATATTTCCATTAAACAGTTTAACCACAAGAGCCGATATTTGGTCCAAATTTTTTTTTTAGGAATTTAAAAGGCCGGTAAACCCACATTTGAGACTCCGAAACTGAAAAATAGCTGAACTCGTGACCTTTTTCAGCCATCAGACCAAATTAAATCAAAGCCTTAGTGGTATATCTGTTTCAGAGCAACCTAACAGCATCTCTTAATTTCTTACATGCTCTTTAAGGATTGTGGAATGTTGTGTGTCACGTGAATCTGAAACACATACAGGGTTATCCAAAGAGATTCGAAAAGTCACCGCACGTTCGGTGACTTTTCGTTCTCTTCAATTCGGTTCCTTTTGCCGATTGCATTTCGGTGACCCTGCGGTGTATTCAGCAAGCACCACAGGGTCCCCGAATTGCAGGGAAAAGCTGCCGAAAACCTGACGAAAACTAACTGAATGCAAGCTGAAAACAAGCAAAAACATCTGGATTAACCTTCGAAGAGGAGCCGAACAGGAGCCGAACAGGAGCCGAATCACACAGAGCCGAAGCAGCTGTGACGTAGAGGAGGCAGTGAATAAATTAGAAAAACCATTTGTATGAATCTGGGAAAATGAAACGCTGTTTGCAAAGAAACTACTGAGCGAAAATGTCTGAAATTTTCACAGGAGGTCCAGGGAATGATAATAAAGAGGGCTGTTACAAAAAAATAAGCAAACTGAAAAAAAAATAAAAAAAAATCGGACTTTTAATTTTTTTTTTAAATTCAGAAAAATGCTTAAAGTATCCTAAAAAATCTATAAATAAAGAGACTTTTTGCTGCAGAATTTTATAATGAACGGTTTATTAGATATTGAATTAAAACGGGAATATTTTTAACATTGAAGTCTATGGGATTCTCCTGAATAAATTTGCCGAATTAAACCACCGAATGGCAGGGCATTAGGGGAACCTTTCACTGCTGGTTTGTGTTCTCTGAATAGCCGAAGCAGTGCTTTTTGATGGGGATTTCACTGCCCTCGAACAGGGACCGAACAGGCACCGTATGTGCAGGCAATTCGACAGGATTTGGCGAATTGCCTGCTCTCTGGATAGCCGAATGGCCAGGAAAGGTAACCGAACAATGATTTTCAGCGTTCGGTTACCTTTCTCAAGCAATTCGAATCTCTTTGGATAACCCTGATATGAACCGGGAGATTGCTGGCAAATGAATCACAGGAGAAGGAACCACTCTTCACATAACCATATTGCATTCAGATGTATTTGTACAATCTATATGTTAATTCCTTAGTGATACAGCCTCATTTTGCTTATTTGGTGCATAAAAGTACTTTATTGTTATAAAGTGGTTAGGATGTAAGGAGGGCACCCCTTCTCCCTCCCCCAGCACCTTAATTCTGGTGATAGACCGTGGTGAAGTAGAGGATTTTCCACCCAGCATCACCAGCAGCCATGATCTTTGAATTTCCTGGTCACCAAATTGGTCACTAGTGATGTCAGCACACAGAGAATGGGAGTGAACCCCCCAATACACATTTTTTCAGTTTTTAAAAAATATGTGAACTAGGCGTTTCGTTCCGTATTCAAATTCGGAGGAAAAATCACCGTTTTCGTTTCTTTTTCTGTTCCCGAAAAATCAGCCATCTGAAATTACAAATTGACCCGAAAATATTAATCGCGGTAGCAAAACGAAAACAACTAAATGAAATATCGGGAGGCAAAATGACTCGAAACGATATAAATAAATAAAGAGACTTTTTGCTGCAAGTGACAAAAATAAACGGTTGAATAAATATTTAATAAAAAGGGGAGTTTGTTTTACATTGAAACCTATGGGGGAAAAAACCTTGTTGCGTCAAAATAAATTAGGAAACCTAAAATTTCACCAGATACCGTCCGTCCGAATATACGAATCGCCCAAAAATACGGAAAACCTCATAAAACGAAATACGAGTCAACCCGAAAACAAACAACAAAGTGATTCGAAAAATGAAAACCAGTTTTCCGAAATTTCAGATCAGTCCTAAAATACAAATCGTGGTAACAAACGAAGCGACCCAAAATGAGAAAAACGGACTGAAATGATCCGAAACGAAAAAATCCGAAACAAACCCCCCCCCCCACTGTGCACATGTCTAATGTGTACCTAATTAGTGCATTGGTGTTTGTCCTGCTTGTCTGATTCTTAATCTGTTAATAGCAAACATGATATCCTCAAATCCATGCCCACAAATTCTTCCTCAAAGCCGATCGTTGACACTTAAGCTCACCAGGTTATGTTCTGAAGAGCATCAAATATGCACTGATGGTTTTTGAAAGTCTTGCTTCTAGAATTCCCGACAAAACTACCAGCAAGCAGAAATCATTTTACAATGACCGTAATTTAATATAACATTGTACGTTGTATACATTAAACCCATTCCATATAACTTAACATGACACTTGATTAACATACATCATGTCAGTCTTGAAACTATGAGAAATATTCACTAACAGCTTCGCTCCTATAAAAACATTTGCTTCCATGAGTTCCATTAGGTATGCAGTCACAAGCTTCTAAGATTTACTACCCCAACAAGATATACCTCCCAGTTAGATTTTTTTCCCTCTGGGATAGAGTAAGCAGGCCCTTGTGCTGTACATTGGGACATATGCAAGGTTCATGTTGCTGCTGTTCACAGTGCTCGGAGTTCCTGCACAGTCGACAAGTGCTAGGGTGTCGTTGTAAATATCTGTCAAGCATTGCTTCACTCATCTTTTCTCCTTACCCTTTGCATCTGCTTCACACTTGTCATCTACTTGTCATATTATACCCTTTTAGGTACATTGAATTTGTTGATCACAGACACTAGATACAACCTGCCTCTGGCCACCCTGCCTCCTCCCGTCCAGTTCCTTGCTTGGCTGCTCTCTGCAGGGGAGTAGTAGATTACAGCTTTTTATATAAAGAAAGACCAAATACCTGTGAAATGGATCTACTGTTTAAGAACAAGGTTTTATGGATAGCAGACAATCTCTGCGTATTTGCCTCCTTACTTTGGCACCTACTGTGGAATGCGGTGAGACTTAAAAAGCACAAAAAAGGAGCTGAATCTGAGGATGTGAAGGTAGTGGGGATAATTTGTTATGACAATATTATAAATATATGAGTGCTGACGTAATAAGCGTGAATTATGATTCGCTGGTTTCTGAGTATTCTGTTATTTGATACAGAGAGTCACACACTATATGGCCTCAATCACCAATTAATTGTATGACTTGGAATTGCAGGATAATAAATGTAGAAAGCAGCACATTTTTTAAAATAATTTCCTTTCTGACACATAAACAGATTTTATTGATTCGTACGAAATGATTGGTGCTTTTATATGCACCAACAATAATCAGCAATGTTTAGATTATTTTGTTATTTATTTTTATTGTTATATTTCTTGTAAGCATTATAATAATAGTTAGGTTTGCTTTTGTTTACTATTACAAGTGTACCCACAAAATGTTACTTTTAAGCAGCTGCGGGCACGTGATTTTAGTAATACGCATTCAGTAATTGTTAAGGACGAGGCTAAGAAAAATGTTAATAATTGAGTAACTGGTTTTCTCTTATGCAGTTCAGTTTAAAACTTGATCTAGTCATTTAATATAAGATTACAGTCTTGATTTGAAACAAAACCGGCACCCTGTTATAATATTTGTTTTACTTCTTATGGGGCCGGAGGTATTTTGTTACTGATGTATGCCGACATCACATACTGTAAAAGTCAGCACCGGCATCACTTCAATAAAATTAAACCTGATGGTCTTGGCGCCAGCTGAGAATATTTTAATACTAGTTGTAATGCTTTATTTTAAAGCCCTGCGGCGGGAAACGGTTACCATATAACTGTTATATTATAACTACACATTTTTAAATATATATATATATGCAACGAAAAGATTCAAGGGCACTCTGGGACTTGTAAAAAAATGAATTTATTGGAATTGCAATAAAGAAAAAAAAAACAACGTTTCGGCTCCTCGGAGCCTTTATCAACCTTGATAAAGGCTCCAAGGAGCCGAAACGTTGTTTTTTTTTCTTTTAATGCAATTCCAATAAATCATTTGTTTTACAAGTGCACCTGCATCTTTTCATTGCTTGCATATCTACCTTACCCACAGGTAGTACCTGGGCAATCTATTTTTATTTTGATTCCCGGGACTGAGTGCTGTTCCCCACTTGCTTTTATATATATATATGCTACAAAGCCACAATGTGGCATAACATTGATTTTAGGGCTCTGTGTAATAACAGGATGCAAGAAAGTGAGACAGATGTCATTTGCATATCTTACCCAGAATTCCTTGCTGCATATGGAGAATGTGGCACAGGCGCTCTGGGATGCAATTCATCGAATTGCTGTGATGTGTAAGTGGCTTCTGCAATAATAAACACACACATATATATATATATAACTGTTGATGCTTCCTGATATCAAATATTTTTTTCTGATACTTTTATCAGTCTGTCTTTTAAATGGTAGAATTGAGGAAAAATAAGAAAAAAGTGTTCCTTTCTTTTAATTGCAAAGAGTGCTAAGGCTAGGGTCAGACGAGCGTGATTTCTACGGACTGTGCGTCCATGCAGTACGGACGGACGTTAGTACGGAAGACGCAGTAGTGGTCACACAGTCCGTTTTTTTCACTGACATTTATTTTTTGACGGATGTAGGAGGAAAAATAAATTAAAAAGCCAAACCATTTTGTCCGTGAAAAATGCTGGACGTATAAATGCAGTCCGTCTGACCACATTCCATCACTCACACACAAAGCTATGCAGACGTTGCGGACGCAGCGCACTTTGTGCGGCCGTTCTAGGGGATGTACGTTCCTGCCTGCCTTGCGTCCGTGGGCCGCGGCCGTTGTGCGTCCGCAGTTCAGTACGGTCGTACTTCGTTTGTCGGGCTCCGATGGGCTTTCTGTCATGCTATCACGGACGTACTTTTAGGCGCAATCACTGACGTGAACACTACGCTCGTCTGACAGCAGCCTAAAACTAGGGAAACATAAAAAAAATCACCAGTTTTGAAAAACAATTTTTTTTTTATCAACACCTGACAAGCAAAGAATATCGCCAACATATTGGCAGTGGAAGGACTTTTTTGATGATAGAAAAAACCCTTTGGTACCATGAGCAGGTGAAGACCTGTGAGATATTTTACCACATGCAAATAAAACTGTGATTGACATAAATGATTAAATAAACCTGATAGCTCATCTAACTAACCCCTAATACTTTAGTCAATTAATCAATTTAAAAACAAAAGAGGGACAATAACATAATAATAATGAACATTGTGTAACATGTACAAATAACACCTTACTACATTGAATGCACTTACAAAATAAATTCAATTTTTTTTTTCGAATTTGTGATTGACTTAGGTTGACTGTGATTGGCTGTATACCAGGTCACGTATACAGAATATCTCTTTGTCACTTGCAAACCTCCATAACATGCGCTGTTAGGTTGCGCAGGTTATAACGATGTTGTTGCGTAGTGAGCAATGGTGATTAAATAGGGTTGCCAGATCGGGCATATTTTCCTGGACACACATAATTAATTCATGCTGATGGGCAGCACATGAAAACTGCAACCCCGTAGCATGTAGAACTCATTTGCTGCAGGTAAGAAATCAAAAAGGAATCCCAGGTGACCTGCCTTAATTTCCTTCCTGCAGCATATGAAGTATACATGTTGCAGGGCAGCACTTTTCCCTGTGCCCCCCTCTGCATGAAATAGTAATATGTGTCCAGGAAACCATGGCCGATCTGGCAACCCTATGATTAATATATCCGTTGTGAATGCTGCTCATAGATTTTTGGCCTATGTTCTATAATGCTATTTGCACATATCTTGTTTTCCCTCAGATTATTACATTTACTACCTTAGCTTAAAAGTCATAGCATGTACTTATATTTAAATATAAATTGTTGAAGCAAAAATATTGCTATTATTGTTCATGGGAAATCTGTCCCATTTGTCTTAAACTGGGCTTTATTTCTCCTAATTATTGCAGTAAGTGCTTGAATTATTACATATGAGATTACATAATACTATATTACATTATTGAAGATTTTTTTTATATTGTGAGTCAAATCTCATTTTAACGTATTACGTACATTTAGTTTGACAAACATTTCCCCAACTCTTTATGATCTCAGGCAATTTATTGCAAAAAATCCCAAATAAACATCCACAGTATTATACGTAAATTAATTATGCTATAGCATTACAAATATAAAGTGCTTCATGCTGTTTAATCACTATCAGGTCTATTCAAAGAAAGGTGAAACTCGGGAGAATTGGCAGGAGAAGTGAAAATTCTAGGTCAAAATAGCCAAACCAGAATAATTCTCCCATTTATCTCACTTTCCAGATCGGCTATTTGGTCTAGCTTGTTCTCTTCTCCTGCCAATTCTCCTGAGTTCACCCTCCAGTGAATAGACCTGTTAGCGATTAAGCATTCTCTGAGGACAGGACCCATGGAGCAATAATAGAATTTATTTCACTGATTCATAAACACTTCTTTATTGTCTGCTGACTCTGCAAACAAGCAATGAAAATGATATCCTGCAAGCATTGCAGTAATATTGGCTTGGCAAGTCTTCCACTTGCAAAATTCGACAGAATGCATGGAATATAAATAATTCTGAGGTTCCAAATGGAGAAAGGTCCTGTGGTTTTAAGTTAATTGTGTTTATTTCGTATTAGCGTTACATGAATTTCCATTACACAGCTGTCCTCACATGCCGTGGTGCCATGTGACGTAAATGAAACGGAGACTTGGCACGATTTCAAAACATTTTTCATTATTATTTATAGACAACTTTAGCAGTGTCAAAAAAAAAATAGTGACAACATTCCAATATACAAGAATATATTCAAATATCATAAGCAGTTGTATGTATCCTTCATACTGCGCTGTTGTGGATGTTTCAGTATATTTGAGTGCCAGTCCCATATTCATGTTATATTTTGAGAAAAAGGAGTTCACTTTGTTATTTTATTGTAGCAAATGTATACTACAACATATTGTGTCAAAGCAAATATCTGCATGAATTAGCTGAAAGTGAGGAAGAAAATATATCAGGCTTTCAAAATTTAAATCGCACAAATATAAAAAGAAATCAACCTGGCAAGATGAATGGAAACTTATTTAATAATCACTGGGGGTTATTCAGAGAGCACCGAAATGTTGACGTCATGTATATGTATATATACACTGTATTGCCAAAAGTATTCGCTCACCTGCCTTGACTCGCATATGAACTTAAGTGACATCCCATTCCTAATCCATAGGGTTCAATATGACGTCGGTCCACCCTTTGCAGCTATAACAGCTTCAACTCTTCTGGGAAGGCTGTCCACAAGGTTTAGGAGTGTGTTTATGGGAATTTGTGACCATTCTTCCAGAAGCGCATTTGTGAGGTCACACACTGATGTTGGTCGAGAAGGCCTGGCTCTCAGGCTCCGCTCTAATTCATCCCAAAGGTGTTCTATCGGGTTAAGGTCAGGACTCTGTGCTGGCCAGTCAAGTTCATCCACACCAGACTCTGTCATCCATGTCTTTATGGACCTTGCTTTGTGCACTGGTGCACAGTCATGTTGGAAGAGGAAGGGGCCAGCTCCAAACTGTTCCCACAAAGTTGGGAGCATGGAATTGTCCAAAATGTATGGGTATGCTGAAGCATTCAGAGTTCCTTTTACTGGAGCTAAGGGGCCAAACCCAGCTCCTGAAAAACAACCCCACACCACAATCTCCCTCCACCAAACTTTACACTTGGCACAATGCAGTCAGACAAGTACTGTTCTCCTGGCAACAGCCAAACCCAGACTCGTCCATCAGATTGCCAGATGGAGAAGCGCGATTTGTCACTCCAGAGAACGTGTCTCCACTGCTCTAGAGTCCAGTGGCAGCGTTCTTTACACCACTGCATCCGACGCTTTGCATTGCATTTGGTGATGTATGGCTTGGATGCAGCTGCTCGGCACTGTTCTTGAGTTAATCTGAAGGAAACATGAAGTTTGGAGGTCTGTAGCGATTGACTCTGCAGAAAGTTGGTGACCTCTTCGCACTATGCGCCTCAGCAGTGGCGTAGCGTGGGTGGGGCCTTGGGGGCGGTCACCCCGGGCGCAATTTTCTTAGGGGGTGCAAAATTTCAAAAGAAATTTGAACCACTAATATTTTCCAGCAGGGATCAGCAAGGTGTCTGCTCAAGGACACTGGTGTTCGTGAGAGGCCCTTGCATGGGCAGCCGCCAGTTTTGCGGTGCCGGCGGTGACTAGCACTCAGCGTCTGTAAGGAGGACCAGGACAGAAAATTCTGGTCCTGTCCTGACTCCTCCTTAACGCTGACATGAGTCACGTAAAGCAGCGCAGCATTATCTGACACAACACCCTGTACCATGCTTGTCAGCTCCCCTGTGCCGCTGGCAGCCCTGCAGCCACTGAACAGGAAGGAGGGAGGCGCCTGCCCTGCCGCACATTTAAAATCCAGTCTCCACTAAGCCCCCTGGACAGCTCCCCCCCTGGGCCACCAGCAACTCTACGCAGGTAGGCGACACTGTGTGACACCAGAGCAGCGTAACCAACACACAGTGAGGGGGTACGCGGAGAGGGTGATTGGGGTACTTGGATAAAGTGAGAGAAAGATTGACTGGGGGTCCTGGGAGAGAGTGACTGGGGGTACGGAAGAGAGTAACTGGGGTAATGGGAGAGAAAGAGTGACTGGGGTACTGGGAGAGAGTGAGGGACTGGGGATACTGGGAGAGAGAGTGACTGGGGGTACTGGGAGAGAGTGAGTGACTGGGGGTATTTGGAGAGAGGGAGAAAGTGACTGGGTATAGTGTGAGAGTGGAATTAATGCTAGGGTATACTGGGACAGGGTGACTGGTAGCAGTGGCGTAGCGTGGGGGGTTATGTGTGTTTCATGTTTTTTATTAAATTAGTATTTTGTTAATATGTAATACATGTGCTTGTGGGGTAAAGGGGGGCAATACTCTATTGGTAGAAGGGAATAAGGGTGTGTTACCGTGTCCACAGGATGGGGGCACACAATTCTTGCCTTGCCCCGGGAGCTGACAACCCACGCTACGCCGCTGCGCCTCAGCATCCGCTGACCCCGCTCCGTCAGTTTACATGGCCTACCACTACGTGGCTGAGTTGCTGTTGTTGCCAAATACTTCCACGTTCTTATAATACAGCCAACAGTTGACTGGAATATTTAGGAGTGAGGAAATTTCACGACTGGATTTGTTGCACAGGTGGCATCCTATCACAGTTCCACGCTGGAATTCACTGAGCTCCAGAGAGCGACCCATTCTTTCACTAATGTTTGTAAAAACAGTCTGCATGCCTAGGTGCTTGATTTTATATACCTGTGGCCATGGAAGTGATTGGAACACCTGATTCTGATTATTTGGATGGGTGAGCGAATACTTTTGGCAATGTAGTATATAATTTATGTCTCACTAGCATTACGTAATTACGCTCTCGTGCAGCAGAATGTTAAACTTTCAATGAGCATTCTTGGTAGAAACATTTAAATACATCTATTATCACCAACAACACCGTAATATCCACAGGAATGTTTACTGTTAAAAACAAAATAGCTACTGGCTGCATTAGTGATATTTACAAATAAATATCAGGCTTACAACAACTACTATGTTGCTAACTGTGATGAAAACAAAAGGCATGGGATGTATAAGGGAAAACTCATAGCATTATATCTCAATGTTTACATATTAATGTATGCAGACGTCTGACGTATAAATACATAGAATGGAAACAATACTTGGTATATAGTGTCAAAGCAGTCCTCTCTGGAAAGTGATCTAGTGCCGTGTTTTTCAAACCTGTCCTCGGGACCCTCAACCAGTCCAGATTTTAAGGATTGCCTTGGGGAAATGCAGACTGAGAGGGTTATTCAAAGAGAATCGAAAAGTCACCGCACGCACGTTTGGTGACTTTTCGTTCTCTTCAATTCGGCGCGATTTGGCGATCCCATTTTGGCGACCCTGCGGTGTTTTCAGCAAGCACCACAGGGCCGCCGTAATGCAGGGAAAAGTTGCCGCAAACCCAGCGAAAATTCACTGCAAAACGAGGGCGAACACACGCCGAAACCCGCAAAAACATTTGGTTTAACCCGCTGAAGACGCCGGAGAAACCTGAGCAGGAGCCGATCAGAGCGCAGAGCAGCCGCCGGAAAAACCCGACACCGCAGACGAAGGAGGTGAAGAAAAAAAAAAACAGTATGCTGGAATGTTTGAAAAGTGAAACGCTGTTTGCAAACAAACTACTGAGCGAAAATGTCTGAAATTTACATAGTCAGGTCCATATATATTGGGACATCGACATAATTCTAACATCTTTGGCTCTATACACCACCACAATGGAGTTGGAATGAAACAAACACAATAAGCTTTAACTGCAGACTGTCAGCTTTAATTTGAGGGTATGTACATCCAACTCAGGTGAACGGTGTAGGACTTACAGCAGTTTGCAGATGTGCCTACCACTTGTTAAGGGACCAAAAGTAATGGGACAATTGGTTTCTCAGCTGTTCCATGGCCAGGTGTGTGATATTCCCTCATTACCCCAATTACAATGTGCAGATAAAAGGCCCAGAGTTCATTTTAAGTGTGCTATTTGCATTTGGAATCTGTTACTGTCAACTCTCAAGATGAGAGCCAAACAGCTGTCACTATCAGTGAAGCAAGCTATCATTAGGCTGAAGAAACAAAACAAACCCATCAGAGAGATAGCAAGAACATTAGGCATGGCCAAAACAACTGTTTGGAACATTCTCAAAAAGAAGGAACGCACCAGTGAGCTCAGCAATACCAAAAGACCCGGGAGACCACGGAAAACAACTGTGGTGGATGACCGAAGAATTCTTTCCCTGGTGAAGAAAACACCCTTCACAACAGTTGGCCAGATCAAGAACACTCTCCAAGAGGTAGGTGTATGTGTGTCAAAGTCAACAATCAAGAGAAGACTTCACCAGAGTGAATACAGAGGGTTCACCACAAGATGAAAACCATTGGTGAGCCTCAAAAACAGGAAGGCCAGATTAGAGTTTGCCAAACAACACCTAACAAAGCCTTGTCAGTTCTGGAACAAGATCCTATGGACAGATGAGACCAAGATCAACTTGTACCAGAGTGATGGGAAGAGAAGAGTATAGAGAAGGAAAGGAACTGCTCATGATCCTAAGCATACCACCTCATCAGTGAAGCATGGTGGTGGTAGTGTCATGGCGTGGGCATGTATGGCTGCCAATGGAACTGCTTCTCTTGTATTTATTGGTGATGTGACTGCTGACAAAAGCAGCAGGATGAATTCTGAATTGTTTCGGGCATTATTATCTGCTCACATTCAGCCAAATGCTGCAG
Organism: Leptobrachium leishanense; assembly: GCA_009667805.1. Taxonomy (NCBI): domain Eukaryota; kingdom Metazoa; phylum Chordata; class Amphibia; order Anura; family Megophryidae; genus Leptobrachium; species Leptobrachium leishanense. The sequence goes on along the minus strand of CM019067.1, from coordinate 154,656,275 downwards.
AACTCATTGGACGGCGCTTCACAGTGCAGATGGACAATGACTCAAAGCATACTGCAAAAGAAACCAAAGAGTTTTTGAAGGGACAGAAGTGGAATGTTATGCAATGGCCAAGTCAATCACCTGACCTGAATCCCATTGAGCATGCATTTCACTTGCTGAAGACAAAACTGAAGGGAAAATGCCCCAAGAACAAGCAGGAACTGAAGACAGTTGCAGTAGAGGCCTGGCAGAGCATCACCAGGGATGAAACCCAGCGTCTGGTGATGTCTATGCATTCCAGACTTGAGGCTTTGATTGACTGCAAAGGATTTGCAACCAAGTATTAAGAAGGGAAAGTTTGATTTATGATTATTATTTTGTCCCATTACTTTTGGTCCCTTAACAAGTGGGAGGCACTTCTGCAAACTGCTGTAAGTCCTACACCGTTCACCTGAGTTGGATGTACATACCCTCAAATTAAAGCTGACAGTCTGCAGTTAAAGCACATTGCGTTTGTTTCATTCCAACTCCATTGTGGTGGTGTATAGAGCCAAAGATGTTAGAATTGTGTCGATGTCCCAATATTTCTGGATCTGACTGTATGGGGTCCAATGAATGATAATGAAAAGGGCTGTTACAGAAAAAATTGATTTGAAAAAAAAACAACGAAAAAAAAGTGTTTGCAAAAAAATCCAAAAAAATGCCTAAAAGATCCTAAAAAATCTAAAAATAAAGAGACTTTTTACTGCAGAATATTATAATGAACAGTTTATTAGATATTGAATTAAAACGGGAATATTTTTAACATTGAAGCCTATGGCATTCGCCTGAATAAACCTGTCGAATGAAACCACAGAACAGCAGGGCAATTCGGCAACTTTTCACTGAGGGGTTTTGCTCTCTGAATAGCCGAAGCATTGCTTCTCTATGGGGATTCACTGCCCTCGAACAGGCACCGAACAGACACCGTATGTGCAGGCAATTCGCCAGGATTTGGCGAATTGCCTGCTCTCTGAATAGCCGAATGGCCAGGAACGGTAACCGAACGCTGAATTTCACTGTTCGGTTACCTTTCGCCAGCCATTCAAATCTCTTTGAATCACCCTGTGAATCCTGCAATCACTGAGCAGCAAATTATATCACCTGTGCTGTGCTTCAGATAGCTGGAAAACCTGACCTGTTAGGGGTCCTGAGGTTAGAGAAACACTGATCTAGTGCAACTGTTGAGCCATACTGCCCTCTTCTGGAGATATAGTATTATGGCAAAGGAAACTATCCAGTTCACTTCACTTGAATGAGGAAATTTCTAGAAATTATGGACAGTAAATAACTGGTATTCAATTCTAGCTTTCACATAATTTTCAAGGGTCATAAACATTGGAAATATTTATTAAAGCTGTCAGTAAATCAAGATGCCTCACCAGAGAAAGGTGGCAGACAGCGATACTCTGAAAGCTCACGTTGACATTCTTTCTCAGGACATCACTGTTTAGAGTCACCTAAAACCTCTAAAGTGGCAAGGTTTTAAAATGTTAATTTTGTAGCACATGAAAATTACAGGCTGATCCGCATCATAATATTAAAGACCTGACATTAAAGAACATCAACAATAATTGTTATAATGTTCTTATGAGTATATGTGAGGGGATAGACGTTTGGCATGTTTAGCATTCCTAGATGCCTTGTAGTGAGTTTACATTAATGAAAACTATTTTGTGATTGACGAGTGTCTTTGCCTTCCATTAAATTCACCAGACCAGCATCTATTTAAATCTTTTCTGTTACATTGTGTGATGTCTGGGGGCTTATGTTCTGTGTATTTTTATTCATGTCCCTCACTTCTGGTGCATGGGCCTGGAGTTGATGATTTTGGTGGGTCTTTCCTGCATCCCTCTCGGTTATAGTGTTCCTTCACCAATTCTTCTCACACCCCACTGTTCTTCTTCCCCACTTTTCTCAACTTCCATTGTACCTCAGCCCCATTCCTCTCATCTCTCATTGTGTTCCTGTCCCATCCTTCTCACTCAGACACTCCGCTATCATACCACTGCCCCATCACTCTTAATCGCATTGTAATGGCAGTAATTGATGCTGACAAAGTCAGTTTTTCACTGGACCTAGTTTGGAGCATGGGCCTAGAGCTACAGCTCCAATAGGCTCTATGTTATCCAGCCTTGATGTCAATATATCATACTGCTTAACATAGATACATAGTGGAAAATAAAAAGATAAAGACAAATCCTTCTCATTACACAAGCTATAATTAATTTAGGGCCCTATCACCTGGTGTGAGCTAAAACTCCATCGCTAAAGAAAACATTTAGCACAAGTCACTAAAACTTAGCGCCTGACAACCTACTAACAGATCACCTTGTCCGCAGCAGTCTGTGTACAAGGTCATTTAGCGCACACTAGGGAAACTCTAGGACCCGAGCTGAGACGCAGCGTTAATGCGGTTGTGTACAGGATAGAACCTTTTATAAGTATGGACATATCCAGCGAATAGCCCTCATACCCCATGTAGAATCATTACAATGCATTTAATAGATCCAAACGGAAGGCCAGATGAACGACAATAATTTTGCTGCTGCAGTATATAAATAATACATGTTTCAGGGCAATACTTGTGGCTTTTTAAACACGAAGTTAGGCAAGAACGTAAAACCGCTACCATGGATGCGTAGAGTGCGCCAGGTCCGCGTAGCGTTCTGTGTGAGTGATGAGATGTCAGACGCAGCACATTTGCGACGTCCAGCACCTTGTCGCACACAATGGCTTTTCATATCCTTTTCAAATTTTTATCATTTTTCATATTATTTTTATTTTCCATAGTTCCCTTTTTTTTCTACGTCCGTCAAGAAAAATGTATCGTGTGGTGTCTACAGTATCTTCCGTCAGTACGTCTGTCCGTTATGCACGCACGCAGAGTGCGCTCAGACTGCGTTCGTCTGACTTTAGTCTAAGGCTAGGGTCAGACGAACGCATTTTTATGTTGTCTGTGAAAAAGTGCGTTCGAACGAATGGACGCATTTTTTCACAGAATACGTGATAGTGGTCATACTATGCGCATTTTCGTCCGTGATTTTGTACGGATCATCAATAAAACTCTTTTTGTGTCTGGACGTTATGTTGGCCGGACATTAGCAGCGTCTGACGTCTCCTAATCACGCACACACGCCGCTAGCGGACGCAGCGCACTCTGTACGTCAGTACCTGCGGTTTCACGTTCTCGAAAAAATGCGTTCATTTTCCACTTGCGTTGCGCAGCCGGACTTTTGTGCGACCGTACTTCGTATATTGGCCGTCATTGCCTGGCATCTGCTGCTAGTGCGGCCGTGATTAAGTGCGCCAGAACGCGCGTTCGCACTGCCTCAGTCTGACCCTAGCCTTATACCCTAATAATCGACCACTTGCATAATATGAATAACCCCAAGCATAAAATCGGTAAAATTAGGCAATATATTAGAATTCGGATATACAGTATGTGGATAAAGGATACATATATATATCATAATAGAGCCTACTGCAACAGCAGCGACATTGCTGACCAGATCCATTGCTATGGTGTATGGTGCCAAAAGAACACCTGTACTACATTCCTTTCAAATGCCTGTTAATTACCTTTTAATTTTGGGTGAGGAGCCGTTTTGTGTTTTTTTGGAGTTACCACCAGGGTTGAGCAGTAGGTAAAATTTAGCGATTAGTGTCTCTCCAGAAATTGGCGCAGGCACCAAGAGATCTGTTACAAAAGCGCTAAAGATCTCTACTGCTGCCCATGTTAAGTATAGGGCGCAAAAAGTACAGTAAGCGCGCACTGCGAATCGCTGATAGTGACATGCTAAATGATTATTTTCCCCCGTTTCTATCAAGAGGCAAAAGAATCTATTGGTCAGGTGCTAGACTGAATTAACCCGGCACTAACACAAAAACATGCCAACGCTAAGGTTAGCTCACACCAGGTGATAGTGACATAATATCAATGTTCCTGTTCTATACCACTGCTAAGTGTGTTAGCCAGGCGATGACAGTGATTAACCACTTCGCTGCGGAGAACGCGCTCAGCGCGTCCTGCCGCAGGAAGGGTTGGCTGCGGAGGACGCGCTGAGCGTGTCCTCCCGAAGCAGCCTGCGTTCGGCCGGATTCGGCCGGCCTGCCCTTCCAAACGGTGGCTTTCATTAATCCCTGGGGAGCCGGATCACGAATCGGCGCTGAAAAGCGCCGGTTCGTGATCCTTTCCCGGAGCTGGCCGACATCTTGGATGTCGGCCAAGCCTCCGGGAACTCCCCCTGAGGACTGGCGTCATCGTGCATAGCACGATGACGTCAGTCCTGGAGTTAACCCCTAGCTGCCACCAATGGTGGAGATAGGGGTTCCAATGAACCCCCTATCTCCCGATCCGTGGCTGCTAGGGGTTAAAGTTTGGTAGTGTTGGATCGGCCAGAGCATGGCCGTTCCAACGATACCAAACACGACTGTGAAAAAAGTTTTTAAAAAAAAAAAATTAAAAATAAAAATATTTTAAAAACAAATTATAAAAAAAAATAAACAAGTTTTTTTTCTTTTTTTTGGTTTGTTAATGCAGCAATATTGTTCCCATTTCAATTATAATGTGAACAATGATGCTGCACTAACGATTTTTGTATGCAGTGCGTTTGTTAAAAATCGCGTAATTTTCCCCAAAACAAAATGTAACGAGACCCCCATTTCAAACTTTTTTAACAAGCGTACCCCATACAAAATATAACCGCAATTGCTTGCATGTTAAAATGTGAAAAAAATACACTTTACACGTTGTAAATTATTGAAAATTCATATTTTATTGCATTTTTTGTTATAATATACAGACAGGTCATGACGTATACATATAATAATGACATATTATGAATCTGCCGAGTCTGACGGAAAGAATCAATATATAATATGTCTGGGTCATATACTAAAATAAGCCTTCAAAACACGTTTAAACATGATGAGCAAAACCGGTAAAAATGACCTCAGCACAGAGGCGGGAAATGCCTCAGCAGCGAAAGGGTTAATGTGGGACAGCATTTATATCATCTATTTCCCAATTAATAGTATTTTCATATGTTCATAGTAAACAGTATATCTGTTAGCCAGATAAAAAGGTATTTAAGGAGACAATCTCGGAAAAATAAAATGATTGTTTTACTTGAAGCCAGTTTTGAGATAATATTATATAAAACAGGTGATGTTTCTGTTTTTAAATAAATGCGGTGTAAGAGATTAACCCTTACGTTTATCACACTGGAAAATCACAGGGTAAAATCCTGGTAAAATACTTTCTATAAAAAAAAAATTCTTTACTCTTTTAATTTGCAGCAAAAGTCTCTTTATCTTATTTTTTTTTTCAGGGATTTTTCAGCGAATTTCTTTTTTCTGTAACAGACCTTTTTATTATTATTCATAGGACCTGATATATTATTTCAGGGCATTTTTAGCAATAGGTTTTTTTTTAAACCACCTTTTGAAACTTGCAGTGATTTTTGGAATTTTGTACCCTTGTTCAGTGGCATGTCTGCTTTTTCCGGGGGTCTGTTCGGCAGGTTGTCGTCTTTTTTTCAGATCATTTTGTGGTGGATCATTGGACGCATTTGGTCGGTTTACATTGGTTTTTTGGATCGATCCAGTGGTTTTTCTATTCGTTCAGTGATTTTTGCGGCAATTTTCAGATTCGATCCAGCGGTTTTGCAGTGGTTTTTCGGATGCGTTCGGCGGGTCGATTCGCTGTACTTCGGGGACCCTTCGTGAATACTGAATTCACTGCAGGGTCAGCGAATTGAACTCACAGAAGTGCAGTGAATGGGAACAATTCGGTGCTTTCTGAATAACCCTGTAAATAAGTTTGACACTTTGGACTACAGGGACATTGTCTTTGCACTATAATCATTATAATAAGTTTACGTTTTTATGCTGCCTAGAGTGTTCCTTTAAGTCCAGCTGTTGTGATAATAACTAATGAATATGTAAGTATAACTGTTGTTACCAAACACTGTATGCTCTATAACAGTGGGTCCCATCCGCGGTCCTCAAGTACCCCTAACAGGACAGCTTTTCCAGATACGTGAAGCACAGCACAGATGATATGATTTGCTGCTCAGTGATTGCAGGATTCAGTCTGCATTTCCCCAAGGTATTCCGTAAAATCTGGCCTTTTAGGGGTACTTGAGTACCGCGGTTGGAAACCACTGCTCTATAACATACTGACATTAAGAACTATTATGGCTTTTAAACACCCTACATACTTTCACACATATCACCCAGGCTTTAACATCCTTGTATTACCGCCTACAGGCTTGTAACTTCCCATTGAGTATTGAAGGTGGTTCTGCGTATCAAGTGACCCTATCTAGACAATACGTACTTAGTATTTGCAGCCCAAACACTGGATACATTGCCCCTTTTGTCATACTGTTGACTGTTTAATCTACCAGTAGTCCTATTTTAAATCCAAGGACAACACAGAGCTGTGATTACGATTAAACCTACTAGCACTTGTCAACACAACATGCTTCATGTCCCTAAAAGGATAGAATTGCACTTGGAAAAAAGAGCTGGCTTGTTCTGTGCATCATGGAAATGCACTTCTCAGAGTTGTCAGTAAAACAGCAGGTGCCCCTCCTGCCCCGTAAGTGGAGAAGTAACAATGTCATTTATGTTCCTTAACTCGTGCTTCCTAAGCAAAGAAATTGCTGTCACCGTAAAAACACTAGTACTACATTTTCACATCCATAATCTAATTTTGTAAGTTTAACAAACCATTTGACTTGTCAAACATTTGTTCTACGTCACTATGATATAATTTCAGTCAGAAGAAAGCAGCAGCATAGCAAAAACCTGAAGAACATCGCACTCAAAACATTGCTGAGGCAGGTTAGGGTTTAGAATGAAGTTATCAATGTGGATAGTGAGTAGACAAAATTGTTTGGTATTAGAGGAGATGATTAGGGTTTGGAACGATTTGCAGGTAATGATGAAGGAAATGTTAGGTTACCGTTGGGTTACATAGTTACATAGGCTGAAAAAAGACATGCGTCCATCGGGTTCAGCCTCTCACACATTACCTACTGCTGTTGATCCAAAAATAGGTTAGTAGGGTGAGAAATGGAGTTTGGGTGGTGTATGATGGGACATAGGGGCCCTTTTCCAGTTGGAACTTATTTGCAAGTGACTGTGCGCAAGCTCACCATTCCAGCTAATCGAATTCCCTTTCTACTCTCAATGGGCTTTCACACCTTAATGGCTCTCTCATTACTCACATTCGGAGAAATTTCTCCCTGTGTTCCCTCACAGATTAATCCCTGTTTGTCTCTCCACCCATCCCATTCTATTCCACTATCAACATCCCATCTGTTTCCAATAACCCCTTTTTCTTGTATCCCTGTGACCTTCTTCTACTTGTTGTTAGACTTGTGCACCGATTTTTTTTTCGATTTTTTTTTCGGTTCGGTTCGTTCGTATTTTGTAAATTTTCGTTTCGGCCGATTTCCGTTTCGGTTCGTTTCATTTTCGTATAGACTTTTTTTCGTAATTTCGGAAATTTTCGTGTTTTTCGGAACGTCTGTTCTCCTCGTTTCAAAGTGTCTATTCGTTTTGATGTAAACTAATGGTTTTTCGGGTCCGATATTTCTGTTGATACGATAATTCTGTCGATACGATAATTCTGCCATTGAGATTTCTCATGTTTTACAAGAAGGATACATTGAGATGGGAATGATACAAAATTACAGAATCAGCGATATAACCAAAAAATATGTTGTCCGAAATTACTGAAATGGAACCGAAATCAGGAATGGAGCCGAAATTACGAATGGAACGAAAATGATTTTCGATTTTACACATTTCTAGTCCATTCGAAAATTCCGAACAAATTTTCGTTTCGTTTCGTAAAGTTTTAGTTTTCAGAAAATTCGGAACTGAAAATTTTCGTAAAATTGGCTGAATCCGAATGCACGAATCGGGAAATTTCGTGAAAATTCCGAAATTCCGAAACCCGAAACGCACATCCGTACTTGTTGTGATCCCTGTGAATTGGTTATTATTCCTCATTTGTTCCTATGTCCCACCATCCCTCCTTCTTGTGTCTGTGTGCTTTATACTGAAATGAAAAGAAAGGCAAGGTTTTATTCTTCTAGAAAGTGAACAACACATGCACTGGTCGGCTTTAAATGCAGGGTGATCACTGCCAAGTTATTTTTGGATTTAAATCAACAAGGCCTTTTGATAGATCAATGTGAAACTAAATTTGCAGAGCATATATACACAGAGGTTCTTTCATTTGCTGAGTTTCAACTTACAGCACCTCTGACTTTAGTTCGAATTATTCAAGAATGTTGCTTTGAACTAGTTTCCCGGGAAGGAAGGATTACCGTAGTAATGGTCAAGTATTAAAAGTAGCTGTAAACCTATAAAAAGGTTCTCATTTTTCACGAAGAAGCACTTTTAATAATATTTCAAACCAGTCAAACTGCTGTAGTGTAAGTGTGAACAAAGATCCTGTATTATGTGTGTCACCATTAAAGACCCGAGCGGAATAACTACAAAACTGCTACATTTTCAAGGGAATTGTTCAATGTATTTTGAAAATGTTCAAAGTAAATATAGGATTACACAAAAAAAAGCCATTAACCTAATTTTTAGGTTTAGATGGCTTCTGCCCAGACCTTTAAATATATTTTTCCTGGTGGTAGCATTTGAATAAACTACTGCACATATATTGTTCAAGGGTCAAGTCCTAAGAAAAGAAGTTTTGGAAGATTTTTGTCCCCCAATTAGCAATTATCATGTTGCACTCAACACAAAAACTCACTCGTATATGATATATATATATATATATATATACAGTCAGGTCCAGAAATATTGGGACATCTACACAATTCTAACATCTTTGGCTTTATACACCACCACAATGGAGTTGGAATGAAACAAACACAATGTGCTTTAACTGCAGACCGTCAGCTTTAATTTGAGGGTATGTACATTCAACTCAGGTGAACGGTGTAGGACTTACAGCAGTTTGCAGATGTGCCTCCCACTTGTTAAGGGACCAAAGGTAATGGGACAGAATAATAATCAGAAATCAAACTTTCCCTTCTTAATACTTGTTTGCAAATCCTTTGCAGTCAGTCACAGCCTGAAGTCTGGAACGCATAGACATCACCAGACGCTGGGTTTCATCCCTGGTGATGCTCTGCCAGGCCTCTACTGCAACTGTCTTCAGTTCCTGCTTGTTCTTGGGGCATTTCCCTTCAGGTTTGTCTTCAGCAAGTGAAATGCATGCTCAATGGGATTCAGGTCAGGTGATTGACTTGGCCATTGCATAACATTCCACTTCTGTCCCTTCAAAAACTCTTTGGTTGCTTTTGCAGTATGCTTTTGGTCATTGTCCATCTGCACTGTGAAGCGCCGTCCAATGAGTCCTGCAGCATTTGGCTGAATGTGAGCAGATAATATTGCCCGAAACACTTCAGAATTCATCCTGCTGCTATTGTCAGCAGTCACATCATCAATAAATACAAGAGAACCAGTTCCATTGGCAGCCATACATGCCCATGCCATGACACTACCACCACCATGACATGCTTCACTGATGAGGTGGTATGCTTAGGATCATGAGCAGTTCCTTTCCTTCTCCATACCTTTCTCTTCCCATCACTCTGGTACAAGTTGATCTTGGTCTCATCTGTCCATAGGATCTTGTTCCAGAACTGTGAAGGCTTTGTTAGGTGTTGTTTGGTAAACTCTAATCTGGCCTTCCTGTTTTTGAGGCTCACCAATGGTTTACATCTTGTGGTGAACCCTCTGTATTCACTCTGGTGAAGTCTTGTCTTGATTGTTGACTTTGACACACATACACCTACCTCCTGGAGAGTGTTCTTGATCTGGCCAACTGTTGTGAAGGGTGTTTTCTTCACCAGGGAAAGAATTCTTCGGTCATCCACCAAAGTTGTTTTCCTTGATCTCCCGGGTCTTTTGGTGTTGCTGAGCTCACCGGTGCGTTCCTTCTTTTTGAGAATGTTCCAAACAGTTGTTTTGGCCACGCCTAATGTTCTTGCTATCTCTCTGATGGGTTTGTTTTGTTTCTTCAGTCTAATGATGGCTTGCTTCACTGATAGTGACAGCTCTTTGGATCTCATCTTGAGAGTTGACAGCAACAGATTCCAAATGCAAATATCACACTTGAAATGAACTCTGGGCCTTTTATCTGCACATTGTAATTGGGGTAATGAGGGAATATCACACACTTGGCCATGGAACAGCTGAGAAGCCAATTGTCCCATTACCTTTGGTCCCTTAACAAGTGGGAGGCACATCTGCAAACTGCTGTAAGTCCTGTTCAAAATTATTCAACCCCCACTGAAATTGAGTGTTTTGGCCAGTTTGACATTGATTTTGATCATTCAGTCATCTTGCTTACAATTAAATCAAAGAGGCACGTGTAGGTCAGACAAATATAACATAACATTTATAATGAAATAACCACAAATGTCTTTTCTGTGCTCACATCATTATCAGTTTTATTCAACCCCCAAGTGACATTCAATCTTAGTACTTAGTACAACATCCTTTTACAGTTATAACAGCTTTTAAACGTGAAGCATAGCTTGACACAAGTGTCTTGCAGCCATCTACGGGTATCTTCGCCCATTCGTCGTGGGCAAAAGCCTCCAGTTCAGTCACATTCTTAGGCTTGCGCCCTGCAGCTGCTTTCTTTAAGTCCCACCAAAGGTTCTCAATCGGATTTAAGTCAGGTGACTGCGATGGCCACTCCAAAATGTTCCAGCCTTTAATCTGCAACCATGCTCTAGTGGACTTGGAGGTATGCTCGGGATCATTGTCCTGTTGAAAGGTCCAACGTTTCCCAAGCCTCAGGTTTGTGACGGACTGCATCACATTGTCATCCAATATCTCCTGGTACTGAAGAGAATTCATGGTACCTTGCACACGCTGAAGCTTCCTTGTACCTGCAGAAGCAAAACAGCCCCAAAGCATGATTGACCCCCCGCCATGCTTCACAGTAGGCAAGGTGTTCTTTTCTTCATAGGCCTTGTTCTTCCTCCTCCAAACATAGCGTTGATCCATGGGCCCAAACAGTTCTAATTTTGTTTCATCAGTCCACAGAACACTATCCCAAAACTTCTGTGGTTTGGCCACATGACTTTTGGCATACTGCAGTCGACTCTTCTTATTCTTTGGAGACAGCAAGGGGGTGCGCCTGGGAGTTCTGGCATGGAGGCCTTCATTACGCAGTGTGCGCCGTATTGTCTGAGCTGAAACTTCAGTACCCACATCTGACAAATCTTTTCTCAGTTCCTCAGCAGTCACACGGGGACTTTTCTCCACTCTACGCTTCAGGTAGCGCACAGCAGTCGAAGTCAGCATCTTCTTTCTGCCACAACCAGGTAGCGTTTCAACAGTGCCCTTTGCCTTGAATTTGCGAATGATGCTTCCTATGGTCTCTCTTGGTATGTTTAACATCTTTGCAATCTTCTTATAGCCATTGCCCTTCCTGTGAAGAGTAATCACCTCTTCTCTTGTCTTCCTGGACCATTCTCTTGACTTCACCATGTTTGTAACCACACCAGTAAATGTCTAGAAGGAGCTGAGTATCACAGTCATTTTAAAGCTGCCTAATTGGTGCTTATTATGCTTTCTTGCTGCTCCGTGACATCCACAGGTGTTTTCAATACCTGATTGAAAACACTTAAATGAACCTCTGTTCTTCAGAGTGGTAGTCTTTAAGGGGTTGAATAATTGTGTCAATGAAGAATTCACAAAAGAAACATTTACTACTGTATTACAAAACCAATTGATGTCATTTTAGTTGCAAATGGTTCTTTAAAAAGTCCTTGTAGGATTTCATTCTGAATACAATTACAAATGTACACTAAATTCCCTAAAACCCTTTACAGCATTGGGTGTTGAATAATTTTAAACACAACTGTATGTGTATATGTGTGTGTGTGTGTATTTTAGGAGTTGTTAAAATTTGTCGATTCTCGTCCCGACTTTAACTTGCCCCATCAGTGGTTTGTGAATGTATTTTCAAAAAAAATGCAAGAAACAGAAATTAAACATTTGATTTGACAAAGGCTGGTGATAAAATGGTTAAGCGCAAACTTTCACTATTCCTCTAGGGAAATACCCTAGGATGTCTAGTTTCTAGAATTACATGCTTTTGTGTTGTGGATTTGGATTCAGTAGCCACCATGAAGCTTATAGTACATTGCGTATTAAATAATAGAAACATTTTTAAACCATTAATTCCATCATAGGATTAGTATTTAGACTAATTCTTTTGAAGCCTGAGACATCCGAAAAGTCCCAAATTGGGACACTTTCTTAATTTATTTTAATTAAGGTAGACATATACAGGTGAAATGTGAAGAATATTAAAATGAATAAGGTAATGTGGTGAATACAGATGTGTCATATAGTATATACAGTTGCATAATCAGAAGGGACATAAGGATGGTAGGGTTATGGGAAAGAGTCAGAGCACAGGAATCCTATGTAAAAGGAGGATGGGAGAAAAAAGGGGAAATGTAGACATTAATGATTCTCATAGTTCCGTAGAACTAAATGTGTCCAAGAGACCATCAGTTTACAGAGAGAGATATCAGTAAAATTCTGCAATAGTTATATGAACCTACTGCCACCAAATCCGGCTAGATTTCCACTATATGTGAGATTGAGACGCAATGAGTTGCTCCTGGGAGTGCAGTTGTACTGTTTTTCAGTCAAACAGAATCATATTAGCATCGTTTTACTGACGACAGTAGGGTGGAACACAGAGCCTGGGGTTAGGGTTACCATTTGTATTTGTTTTGGGTTAGGGGTACTGTTAGAGTTAGGGTTAATCCTAACCCCTACCCAACAGATTCCACTACAATATCACTTTACATTTAGACAACAGATTCTGTTCTTTCTTTGGATGCTATTTTTTGCATCAAATACTACTTTTTTCCTCTGGTGTCCTTCTGTTTTTTAAAAGGGTGACCTTTTTTTACATGTCCCAACCTACAGTGTCCTCACAGCAGCATTGTTTTTATTGTAAACTGTAGGTAAGTACTCTCCTGGGCTCTACATTTCCAGCAATGATGTCAGCACCTGGAGGGGTTGTGATCCATAATACAGTGGTTTTGTACCAAAAGGTGATATGATGATAAGAGGTAATGTATGACCTTTTTACAAGGGAACCATGGTGGATAATAATGAAAGTCTCCTCTGTGACAGATTCTCCCAGGAGAGTCTTCCCATTTTAACATAAAGATGAGTGCATTTAGGATTTGTATATCTGATAGTAGTTTGTAAAGTTTCATGAAAGCAGGTGCCATTGAGAGAGATGGGTCGCCGAGATGTTCAAAGTGGGTATCGTACCAAAACAGTCAATGTTCACCATAAAGGTAGTGTATAAATTGGTGAGTGTAACATTTTTCCAAGAATGTCAGGGAGTCAAAATTATATTCATTTATCTTTGTGAAGAGAGAACACATCTGACATACTTGTAGTCAGTCACTGTTAGCATTTTGCCAAATGAGGAAAGCATGGGCTGTGCTTGATAGTTTAGGGTTGGATGTCAGGGGAAGGTAAGGAGAAAGGTATGAAGGTAAGGAGAGGTACAGTTAGAGTCATAGCTAGATCAAGGCATCAATGGCGTAGTGTGTGTTGTCAGTGCCTGGGGCAAGGCAAGAATTGTGCGCCCCCCCAACCTGTGGACATGGTAACACACACAAATTCCCTTCTACCAGTAGAGTATTGACCCCTGTTACACCACAAGCACATGTATTGTATATTAACAAAATACTGATATAAAAAAATGAAACACACATGCCCCCCCACGCTACGCCACTGCTACCAGTCACCCTGCCCCAGTATAACCTAGCATAGTTCCACTCTCACACTATACCTAGTCACTCTCTCCTTCTCTCCCAGAACCCCCAGTCACTCTTTCTCCAAGTACCCCAGTCACTCTCTCTCAGTACCCCCAGACACTCTCTCCCAGTACCCCCACTTTCTCCCAGTACCCCAGTCACTCTCTCTCCAAGTACCCCCAGTCACTCTCTCTCATTACCTCACTTTCTCTCAATACCCCCAGTCACTCTCTCTCTCCCAGTACCCCAGTCTCTCTCTCTCCAAGTACCCATCACTTTCTCTCCCAGTATCCCCAATCACTCTCTCACTCCAAGTACCTCCAGTCACTCTCTCCCAGTACCCCAGTGACTCTCTCTCCAAGTACCCCCACTTTCTCCCACTACCCCAGTCTCTCTCTCATCACCCTCTCTCTCATCACACTCTCCCCATATCCTCTCACTATGTGTTGGTCACTCTGCTCTGGTGTCACACAGTGTCACCTGCTTGCGTGGAGTTACTGGTAGCCTGGGGGGGAGCTGTCCAGGGGGCTTAGTAGAAACAGGATTTTAAATGTGCTGCAGGGCAGGTGCCTTCCTCCCTCCCTCCTTGCTGTTCAGGGGCTGCAGGGCTGCCAGCGGCGGGGGACTGGCACAGGGCTTCAAGGGGGGGGGGCTGACAAGCATGGAACAGGGTGTTCTGTCGGATAATGCTGCACTGCTTCACGTGACTCATGTCAGCGTTAAGGAGGAGTCATGACAGAAGTGTGTTAAGTCAACGCCGGCACCGTAAAACTAGCGGCTGCCCATGCAAGGGCCTCTCACGGACACCAGTGTCCGTGAGCGGACAACTTGCTCATCCCTGCTGGAAAATATTAGTGGTTCAAATTTATTTCGAAACTTTGCTCTCCCTAAGAAAATTACGCCCGGGGCGACCGCCCCCGAGACCCCCCCACGCTACGCCACTGCAAGGCATTCAGTTCTTCCAGCTAAAGCATATGAATTCTGACCAAAAACGATGTCGTGAGAATAGAATTGGGAATTTTTTGAAGAAACTATAGGAGAAAGGGTATTATGTTAATTTTAAGGATGCAGAGTCTCCAATCGGGACACAGATCCAAAATCTATGAATGATGCATAATTATCTTTAAATTAAATTTTATATGTGCAGATAATGGGTGTCACAAAATGCTCTAATTGTCAGAAAAACACATATACAAGAATTTCTGGATACACGTAAGAGTTCAGAGAACCAAAACAATAGACAGTCAAAGTTGAAAAATATGCTAGCCTCTATTATGTATGATGGGAAATGGGAAAACTCAACATTAAGAGGTTAACAGCTATATCTCATGATTATTGAGAGCATTTCGAATTGAAATTTTTGTATTTTTTTGATTGTTTTATAAATCTTTTTTTTTAAATAATTCCCGCCTTACCTCTTATGTTATTTTTAACAGTGTTTGCTCTTATATTTAAAACATACAATTTCCCCCATATCCATTTTTTAACTTGCACTCATTGCTATTTACTGTGTTTGATTTATTCCTTTAACAGGTTTAATAGATACATAAGTTTGAAATGTAATTTGTTTTTTAGTTGGTGTGACGTTTGCAGATATGTCCAGCAGAGGGCTGATCTGTTCTGAATTCTACGCACATAACACACAATCCATAATGTAGATAATTGATGCAAACAATTGTGTAACTGAATATAGTAAGCAATACAATTAGAACTGCAGTAAAATAACTATACAGAAAAAGAATCCATAAAGCGCATCTCACAGTGCAATAATCAGTCAAATTAGCAAACGAAGGCTAAAGGCATTGTTTGCTAATTTCACTGATTATTGCACTGTTGGATGCGCTTTATGGATTCTTTTTCTGTATAATCTCTATATGGCACATATTTTGGTTGTTTTATTTGTGCTTTTACCTTTGTTGGTATATCCATTTTAGGCAGCATCGCATCTACTTATTTATTTACTTTTTGTTTGTTTACATTGCTGATTGATTATATCAGTCGATTTAATAGTAACATCACTGCTCTGCGTGGAGAGAGCCTGTGGAGACATGGGTTCGATCCTGGCCAGAGCACCTCTCCAGTAAGTGTCCTTGGGCAACACACCTAACGGTACATACTCGCCACCCAGGACATACTTGAAAATGAGAGAAATCTCAATGTATCCTTCCTGGTAAAATCCTTTCTAAAAAAATAAAATAAGATAAAAAACAGAAATTTACCATATTGCGCTGGCACCATTATAGATTCTCTGCGGTAAAATAATGCTGTTCTGTCCCGTGTGCAAGCTAATGTTGTCTGTGCTGAAAGTGTATATAATATTATAAATTATACTTTTGTTTTGATATCCTTTATATATATGTATTCATAAAGAATGCCTTTATCTCTAGTGCCTGAATCCATGCATATATCTGGTTGTATTTTGTCATCTTGTGGTAAAATAGCATGTCATTAGTAAAGTAAGAACAGCTTAGGGTGCCAGTTATGTATCTATAAACTGGCTTAATATATGTTCCAGTTAGAGGCGCTCCTGAGAACGAACGTATATGATTACTTGTACAGATGTCCTGCCAATGCGGGGAATGTGCAGCGTGTGCCTCTGATTTAATCCCTAGAAACACTAGTGAGGGATAGTGAGACAGAAAAAAACACGCTTTGATGCAATTGGTGCTCTTTTCTAGGAACTGTTCTGAAAATGCTGAAAAAAATAGTACAAATTCTTCCATAAACTAATTATTATTTGGTAAAGCATTCATCCATTTCTATTCGGCAGCAAATGGTTTTCTTGTGCATTTTGTAGAATTTAATATTTAAAAATAATAATGTTTAGCGTTCAGAAGAATACTATCAAAATATGTGTGACGACTGTGCTAACCACCATTGTGTGGCATCTTGCATTTCTGTGTGACCGGCAAAAGCATGTAGGAAACAGTCAGGTAGGTTTCTGCCAAAAGATTCTTTTAGTACTCTTTCTGGCTGGTTTCCGTGTTAAGCACAGCTGATATTGCATGACGAACGAGAAACAGATCTGTTAACATAGCACGTTGCATGTGTTATTTACATATTGATGACATAAGATGACATGTCACTGTTATGATGAGATTCCTTCTTAGAAGGTGACATTTGAAAAGAGAGTATGCCATTTTTATTAGCCTGCTTCATTGTATGTGCTTGATGATAGAACATGTCACGCCTGGGAGAAAAAGAGAAAAAGAAAATATTCCGCTGTTGTACATTTTGTATGTATGCAGTTATAACTTGTAGAACGGGCTCGCTCAGAAATGATATATAGTGATATATTGTGTATATACTGCTTATACATCTTCTTATGTTTTATGTTTCTAGCACTTTACCCGGATATATAGATTCCTCTCCTTACTTTATTTCATGCTCTGTGACTTTCGCACAAATTTTCCAAAAGAGCACATGTAGAAGAGGGTTTTTTTTCTCCTCAGTATCATTGCATCCTTGATTGAAGATATAGTAGAGATGTGCATTCGTTTAGGAAAAATTCGGAATTCGGAACGAAAGCCATTAATTCGTATTTCGAAAGTACTTCCAAATAACGAATCGATAAGATACGATTTCGAAACAAAATGGTATATAGCGAATTTATTTCGTTTTACACTGTGTCATCATCATAAAAGAAAAATTTGAATACATTTTTTTTGGTGTTCCGGAATTCGAATCAATATCAACTACTGAATCGATACCGAATTGATATATCAACTATCGAATTGATATTTCAACTATCGAATTGATCTTAAATTAAAACACATACAAGTAATGCTGTCAGCAAACAACTTTATGAAACAAATTAATTTCGTTTCACATTTTCACAAGCACCATGTTAAATTGACTCAAATGCAAAATTTGTGAGACAGCTTAATATTTAAAAAAGAAAGAATAAGTATCTGGCGCCCCCTAGTGGACAAACTGAACAATGCAACAGTTATACAATTGATATGTAGGATCAAAAAAAGTCCGTACTAAATAAATGGCAGTTCAACAGTCAGCAGCAGAAGTTCACACACAAGACGGTTTACCTCTAACCGTCAAATACTAGAACAACAGAAAAAAAGTGGTGATTCTCTGCGCTTCCCTCTTTGGTGTTGGATATTTTTCAGGTGATAGATCTTCTTATGATATTATAAATCGCTTTTCACAAATGATCTTCAATCCTCAGGAAAAAGGGGATAAATGGCAACATAGTGTGATCCATATCATCATCAGTGCCCCCCAATAATTTATACAAAGGTTAAACTCACATGTGGAGGTGTCATCAATCAGACACTAGATGTACTGCGCAGACGGTATTTTTGAGGAGATACCGGACTCCCCTTTGAGATCTTCGTTCCCAGGTGCTCCTCCAAGAAAATAAAACAAACAGCTGCAGGACCTTAATTAAAGGTTAATGAAATTTTATTCTTTAAACAATTAAAATAGTAAAATATCAATGCCCAAACATGTTTCGCGACCAAGTCGCTTCCTCAGTAGGCAAAAAGTAAATGGTTTCCATTCTCCTGCAGTGTTCTTATATTCTCTGATGTCCTTAACATAATTGCACAAAAAAACGCCCGTTTCTCGGAACCCGTAACCTCTACTGCGCATGCGTGGAATGTTATCCAATGAGATTGCGGGATCCGCCTTCCAAGATGGTGGTGCGCTTCATTTGGCACTATTTTGCGGTTCAATGCATCTCTAGTGCTTACACCCACGGCGGTGATCGCAAAGAGCCCTTAACACATTCATATACAGAAAATTGTAGTGTGTTAACATAACTTTCATTATTACATACAGCCTGTATCTATTACACAACTATAACCACTCAATCCTTCCGAAGAATAGGCCAATATTTTCTGAGAATTCTTTTAATCTCCTTATGTTCGTTGCTATATGGCAAACGAAAGGGACCTTATTCTTTAATCCTGCCTTTGAATTCGTTTCTTTTTTTTTATTGAGAATATGTGTTTGATCTATCTGTGATACCCGTTATAGTGGTCACAATAGAATATTATGAAAGGATTGATACTGCGAACACATATAGTTTGTGCAAGGATAGCATTATCATTAAGCCTATAATATATGTATTTTTGAAGGGCTTATAGGGTTTTTATAGATTATATTGAGGTATTTTACACTTTATTAGGGTAAATAGATGGATAATTAGAATAATAGTGACATAAAATATAATTAGAAATAGGTGTTAAGAAGATAAACTTTCTCCCCATCTGTTTATAAAGGGTGATATAATAGGGATTTAGGATCCATGTTGTTATATTAACTATGTTGAGAAGATTGTATACATTAGTATGGACATTTTAAAGAACCCCCCCTTTTTTAGAATGTAATTTTAAGATAATTTTTAAATATATTTAGATAATTTTTTAAAAACATTCATATACCCCCTTCACTCCGGTTGAGTGGTTATAGTTGTGTAATAGATACAGGCTGTATGTAATAATGAAAGTTATGTTAACACACTACAATTTTCTGTATATGAATGTGTTAAGGGCTCTTTGCGATCACCGCCGTGGGTGTAAGCACTAGAGATGCATTGAACCGCAAAATAGTGCCAAATGAAGCGCACCACCATCTTGGAAGGCGGATCCCGCAATCTCATTGGATAACATTCCACGCATGCGCAGTAGAGGTTACCGGGTTCCGAGAAACGGGCGTTTTTTTGTGCAATTATGTTAAGGACATCAGAGAATATAAGAACACTGCAGGAGAATGGAAACCATTTACTTTTTGCCTACTGAGGAAGCGACTTGGTCGCGAAACATGTTTGGGCATTGATATTTTACTATTTTAATTGTTTAAAGAATAAAATTTCATTAACCTTTAATTAAGGTCCTGCAGCTGTTTGTTTTATTTTCTTGGAGGAGCACCTGGGAACGAAGATCTCAAAGGGGAGTCCGGTATCTCCTCAAAAATACCGTCTGCGCAGTACATCTAGTGTCTGATTGATGACACCTCCACATGTGAGTTTAACCTTTGTATAAATTATTGGGGGGCACTGATGATGATATGGATCACACTATGTTGCCATTTATCCCCTTTTTCCTGAGGATTGAAGATCATTTGTGAAAAGCTTAATATTTAACCCTAGCTTGTCTTTTAAACAGCAAAACCTGGTTAATTGGGGTATTATTTAGTGATCCGAAATTCGAATTGATATCAACTATCGAATTGATCTTAACATACAAGTAATAGTCAGCAAAGGACTTTGTGAAGCAAATTAATTTTGTTTCACTGTTTAATTTGACTCCAATACTAAATCTGTGACACAGCTTAATATTTAACCCTAGATTGTCTTTTAAGAGCAAAATTTGATTAATTAGGGTTTTATTTAGTGATCCAAAATTCAAATTGATATGAACTATCGAATTGATATCTGAAATTCAAATCGATCCGAAATTTTGAATCGATCCAATATGAAACGAAATTAGTTACGAAATTCCAAAAATATAATTATTTAAAAACTAAACAAATTTTTAAGCCATGCACAACCCTAAGATATAGGTATACAGATTCTCTCACAGACGTCATTTTATGTCTTGCTATTTTTGCACAAATTTTTCACAAGAACACGTGTAGAAAAAGTTATTTACACTTTATTCAAAGGGACCTTCACACCCAGTGACATTGCCCTGTTCTAATAATCTTATGGTTATTTGTCGTCCAATCTTTGAGTTTTATTTCTCAAAGGAGCTGTGTCTAGCGCAATTGAATGACACCAATGTACAGTTTATTTTTTTCTCCCTATTGCCTACTGGTACTAAATATCTGTATGGTCTGTATGTGTGCTATTAAGCGCTGGAGAAAATCGAGGATCCTGCTGAGTGGACACTTTTACCATTATAAAATATGGTACATCTTAGCCAAGATATATTAATTGTTGAAATTCTCAACTCTCTTCCTAAATCTGAAAAGATCTGGTACACCTAGCTTACTCGTTAACCATTATGAAAGCTTTTGCCAAATTCTTACAATATGAACAAGTGTTCAAGTTTCATGTTTTGATGGACAGATGGCTGTTTAGCCTTTTTTTTATTAATCTTTTTAACATATTTGCTTTTATATGAGATGTGCAAAGGTTATAGTAAATAGCAACACCACAGCAGCTTTAGGACAACGGGTACATTACAGAAAAGACATTTACAATGGCATATACATAACGGAGAGAGAGAAGGGCACCAAGAGGTGCCAGGTACCATGGACAGCTAGAAAGGGTTTGGGTGAACAGTAGGTTACACTGGAGACTAATTTGTATAATCAGGTTGTTGATGGGCCAGAGGAGGTCAATAGTGGGGGAGGGGTTAGTGGAGTGCATGGTGTGCAGCTAGTGCCATAGCATAAGAGTAGTTGGGGTCTGCTGAGATAATTAGGCTTTTGGGATGGGGAGAGGCTGTGATGAGTCTTGGAAAAACTGTCAAGTGCCAGTAGTACCATCTGTGAGGGTGTTCTTCAGCCTTTCCCCTAGCCATGTCAATGAGTTCTCCTGCAGCTCTAATCCACTTCTTGGAGCCAGGCAACTGGGTGAAGTGTATCGTTTTTTTGCCAGAACATTGGGATGACTAGTTAAGCATGCGGATGGAGACTGACTTTTTCTTAATCTTAACTAGAAACCATGGAGTTCATTGTTGCATTCTGCTGCTGTAGCTTTCCGTTAGAGGTGTGATACAATTACACCCAGAAATGACACAGCTGTTGTAATATCAAAACTGACCTTACCTGTGACAGGTTTAGTCACTACATATTTGTAACAAAATAGAACACACCAGACAGTCCGTGGTTGAGTTAATTTAAGTTGTGACAGCTTCATACTTTTCTCATTAACATTGGGCTAAATCACGATCTTCACGCAAACGTTAACGCTCACTTGCGTGAGCATTAACGTTTGCTGTGGTGTTTACCACATATTACAATCAAAACGCAAATGGGATAAGTAACCCGTTTGCGTTTGGTGCCTTGCTCTTTTCAGCGCGAGGTTACTGTACTTTGTGCTCCCTATGCTTAACATGGGGAGTGCAAAATGTTAATCAGCGCTGGATTACAAAGTCGTAGCACTGATTAATGTCCATCTGTGGTTAGCGGAAACTTAACCACAGCCAGGACTTGGTGTTAACGGATTCCTCTTCTGCAGAATCCGTTAACACCAGCCTTAAAAATAAAAAAATTAAATCACGTACTCACCCTCTGTCCCGAGGCGAGGACCGCGGCTCCGACCGCCTCCTCCATCTGGCGGAAGCAGGGAAAGACTGGGGGAAAAAGTCCCCCAGTCTCTCCCTGCCTATCACTATGCCGACCGGCCGGATCTCGCGAGGCGAGCATCCAGGCTTTTACCGCGCGGTAACAATGCAGGCAGAATTTTTTGCACCTGCATTGTAATCCAGTGTTAAAACATGGGCGCGAGGGGGAAAACTGCGGGTGCAGTTTTTCCTCCCCTGAGCCCGCGTTTTAACGCTATGATGGTAATTTAGCCCATGGTGTTTGAGTCCACAAACCCTCTCCTCACCATATCAGGGTTATTCAGAGAGCGTGAAAAGCAGGAGAATGGCTGGAGAATGAAAAATTCTAGGTCAAAATAGCCGATTTGGAAAGTGAGATGAAAGGGAGAATTTTTCTGGTTTGGCTATTTTGACCTAGAATTTTTCATTCTCCAGCCATTCTCCTGCTTTTCACGCTCTCTGAATAACCCTGTATGTTTTTATTTATTCCACTATTCTCTTTAAAATCCAGAGTTACTGTGTGAAAATACTAGGACGTCATCTATTTCTGAGATGCTTGACCCACCAGGGCTGGAAGCAATAAACATACCCTGTGCAATACTGCTTTGACGAGGAACAGTCACCATTGAAATGTTCATTATAAAACCACTAACAGGGTTATTCAAAGAGATTCGAAAAGTCACCGCACGTTCGGTGACTTTTCGTTCTCTTCAATTCGGTTCCTTTTGCCGATCCCGTTTCGGTGACCCTGCGGTGTATTCAGCAAGCACCACAGGGTCCCTGAATTGCAGGGAAAAGCTGCCGCAAACCCGACAAAAACGAACCGCAAAACCCAGCGAATGCACGCCGAAAACCCACAAAAACATCTGGATTTTACCCGTCGAAAACCACAGAAAAACCCGAGCAGGAGCCGATCACACCCAGCGAAGCCGCCGGAAAAAGTTGAGAAAGCCGAGACCGCAGAGTGAAGTGAATAAATTAGGAAAACAGTTTGCATGAATGATTGAAAAGTGAAACACTGTTTGCAAAGAAACTACTGAGTGAAAATGTCTGAAATTTACATATGAGGTCCAGGGAATGATAATAAAAAGGGCTGTTACAGGAAAAATAAGTAAACTTAAAAAAAAAAAAAAAAAAATCGGACTTTTATTAAAAAACAAAAAATCAGAAAAATGCTTAAAATATCCTAGAAAATCTATAAATAAAGAGACTCTTTGCTACAGAATTTTATAATGAACGGTTTATTAGATATTGAATTAAAACGGGAATATTTTTAACATTGAAGCCTATGGGATTCTCTTGAATAAACTTGCTGAATTAAACCACCGAATGGCAGGGCAATTCGGGAACCTTTCACTGCTGGTTTGTGTTCTCTGAATAGCCGAAGCAGTGCTTTTTCATGGGGATTTCACTGCCCTCGAACAGGCACCGTCTGTTCAGGCAATTCGCCACGATTTGGCGAATTGCCTGCTCTCTGGATACCCGAATGGCCAAGAAAGGTAACCGAACGCTGATTTTCAGCGTTCGGTTACCTTTCTCAAGCAATTCGGATCTCTTTGAATAACCCTGTTAATCTCCGAACTATATCTGCCGGTCTTATGAATTGTGTTGCTGACTATTCAATTAATGTCTTTGTTACCTAGACAGACAGTAATAACCGATGTGATTATACAATCGATAGAACTCCACCTGCTATTTTACATCAGGCAGTACTCTTTTCTCATATGCTACTGCACTTACCATTTAGACTCCCCTGTAATAGTGAACTTGATTACCTCCTTTCTCCTGTTCAAAGAACTCATAGGTCAAATTCTTCAGATTTCTTCCATTGGAACTTGTGCGTACTGCAAGAATTATAATCTTGGGGTGGCACAATGGAATCTAATGGATGCCTAACTAGTTTTCAGTGGATGCGAGAATGGATGTTAGTGTTTAACACAGTGGTACTACCATAATCGGTAATGAATTATGTTTACTGGTAGGGATGCACCGATACCATTTCTTTAAGACCGAGCACCAGTAGCGATACTTTTTTCCGGTAATCACGGATACCGAGTACCAATACTTTTATTTAATGTCATGTGAACGCTTTCCAATAAATAATTTAGGATTTTGCTGAAAGCCTGTCCAATTTATGTCAATATTGAAATGTATGGCCAGACACCCCCTTTGCCCACTGCACACCCCTGCACACAACCTGACCACACACATGGACTGGACACCGGACCTCAGATATATATATATATATATAACACACAGACACTAGATACATGTATGCCCGCACCAGACCTCAGGTACATGAGAACCAGACCTCAGATTCCTACCTTTTCTTCAAACCAAACCTGAGCACTCGAACACTGTGTGGCAAAATATTTTTGCTGCTCATGGGTATACGCTTAGTCACACAGACACACACTTATACATATACATGCCCTTCCCTTTCACCTTTCATATCCCATTTCAGCCCCTTTCAACCCAAACCTCAAATCCTTCCTCCTTAGTTACAAGTATTTATTAGTTCATGGCTAATAGACTTTGGTAGGTTGTCCTCCATTGATTTCTTATAATTGTTTTCATTATGGTGGTGTATTTTTACCTTTGCGAGT
The DNA here is from genome assembly GCA_009667805.1 of Leptobrachium leishanense. Classification (NCBI taxonomy): domain Eukaryota; kingdom Metazoa; phylum Chordata; class Amphibia; order Anura; family Megophryidae; genus Leptobrachium; species Leptobrachium leishanense. Next base: position 154,631,567 of record CM019067.1, on the reverse strand, counting down.
ATAGTAGCAGCTGATCATATTTATGTTTGTAGATAGGATACAGAAAGAAATTATATAGTAAAATGCATCATTATCTACGACTTAATAAAACATGTTTGATTTAATAGAACTCCCATAATCCTTTAGCGGGAGGTATGGGTTGACAGGGGAACAAATATCCATGTGCATTTACAGAAGTTCCAGCTCAATTTATATAATATTTTGTACAAATTAAAAAATTACGTATAGCTGTCAAAGGGTTATATTTTTATTTTTACATCTAGGTAACGTAACTAAAAGTTGGAAGCAGCCACAGGAAGTAAATAAGAGATGTCCTTGGAACGATGGTAGATTCATTTTGAAATCCATAGTGTACTCTATGCAGGATTAAAGTAATAAAAAAAGCCATAAAACAGATTGAGTTTGTTTTTGAAGGTCAATTCAAGTTTGTTCTAGCATTAATTTACTAATGTTCCACTTTGTTTGTAACATAAGAACTGATGATCAGTTAATTAAATTAGTCTGTATTTTAGAGGAAGCAACACGATCTGTTAGACTGCCACAGGGTAAAACATTCAATTAAAATATATGTATACATCAAAATCAATGGAATTTAGCTGTATGTAAAAACGTTGATGTAAAAGTTGAGCAAAGAAATTCAGCATAATAATTGTGATGTTGAACTGTCACATAGTAAAAATATCTGTATAAAAGGGATATATTTTGGTACTTTAGTGTACATTGACAAAGAGTATAGAAGTCAACACCACGCAATAGGCAATATTCCAAAGTTGGTGTTAACTTAACCAGAGCTGTTGGAAATTTAACAACTCCATAGACTATGGACTAGATTACATACCGGATGCTAACGGTAGCGTTCAGATATGTAAGTGTTAACGTCTGGATAAGTGACTTTAACGTATGACCCTCAGATTACCTTCCTAACGCTAAACAGCTTAAAAATTAGAGTTAGGATAAGTAAACTATTACGAAGTCCTAGCGGTAATTACCACACCGTTGGGCTAAACAAATTTTAGCGAGTCCTGAAAGATGGTGCTAAATGATTTTGCTTTTGCAAAACCCGCCGCAAACCCCTCGTCCGCTGCCGCCAACCTGCCGCAAACATGCCGGAGGCCCGCCAAATGCAGACGATGAGCACAGCGCCGACCAGCCGCAAAGAGAAGCCAACAAGCCGCCGGACGGGTAAAAAAAACCAAAAACAATAAGATTAAAAGTGTCTAAATTGAAACGCTGTTTGGAAAGAAATTACTGAACGAAAATGTCTGCAATTAACATAATAAGGTACTATGAATGATAATAAAAAGGTCTGTTACAGAGAAAAGAAAAACTGCTATTAGAAGAAAAACAATTGCTGAAAAATGCCTAAGAGATCCTAAAAAATCTGTAAAGAAAGAGACTTTTTACTGCAGATTAAAATAATAAACAGTTTATTAGATATTGGATAAAAACGGGAATATTTTTAACATTGAAGCCTAAATAAACCTGAATAAATGTGCCTGAATAAACCTGCCGAAAGAAACCACCGAACAGCAGGGCACTTTGGCAACTTTTCACTGCTGTTCGGTGTTCTCTGAATAGATTAACCATTGCTTCTCTATGGGGATTTCACTGCCTTCGAACAGTCACCGTACTTGCTGACAGTTTGCCAAAATTTGGCGAACTGCCTGCTCTCTGAATAGTTGAATGGCCACGAAATGTCACCGTACGTGGAAATTCTCTGTCTGGTGCCATTTCAGGGCCAGATCGGCTGTCTCTGAATAACCCCTATAGAGAATAACATTATTCATACATAACACAGATTATGCCAACACCCTGCACCTATCGGCATAGGGAGATTTCAACATAAGAGAGGGCAGGAAAAAAATGTAGAACGTCAGGCCTGCACATGTACCCCAAGTTCAAAGTGATTTGCCTTGCATATAGACTATGACTACCGGATTACCCCTTTGTACCACTCACTGGTTATCTCTGTGACCTCTACCCTGGATAGTTCCTGTCCCAAACACGATAAATCTAACAAATATGCTGATACATTGAAGAAATTAAAATACCATCTAACTCAGATGAAAAAACTCTGGGGCCTCTTCTGGCCATTGGGCTACATTACATTTATTGTGGTAAAACGGGGACGCAAAGGAGGAAAACCTGCACCTGCAGGTTTCTCCTTTGCACCCCCGTTTTAGTGCGATATTACAATGCAGGCACTTAAAAAGCTGCCTGCATTGTTATCGGCCACTAAGCCCGGGATGCGTGCAGCAGTGCTAAGTGCTGCCGTGCCCATCCTCTCCATGGAGTCCATAAGTCACATGACCTGCCGGATCTCACCTCGTGACATCCGGCAGGTCGGCGTGGTGATCCGCAGGGGGAGACTGGGGGACTTTTTCCTCCAATCTCTCCCTGCTCCCGCTGGACAGAGGCGGCACATGGAGCCGCGGTCCTCGCCGTGGGATAGGAGGTGAGTATACAATCTATTCTGGGGGGTTTTTGGCTGGTGCTGATAGATTCTGCACCAGCGGAATCCGTTAGCACCAAGTCCTGGCTTTGGTTAACTTTCTGTTAACCGCAGCCGGACGTTAATTAGCATATTGTAATACTAACGCTGATTAACACTATGCGCTCCCCATGTTAAGTATAGGGAGCGCAAAGTACAGTAACCTCGCGCAGTACAGCGCAAGATTCCAAACGGTAACGGGTTTCTTAACCCGTTAATGTTTGGATTGTAATATGGTGCGACCGCGTTAGGGCCACCAGAGCTAACGTTAACGGTCACGCAGGTGAGCGCTAACGTTAGCAATAGGAAGGATTTTAATGTAGCCCATTATCTTTACCGGCTTGTTAACTTTAACAGTTCCCATCCTATTCCAACTGAGTTACATTCCTCCCACATGACTCTTCTGTTGCAGTTGCCTACTTAATTAAGACTTACTATACTTGGTATAGGAAGTGCTAAAGCAGAGACAGCCAGAAAATAAACAAGTGATTCCAATGTTGCTCATCGCTCTCTCGTAGCCGGGAATGAGAAAAAAATAAATAATAGCTGCAAGAAACTGCTGTACAGTAATTTTGCTACAGCAAAATACAAAAACAGTGCAAAAATGACAGGGAAAAAAACACTTATTTTTGGTCCCACCTGCAGAAGACCGCACAATCCATTGCTTTCTCTCATGGCTAGTAGAACGACATTGGGAACGAATAGTACACTCATTCTCACAGAAGGCTCTTATTGGTCTACATGGAGTCCTATAGTGTGTGTCGCTGCAAGTTTCTGTTAGTGGCTTCCATTTATTATGAGTTGATCTGCTACTATAGGTAATAGAATTAATATTGGTTTAATAATTTAACCCTTTCCCGCTGCAAGGCATACCATGCGGTCCCTGCAGCAGGTGGGTTTACTAGTATGCCCCGTTGCCTTCTATGGGCCGCCTCTGTCCCTTCCCAGCAGCTTGTGTGCACCACGTGTTGTTGGCTGTTGCGAGACAGCCTGAACTCAGGCTGTCCTCCTGCAGCCAATGACTCATGTTGAGCGTCATCTGCATGGGCTGGCTGAATTGGAGGCAGCACCTGGCGGCGGGCCGTGCTAGTATCCTCTGCCGGCCGTAACCCCCTCCCGACGGGTGCCACCCACCTGTGTTGAAGGTATTAATAGAGTCTGCTGTAACTAATTACTAATACATTTGTTATCATTTCTAATTTTATATGGGGACATCTCGCATAATAAATTTACTTTATTTTAATAAAATAAGGAGCACATTCATATTGACTTTTTTTTTCAATTTTATTGTCTATTTTGAAATAACAATAAGGATCCGTGTATTTTGGTTTTGCATTAAAGCTTTTTTGCCTCATCGATGTTAAACTCCCTTTCGAAGCCTTTATTCATTGTATCGGCTCAGATCGTGTTGCATTAGACAAGCATGAATGTGACAGGCAAGAACAGGACTGCCAGAGAGTCTGCACAGCTTAAGGCTTCTCGGATGTCCTGAAGGCCTCTTGCTGTCAAATTACATAGAAGTGAGAATAGACCCTGTCCTCTGCTCTACCTCTTACGTCAGAGAGCAGAGTGCATTTAGGACACACATTTGTCAGTCTCCAGATTAATTGAGCTTAAACACTTTGAAAATGGCGCATTCGTTCTTCCCGAGCAGACTTTCTGTTTCTTTGGAAGATTGCTTTCCAGTATGTCTTTAAGTTACAAAGCATCATCATGGAGAACTTGGATGAGTTTAGGCAGGTCTGCAAACAGCTGTGATTTACAGTCAGGAATATAGAGAACGCAACTTCTGAAAACTCAGCAGAATCTAAATATTTCAACTGACTAAGCAGCCACAATGAATGCGACCAGTAAGACACCCAAGACCTCTTCACTGGTGAACTCGCTGGCCAAAAGATATGATCCGAATATGTTGCAGAAGCAGGGGCCCGTTAGCGCACAGAAAGAAACACAAGCTCAGCTAGCTGGAAAAGATTCCAAGAAGCCAAAGACTCTAAATGCAACGGACAACAAATTTGATTTTGTAAGCCAGAAAATGGAAAATCTTCTGGCAGCGCAGGATCATGTTATGGAAAAATTGGAGCAGATTTCTTGTAAAATAGAAGCCATCAAAAAAGACCTCGACTTAATGAAGGAAGACAAGCAAAAGGTTGAATGTGAAACAGGTGAACCTACCGCTGAAGAAGGCATTTCAGAAATGAAGGGATTATTTATGGAAATGATTGTCCACCTTTCATCCATTAACAGATATGCAGAGCAGCAAGCAAAGAGGTTGGATGGAGTCGAACAAATTCTACACAACGCTCAGTGTTCTGTCCGTTTTCTACAGGAAAACATACAGATATCAACCATTGCTAAACTTCTTCAGGGGACACAAAATTCTCTGAAGACACATACGGCAGCTACAAAACTTAGAACAAAACACAATAAAGGCAAAGAAACTAATGTTAAAGAAAAAAAGAAAAAAATTACTGTTATTCAAGATTCCGGTAATAGAAAGGATAAGCCACGCAGACAAAAATTAAAGGTCAGTATGTTAATGTCGTCTACAGAAAAATATACATAAAAAAGTGTGTTTATATTTATTTTTAGGACATGCAAAGGGTTCTGTTCAATAAACGGTGATAGTTTGTGCATACAACACTGAGGCCGAAAAATGCAGCAGGAGTATACAAAATTAAATCCAATTTAAAGACACTCAAGATGTTACCAAGAATATACTATTTTTACTTTGCTGATAGTATCTCAGGTAGACATTTGTGGGCTGACCCTGACTTTGTATAGATTATGGTGTTGGATACTAATTTAAAAGTAAAGATTTGAAGTGTTGTTGATATTATTTAATTAAATGACTTTTAATAATGTCCTGCAATCTGAAATATTGTTTGTAACATGTCAGGTTTTTCTTTTTAAAGTGATATTTATGAAAAGTTTTAAATAAAATGCTATATACATATATATATATTTGAGTTGCGGTGGGGGGCAAAAAATTTGATAAAAAGCCTCCACTTGTAATGTGCAAATGGCTTATGCAATAATAAACTAATAAATATATACATATATTTAAGAATAATAGAGATATCCAAATTTATAAACACATTTATAAGGCCAGCAAAGTACTGGCATGCATTAAAAGGTGAGTTCACTCACGGGATGAAAACATAATTTTGCCTCTGTATAAATCAATGGTCAGGCCGCACCTTGAATATGCCGTGCAATTTTGGGCACCTGTCTTAAAAAAAGATATTATATCGTTAGAAAAAGTGCAGAGACGGGCAACTAAATTAATAAGGGGGATGGAAGGGTTAAGTTATGAGGAAAGACTAACAAGCTTAAACCTGTTTAGTTTAGAGAAACGGCGCCTTAGAGGGGATCTGATAACCTTATATAAATATATACGGGGCCATTATCAACCATTGTCTGATAACCTATTCATTAACAGGACTATACATAGGACAAGGGGTCATCCATTTAGACTGGAAGAAAGAAAATTTAGCTTAAAGCATAAGAAGGGTTATTTTACGGTGAGAACAATAAAGCTGTGGAATTCTCTGCCTGTTGAGGTGGTTGGGTCAGAGTCTGTACAGACTTTTAAAAAACGACTGGATGACTTCCTGCAGACACAGAATATTAAGGGTTATAATATTTAATATGTGGGTAAAAGCTTCTTGATCCAAGGAGAAATCTGACTGCCATTCTGGGGTCAAGAAGGAATTTTTTCCCAGTATGTTGCATATTGGCAAGCATTCAGACTGGGTTTTTTGCCTTCTTTTGGATCAACAGCAGTAGGTTATGTGGGAGAGGCTGAACCCGATGGACGCATGTCTTTTTTCAGCCTATATAACTATGTAACTATGTAACTATGTATAAATAAATATTAAAAAAAGGTTGTTTGCTTATAAAAGTTTACCTAATATGCAATGAGAACCTGGTCAGGATTTGTGAGCCCTCTCCACAAGCTATACCTTTCATTTCAATACGAGGAGTTTTAAAAAAGGTAATTTTTTCTATAGGAAGGACGATTGGCAGAATTATACCCTAATTTATAAGATGATTATTATTATTATACTTTAAAGTGCCAACACATTTCACATTGTTGTACTTAAGTATACTTGGTACAGTTAAAAGACAGGTACAATATATCTAAAAGGCAGGACGTTAGACAAACCGGTGTAGTAGGGTTGGTGGACCCTATTCCTGTGGGACCTTTTTTTCTAAGCCAAACCAAAGGTGTCATGAAAATATAATGTGGGAAGAATGGCATAATAAATACATCTCACTGGTTGAGTAGATTTCTGTGTCTTGGTAAGTGCATTCTATTACATGAATGCCTGTCAGCGCAATACATGACATATGTTGATTGAAACTCACTCATTGCTGTATTTGTTCTGAAAATGGTACTATATGAACATTCAATTTAATCTGTCAATTAAGCAAAGGTATGAATTTTTTTTAATTCTAACAACGTAAATACAAAGATAATGGTATGTAGATTCCCTAAATTAGAACATTTGAATTGCTTAAACGTGTGTACAGGAGCTGTAATAACTTCCTGCATTATAAAATTCTATTATGTAACATTTTGTTACATAATAAGCATGCCACTCTGCTTCATTACAATAACTGCACATTAGTCTGTGCTAAGGGCTAAAAAAGAGCAAGATAGCCACCTATTGGAACGTTTTCTCCTCATTGCTGCTGCTTAATTCTCAGTGCAGAAGCTTTGCTCTGCTGTCAGCATTGGCCTATGTGCTGGAAAAAAGGACTGACAGACGAGTGGTCTATTGATGACATTCTTGGTTTGTTTTTTTTACATTTAGATTTGCTCACAGGTTTGGTGGCAGAAGATATACAGAAAATAGAAAGGGCCATATTATCATCTAAACGCTAAAACGGGGACGCTAAGGAGGAAAACCTGCACCTGCAGGTTTCCCCTTAGCGCCCCGTTTTAGCGTGATATTACGGTGCAGGCGCTAATCCAGCAGCCTGCACCGTACCACGGCACTAAGCCTCGGGATGCTCAGGCTGGCTAAGTGCCACCGCGAGTATTCCCTTCATGGAGTCTATAGGACCCCATTGAGGCTTCCTTTGCCAGTCACATTACCTGCAGGATCTCGCCTCGTGCGATCTGGCAAGTCAGCGCAGTGATTCGCAGAGGGAGACTGGGGGACTTTTTTTCCTCAGTCTCGCTCTGCTCCAGGCAGCCAGAAGAAGTGGATTATTGCCGCAGGATGAGAAGTAAGTATCTGATTTTTGGGTTCTTTTTAAAGCTGTGCTGACTGATTCTGCAGAAGTGGAATCAGTTAGCACCAGGTCCTTTCTGTGGTTAACTTTCAGTAACCGCAGCAGAACGGTAATCAGCATTAGGATTTTGTAATCCTAATGCTAATTAACACTTTACGCTCCCCATGTTAAGCACAGGGAGCGCAAAGTACAGTAAGCTCGCGCTGAAAAGAGCTCTAGCTTTCTAGATTTGCACAGCATTCCCAGAGCCTCTTTAGACAGTTTTTTGTAGGCATCCATTGTTTCAGGAATAGAGAAATAAAACAGAAAGGGACGGGAAAAACTGTTTTGCACAGTATGTCTGTGACTTGGCACTGATTACTGTCTTTGGAAAATTACACAAATTTTGTTTTTTTGAATTTCTTTAGTACCGTGATTACCCAACAGGCAATTCCACTGGCACTAAAACTCTAGATATCCCACCCGCTGCCAGCCAGTTTGTCACGAACAAGTCCTACCTAACCCAATCGTGACGTGCAGAAGGAGAGCATACAAGGGTTTACAGCTCCAAGCCTCTAGACTTACTAACTCTACCCGCTCTTAGGGCCCCAAGTTATGCCACCCTAACCCCCTTAAACCGAACACACCCTTCTGACTATATGCTGCCACCACGAAAGTAATAGGGCACTTTTGAAACCCCACTAGCTGTATACCACCCCAATCCAGGAGCCCAACCATATACAGCTAATCTACCTACCAAATGTTATATACTACAGTAACGATACACCAAGCTATTAGAAGCGTGAAGCATCTAGATCAAAGACAGTACTGGGTTTCAAAGTTTTAATGGAAAAAGACAAAACACAAACTTTACACAGTGCCGATATCACACAAAGAAGACATACAAATTATAGGAAAATATGCAAAAACAGTTCTTGAACTAAAATGGGACTTACATAGAAAACCTAACTTGCGTTAAGCAACTTCAATGGGTATTTCCAGATTTCAAAACGTCCCAGGACTGTACTTTCAGAGATTGTCCTCGCACCCAGTCCTTGGAGAAATACCCTGAGATTTTAGACAGCATCTTGTACAAAGAGCTTGCCCCTCACCCTCTTTCCCAACCATTTGGTTCACATGGGTCCCTGATCAAGTTTCCATTCAGCCCAAGAGAGCAGATCAGATAAGGGATTGTAAATACAGAGGTTTTGTCTTGTAAACTCCTTTGCAAAGACAAGAGAAACCCCCCCCCACAAATTCTGCGTTTAAAATCTGACACACTGCTTGCAGAAAATGATGCCTGTGTGTGACACCAACCATTATGCATTATGAGTAGAAAACAGTAAAAAAAATAATTTAAAAAATTGAGTTTCTGTAGGTTGATTCCCACCTTAGGGGCAGAATACATTCTACACGCTAATGTTAGTGCTCAGCTGTGTGTGTTGTTGTCATCTTTGGTGGCCCTAGCGTGGGCCACCCATATTACATTCTGAATGCTAACGGGTTAGCTTGCGCTTTTCAGTGCAAGCTTACTGTATTTTACACTCCCCCTGATTAACATGGGCAGCGCAAAGTCCTAACGCTAATTACGTCCCACTGCGGCTAACTCAAAAAATAACCACAGCTAGGACCTGGTGCTTATGGATTCCGCTTCTGCGGGATCCGTCAGCACCAGCCCAAAAAAATACCAAAAAACAAATGCTCACCTCTCATCCCGCGGTGAGAACAGCAGCTCCAATCCGTTTCTTCTTGCCACTGGGAGCAGAGAGAGACTGGGGAAAAAAGTCCCCCAGTCTCCCTCTGCGAATCACTCCGCCAACCAGCCGGATCTCGCGAGGCAAAATCCTGCAGGTCATATGACCAGCAGCGGAAGCCTCAATGGAGTCCTATGGACTCCATGGAAAAGATGATCACAGCGGCGCTTAGCACTGCCTCGAGCATCCAGTTGCTGGTTTAGTGCCTGTACAGTATTATCACACAAAAACGGGGATGCTAAGGAAAAACTTGCAGGTGCGTGTTTTTCTCCTTAGCCACCCCGTTTTAGCGTGAAGATCATAAAATGGCCCTTAGTATTTATTGGGTGATCAATACCAGCTTTGCACTTATTCTTAAAAATGGGATCTATGCATTCCTTCTTTAGATAACATATTGGTCAACATTTTTCAAAATCAAGAGATGCTTAGATTTTTGCAAAAGCACAGAAATAAGTCTGTAAGTCTGTAAATGTGTCTTTGGCATTATATATTTATAAAAGGAATGACTTCATTATACAGGCTATTTCCAAAAATCATTATATGTACAGTATATGCTTTTGTTATACTGGTCTGTTTGTACTTTCTCTGGATCAATGAATGTAGTTAGCACAACATAGCATGTTATTACAAAAGTAAATGCATCTTCCTGTTTCATGCTTTTAAAGTTTATGACTTTTCCTTTATTTAAGCAACTGAGTAATTACTGTTTTGAAAAATACATTTTTTTAAAAAAAATTCTGTTCTGCTTGATTTCCACTTTGAAGTCTTTTGGTGTCAGATGTTGTTTAATAAACCTAGCTTGTGTAACAGACAGAATGGAGGGCACCTGTTAGCTGAGGATACATTTTCCCATGGCCGAATAAACATGCCCTCTTGACCTACTGTACTGTGGGGCATTAACTAACAAAGTCATCTTTGCCGTTTTCCTTTTGGATAGGAGTGCGTTTGCCAATGTCAACACATATGTATCCAAAACCAACATTTAGGTGATACACATTGAACTACAATTAGGTGGAGTAGAGTAGCTCTCACCGTTCAACCAAAAGACAAAAATTATAGATTTTGTTGAATACTTACAGGGTTATTCAAAGAGATTCGAAAAGTCACCGCACGTTCGGTGACTTTTCGTTCTCTTCAATTCGGTTTGTTTTGCCGATCCCATTTCGGCGACCCTGCGGTGTATTCAGCAAGCACCACAGGGTTCCCGAATTGCAGGGAAAAGCTGCCGCAAACCTGACGAAAACTAACCGCAAAACCCAGCGAATGCACGCCGAAAACCCTCAAAAACATCTGGATTAACCTGACGAAAACCACAGAAAAACCCGAACAGGAGCCGATCGCAGCCTTCGACACAGCAGAAGAGGCAGTGAATAAATTAGGAAAACAGTTTACATGAATGATTGAAAAGTGAAACACTGTTTGCAAAGAAACTACTGAGCGAAAATGTCTGAAATTTACATATGAGGTCCAGGGAATGATAATAAAAAGGGCTGTTACAGAAAAAATAAGTAAACTTAAAAAAAAAAAAATCGGACTTTTAAAAAAAATAAATTCAGAAAAATGCTTAAAATATCCTAAAAAATCTATAAATAAAGAGACTCTTTACTGCAAAATTTTATAATGAATGGTTTATTAGATATTGAATTAAAACGGGAATATTTTTAACATTGAAGCCTATGGGATTAAACCACCGAATGGCAGGGCATTTCGGGAACCTTTCACTGATGGTTTTTGTTCTCTGAATAGCCGAAGCAGTGCTTTTTTATGAGGATTTCACTGCCCTCGAACAGGCACCGAACAGGCACCGTATGTTCAGGCAATTCGCCAGGATTTGGCGAATTGCCTGCTCTCTGGACAGCCGAATGGCCAAGAAAGGTAACCGAACGCTGATTTTCAGCGTTCGGTTACCTTTCTCAAGCAATTCGAATCTCTTTGAATAACCCTGTCAATTTCAAGACAGAAACATCATCCATAGTAAAACTGTATGGAGACAGAGAACCAATAATATCGATTGGTGAACAAACGTGGAACAAGTTAGTTCATGGGACACTACAGGCATGATAAAAACATATACAACTTGAGCCTTATTCCAAGCAACAAGCCATTATCATTAATTAAATATAAAAAACTCACTCATTAATCTTAACAACTCCCATCATATGGAAATTTTCTTTGCGATCTGGCTGTTGTGACTATCCTTAAACACTTCCCATACTTTGTGCACTTTACATAAGAAGTGCTAATATGGTGCATCCAGAGAATGAGTGAGTCCAAGGATGTTCATTATTCTCGTATTGAGCTGATATTTAAAGGAACACTGTAATAAACATTAATATCTCCTCCCCTTTTTTGTTCTTAAATAATTGGGCAGCGATATACTCAAGCTGCAAGCCCAGCTTGAGACAAGAGTGGAAAAGTGATTCCCACCATTAAGATAACTACTAGAAACGTTAGACGGTAGCGTTCGGATGATTAAGTGATAATGTTAGGATAAGTGACTTTAACGTATGTCCCCCATATTACCTTCCTAATGCTAACCCCGTAAAAAATCACTTAGCGCATCAGTGATTCCGATAGCTTGCATGAGCTTACTGTACTTTGCGCTCCCCATGTCAAGTATAGGATTCGCAATCTTTAATTAGCATTTTGATAAATGATGCGTAAAGCAAAATTTTAGCTACTTCTAACACTTGGTGCTAAATGTTTCTGCTTTTGCAAAATATTTAGCACCCCCTAAACCCCCCCCCTTTTATCCGATACTCATCTGTCACGGTGGGTCAGGGGATGGGGCGCCTGGCAGCAGCTTCCTCGCTGCTCGCTGGCCAGGCGCCGAATGTAAACGCTTCCGGGTGCGCTCACGTGGGACGCCGAGGGGCGGGGCCTGGCGTTGTGACGCGGACCCGCCGGGTTTAAAACCCAGTCTCACCATTACACCGGTGCCCTGACGTGGTATTCACCTCCCGCAGAGCTCTTGTGATATTTGGCTAACGAATCCTCCTGTGTATAACCCTTGGCATTGGCAAACGAACCCTCCTGTGTATGACCCTTGGCATTGGCAAACGAACCCTCCTGTGTATGACCCTTGGCATTGGCAAACGAACCCTCCTGTGTATGACCCTTGGCATTGGCAAACGAACCCTCCTGTGTATGATCCTTGGCATTGGCAAACGAACCCTCCTGTGTATGACCCTTGGCATTGGCAAACGAACCCTCCTGTGTATGACTCCTGGCATTGGCAAACGAACCCTTCTGTGTATAACCCCTGGTATTGGCATTTACTCTGCTCTTGGTTCTGCCCTTAACGTTGGTACCGAGGTCAGTCTATGTGGCACCCTAAGCACGCATCAGATTACCTCTGCTATTACTAAAGTCCTAGGGAGGACTTGTGATCTGGTCTGTACCCCTGTCTGGTGTTTCCCTTTCTTTATCTGTTACCTGCTTCATTGTCTATATAGCTTTGCCGACCATTCAAGGATCGGAAGAGTAGAAAGGGAGCTACATAAAGAGATCAATATCTTGGTAGTCAGAAGGATTCGTGACAATACTCTATTTAATACCTCTGTCTGGTGTTACCCCTTGTTTATATATTGTCTGGTTAATTGTCTTTCTAGTTTTGCCGACCATTCAAGGATCGGAAGGGTAGAGAGCGGTCTGCGTAAAGGGACCACACTTTTGGTAATCAGAGGGATCCGTGACATTACGTCAGGGCCAATGGATCCCGCAGACCTCTCTAACCAGCTGGCACGTATCGCAGCCAGACAAGAGGAACAGGACCATAGGATGGACCAGATTTCTCTCGCTCTGCAAACCCTGTTAAATCGGTCCAATACAGGTACCACAAACCCTCCAGATCCAGTGTTACCTAGGGTCAGTTCCGTCCCCCCTGAGGGACATAGGCTTAGTATGAAGGCACCCCTACGCTATGATGGTACACCAAGCCTATGTCGGGGGTTTTTGACTCAACTCGAGATCGTGTTTGAGAACAATCCAGGTTCTTGTATGTCTGATAAAGCCAAAGTAGGATATCTGATTAATCATTTAACAGAAAAAGCTTTATTGTGGGCTACGCCGTTGTGGGAAAATAAGAAACCCATCATTTATGACTATGAGGGTTTTACCTCTGAGTTAAGACGTACCTTTGATCCCTCTAGAAGGGCTACCAATGCGGGTAGGTCCTTGTTTCACATCAAACAAGGTAATAAGAGGGTCGCCGATTATGCCATAGAGTTTAAAACTTTGACTTCTGAGGTACTTTGGCCGAACGACGTTTTAACCTTGGCCTTTACCGAAGGCTTGAACGAGGCTTTTATGTTTGAGCTGGCTCCCTTAAAATTACCAGAAAGTCTGGACCACCTGATAGATTTCTGTATAGCCATGGACGATCAAATCAGGGAAAGGAGACACCCCAGAGATAGACCCAGAAGGGTCTTGCCTCCTTTACCCTCGTTACCCAGACACACCAGTACGTCAGGTGGTTCGGAGAATGTGAAAACAGATTTACCAGTCGTTGAACCCATGCAAATAGGGAAGACAGGTATTTCAGAAGCAGAAAGAGCACACAGAAGAGAAAAGGGGCTCTGCTTCTATTGTGCAGGGGCAGATCACTTCCGCCTTCGATGTCCTCAGAGACCCAGGGTTGGCAGGGTTGAACATAGCAGAGTGGGATTCAGAACAGGAGACACCCAGGTTGTCGGTTCTCTGTGTGCCTCCTTTGTGGATAATGAGAAAAAAAAATCCAGGATTCTGTTACCGATCTCCCTAACCTGGGAGGGGGTTCACCTCAAGACTGAGGCGTTCTTAGACTCTGGGGCCTCAGGCAATTTTATGGATAAGAATTTTGCTGCCAAAAACCTCATACCTCTGGTTCTCAAGGAAAGACCTCTAATGGTGGAGGCCATAGATGGTAAACCCCTGTCATGTCCACATATCACTCACGACACAGTCGATGTATGTATGAAAACAGGAGTTTTGCACCAGGAAACCATAAGATTTCAAATTATTGAATCACCCTCATGTCCTGTCGTTCTTGGGTTTCCATGGCTAACAGAGCACAACCCAGTTGTCGATTGGGTCCAGAGAGACATAAAATGTTGGGGTCAGAGTTGTCAGTCTAAGTGCCTAGGCACAGTTAATGTGATTGGTAGCCTCAATATTGCCACAGCCCCTCCTTTGTCCACAGAGGTTCCTGAATGTTACCTGGCATTAAAGGAGGTGTTCTCTAAAGCCAGGACTGAGGTCCTACCACCACATCGTCCATATGACTGTGCCATTGATTTACTCCCCGGTACGATGCCTCCTAGGGGTCACGTATACCCTTTATCACAAAGAGAGAACGACATTATGGAGGAATACATAAGGGAGAATCTGGAACGAGGATTCATTAGACGGTCCTCCTCTCCAGCAGGAGCAGGTTTCTTTTTTGTTTCCAAGAAAGAGGGAGATCTGCGACCTTGCATCGATTATAGGGGTTTGAATAGGATCACTATAAGAAATGCATATCCCATACCTCTCATAACAGAATTGTTCGACCGATTAAAAGGGGCTCGTGTCTATACGAAGCTTGATTTACGCGGAGCGTACAACCTGGTCAGGGTTAAAAAGGGAGACGAATGGAAAACGGCTTTTAATACACGTAGCGGGCATTATGAATACCTGGTGATGCCTTTTGGGTTGTGTAATGCGCCAGCCGTCTTCCAGGACCTTATAAACGACACTCTAAGGGAATTTCTGCAAGAATTCGTCATAGTATATCTGGATGATATCCTGATATACTCTCCTGATGTGGACACTCATCATGTCCACGTGAAACAAGTGTTGAAAAAACTATTGAAGGCTGGATTGTACTGTAAGCTAGAAAAATGTCTATTCGACATAGTAACTGTGCAATTCCTTGGTTATATAATAACTCCTGGGGGTTTTCAAATGGATCCTAAGAAGCTCTCAGCTATTCTTGACTGGCCCCTACCCCAAGGACTTAAAGCCATTCAGAGGTTTCTGGGGTTTACGAACTATTACCGAAGGTTCATTAAAGATTTTTCGGCCTTGGTGGCCCCCCTCACGGCTATGACAAAGAAAGGGGTGGGAAATCAGAAATGGACACCTCAAGCCACTCAAGCCTTTGAGGCACTAAAGCAAGCTTTTACTACTGCCCCTGTTCTCCGACATCCAGATCCGGCTCTGCCTTTCCAAGTAGAAGTTGACGCCTCCGAACTAGGTCTTGGTGCAGTCTTGTCCCAAAGGGAGGCTCCTGACAAACCCTTGCATCCATGCGGCTTCTATTCTCGGAAGTTGTCCCCGGCAGAGAAGAACTATGACATTGGAAATAGAGAATTGTTAGCAGTCATCGCGGCCTTGGCCGAATGGAGATACTTATTAGAGGGGTCTAAGGACCCCATCGTTATCATAACCGACCATAAGAATCTCACGTACATTGGAGATGCCAAACGTTTAAATTCCAGACAAGCGAGATGGTCATTGTTTCTTTCAAGTTTCAATTTCGTGCTTACCTATAGACCTGGGTCCAGAAACATTAAAGCAGACGCATTGTCGAGACAGTATGAGTCTTATGAACATAATATCCAAGATCAGCATCCCATTGTACCCCAGGAAAGGATTATAGCCGCTACCACGATCAGTGTCTCGTCTCCTCTAATGAAAAGGTTGCAGACCGTCCAGGGCGCGCTCCTGGGGGAAAACCTCCTGCGAGACTCTTTGTACCTGAGAACGAAAGAGAGGAAGTACTTAACATCTATCATGATAATAAAACTTCCGGGCATATGGGTATCACCAAGACTGTGTCTAGTATCAGTAAACTCCTCTGGTGGCCCACGTTGCGCCGAGATGTCAAAGATTACATTGCCGTGTGCGAAGTGTGCTCAAGGCAGAAAAGTCCCAAAACAGCACCCATTGGCTTACTCCAGCCTTTGCCGATCCCCGAACGACCCTGGTCACATGTAGCCATGGATTTTATAGTAGAGTTACCTGAGTCAAGAGGGAATACAGTGATACTTACGATCATAGATCGATTTTCCAAGATGGGCCACTATGTTCCTCTTCGGAAACTACCTTCGGCAGCTGAACTGGTGCCCATATTCATTGCCAACGTGGTCCGCATACACGGTGTCCCTCTGGAGATTGTCTCTGATAGGGGGACCCAATTCATCTCCGGATTCTGGAGAGGGTTTTGTAAGAACGTAGGGATAGACCTCTCTTTCTCTTCGGCTTATCACCCCCAGACCAACGGAGCAGCAGAACGAGCAAACCAAAATATAGAGAAATATCTCAGGTGCTTTATCTCAGAACAACAAGATAACTGGTCAGACCTGCTACCATGGGCAGAATATGCTTTGAACAGCGCAGTGAGTGAATCCACAGGGCATTCTCCTTTCTTCGCTGTTTATGGTTTTGATCCTCCCGTGCTCCCCGCCACGTTTCCTGATACCACGATTCCTGCTTTAGATGAGCAACTGGCATCATTGAAAGAGACTTGGGGGAGAGTGAGACGGGCACTGGAGGAGAGTAGTGCCATCCAGAAAACGAAGGCCGACAGACACAGGAGGCAGGCACCCGTGTATCAAGTTGGGGACAGGGTTTGGCTGTCTTCACGTAACATCAAGCTCTTAGTGCCTTCCATGAAGTTGGCTCCTAGGTATATCGGCCCCTATAAGATTCTACGGCGACTCAACCCTGTCTCCTATGCTTTGGCGTTACCCCCCCATTTTAAGATACACAATGTATTCCATGTAAACCTTTTGAAGCCGTTGTTATGTAACCGGTACACCAAAGTCCATGCTCCACCGCCTCCTGTCTCTGTGGAGGGCGAGGAGGAGTTCGAAGTTAAGGCCATTCTGGGTGCCAGGATGTCTAGGGGGTCTTTGCAGTACTTGGTCGATTGGGTGGGTTACGGTCCGGAGGATCGTTCTTGGGTACCGGCTGCGGAAGTCCATGCTCCTAGGCTAGTGAGGGCCTTCTATTCGGCGCACCCCCGTGCCCCTGGGGGTCGTCCAGTGGCCGCCCCTGGAGGGGGGGTTCTGTCACGGTGGGTCAGGGGATGGGGCGCCTGGCAGCAGCTTCCTCGCTGCTCGCTGGCCAGGCGCCGAATGTAAACGCTTCCGGGTGCGCTCACGTGGGACGCCGAGGGGCGGGGCCTGGCGTTGTGACGCGGACCCGCCGGGTTTAAAACCCAGTCTCACCATTACACCGGTGCCCTGACGTGGTATTCACCTCCCGCAGAGCTCTTGTGATATTTGGCTAACGAATCCTCCTGTGTATAACCTTGGCATTGGCAAACGAACCCTCCTGTGTATGACCCTTGGCATTGGCAAACGAACCCTCCTGTGTATGACCCTTGGCATTGGCAAACGAACCCTCCTGTGTATGACCCTTGGCATTGGCAAACGAACCCTCCTGTGTATGATCCTTGGCATTGGCAAACGAACCCTCCTGTGTATGACCCTTGGCATTGGCAAACAAACCCTCCTGTGTATGACTCCTGGCATTGGCAAACGAACCCTTCTGTGTATAACCCCTGGTATTGGCATTTACTCTGCTCTTGGTTCTGCCCTTAACGTTGGTACCGAGGTCAGTCTATGTGGCACCCTAAGCACGCATCAGATTACCTCTGCTATTACTAAAGTCCTAGGGAGGACTTGTGATCTGGTCTGTACCCCTGTCTGGTGTTTCCCTTTCTTTATCTGTTACCTGCTTCATTGTCTATATAGCTTTGCCGACCATTCAAGGATCGGAAGAGTAGAAAGGGAGCTACATAAAGAGATCAATATCTTGGTAGTCAGAAGGATTCGTGACAATACTCTATTTAATACCTCTGTCTGGTGTTACCCCTTGTTTATATATTGTCTGGTTAATTGTCTTTCTAGTTTTGCCGACCATTCAAGGATCGGAAGGGTAGAGAGCGGTCTGCGTAAAGGGACCACACTTTTGGTAATCAGAGGGATCCGTGACATCATCTCTCATCCCGTGGTGAGAACGATGAACTGATCTGCCGGTTCTGGTCCCGGGAGCAGAGTGAGACTGGGAACAAATGGTTCCCAGTGTCCCTCTGTGGCGCTGTGCGATCTTGCACTGGTGAGCACTGGTAATTCTTGGATGGATATTGTTAACTAGGATAAACATCAAGGGTCAGAGTTGCCTTCAGAAATCTTAGGGCCCCTTACTGAACCACTGGTTCGACCACACTTACTGGTGTAGACCATACTAATTGCACGGTCTGTGATGAGTCATAGTGCTCTTACTGGCTCCAGATATTACAGCCCACCAGGAAATTTGGCTGTATCTTGGTGGGTCAGTCTTGGGTGGTATGAAGTGACCCTTACACCTTTACACTTAGACAAGTTGCAAAGAGTTTTGCAAGGGCTAGGGCCCCTGGATCCACTGGGCCCCTGAACATATCATGGACTGTCACCCCCCTGGTGGCAGCCCTGGTCAAGGAAGACATTAGTGTTAGTACATTCCTGGAAGGAACAGGTTGTTCTAATTTTCTGTATAGCCCAATCTGTATTTTTTCCTATGACCTTTCTTACAAATTCATAAACATAGATCAAATTTAATAAGGATGTTATGAAGTACGTTCATAGTAACAAATATACTACTATAATTACCGAAATGTGGTTAAACTCCCCCTTTTCATGTACACATTTTTTTAATGGACATTAGAACATATATATATTGAATATACAAACAGGGTAATTCAAAGAGATTCAAAAAGTCACCGCACGTTCGGTGACTTTTCGTTCTCTTCAATTTGGTTCCTTTTGCCGATCCCATTTCGGTGACCCTGCGGTGTATTCAGCGAGCACCACAGGGTCCCCGAATTGCAGGGAAAAGCTGCCGCAAACCTGACGAAAACTAACCGCAAAACCCAGCGAATGCACGCCAAAAACCCGCAAAAACATCTGGATTAACCTGTCGAAAAATGCCGAAAAAAGCAGGAACCGATTGCAACCTCCGGAAAAAGCCGAGACCGCAGAAGAGGCAGTGAATAAATTAGGAAAACAGTTTGCATGAATGATTGAAAACTGAAACGCTGTTTGCAAATAAACTACTCAGCGAAAATGTCTGAAATTTACATATGAGGTCCAGGGAATGATAATAAAGAGGGCTGTTACAGAACAAATAAGTAAACTTAAAAAAAAATCGGACTTTTAAAAAAAAAAAAATCCAGAAAAATGCTTAAAATATCCTAAAAAATCTATAAATAAAGAGACTCTTTACTGCAGAATTTTATAATGAACGGTTTATTAGATACTGAATTAAAACGGGAATATTTTTAACATTGAAGCCTATGGGATTCTCCTGAATAAACTTGCCGAATTAAACCACCGAATGGCAGGGCATTTCGGGAACCTTTCACTGCTGGTTTGTGTTCTCTGAATAGCCGAAGTAGTGCTTTTTCATGGGGATTTCACTGCCCTCGAACAGGCACCGAACAGGCACCGTATGTTCAGGCAATTCGCCAGGATTTGGCGAATTGCCTGCTCTCTGGATAGCCGAATGGTCAAGAAAGGTAACCGAACGCTGAAAATCAGCGTTCGGTTACCTTTCTCAAGCAATTCGGATCTCTTTGAATTACCCTGAAAGTATTTGAAAATGAACATGAGGAAATGCTATCCACTGCCAATTGCTATTATAACAGTGTATTTAATTTATGCACAAAATCATTTGGAGGGACTAGTTATTTCTTGTTTTGATGCATATTATGACAAAGATATGTTAATATATATGAAAACAAGTATCAGTCATATCTACCTGTTAATACTGCATAAACACTTTTCACACTATTGAAAACAATTGATTTATGAATAAGATAATAAAATACACATAATTATGTATATTTTTGTTTTAGAACTGCACAGTGATTATTTATTTATTTATTTATAAAGGATTTTACCAGGAAGGATACATTGAGATTTCTCTCGTTTTCAAGTACGTCCTGGGTTCAAGAATATTAAAATGTTACAGTTGTTACAGAAATACAAAGTAATACAATGCACGATATAAAAATAACACAAATATACAGATTAACAGAATATAAATATGTAGGAAATAGTCATTATGTTACATGTTTATAGGTGCATTCCATATTGAGGTATAATAGGGAGGTTAATAGGGAGCTCTTGAGTGACTTTAGACTGGGGGAGGATTTGATGGCGTCTGGGAGGTTATTCCATAACTGCTGTGCTCTGTAGGAAAATGAGGATCGAGCCACTGTCTTTTTGTATTGTGGTATTGCAAGTAAGGTGCAGGTCCTGGATCAGAGGTTATAGGTTGAGGGAACTGCAAGGGGAAGCAGTCTATTCAGGTAGGGTGGCAGCTTCCCAGAAAAGCTCTTAAAGACCAGGTTGGAAAGGTGAAGGGTACGTTTAGACTCCAGCGACGGCCAGTTTAGCTCTTTTAACATGTCACAATGGTGGGTCATGTAGTTACATTGTAGCACAAAGCGACAGAATGAGTTATACAATGTGGTAAGTTTCTGAAGGTGTGTTTGCGGGGCCGCTGCATACACTACATCTCCGTAATCAATAGCCGGCATAAGCATTTGTTGTACAATTTGCTTTCTTACCGTGGGGTTCAGGCAGGATTTGTTTCTGTACAGGGCACCTAGTTTGGGGTAAATTTTAGATGAGAGTTTTTTGATGTGGGGGCCAAAGGATAGATTTGGGTCTAACCACATACCTAGGTATTTGAGAGAAGTGACTGTGGTCAGCGTGAAGCACCATATGACCATGCTCTAAAAGTTTGAATGCTAACACATGCAAAATATTTGTAAATCACAGTTCTTATTCTTCCATTGGATGCTCAGCAGCTTGCAGACACCTGGGGCCATATTATATTCTTAATGCTAAAACGGGGACTCTAAGGAAGAAAACCTGCGCCTGCAGGTGTCTCCTTAGAGTTCCTGTTTTAGCGTGATATTACGGGGTAGGCCATATTCAAGCAGCTTGCCCCGTAATGCGGCGCTAAGCCTCGGGATTCTCGAGGCAGCGCGAAGCGCCGCCACCTGCATCCCCTCTATGGAGTCCATAGGACTCCATTGAGGCTTCCATTTCCGGTCACATGACCTGCGGGATCTCACCTGTCACGAGATATGACAGGTCGATGGATTGATGGCGGAAAGAAGACTGGGGACGTTTTTCCCCAGTCTCCCTCTGCTCCTGGCAGACAGAAGCAGCAGATCGGGCCGCCGTTCTTGCTGCAGGATGAGAAGTGAGTATCTAATTTTTGGAGAGTAGTTTCAGCTGAAGTGGAATCAGTTAGCACCAGCTCCTTTTAGTGAACCGCAGCAAGGCGTAATTAGCGCTAGGACTTAGCGTCCCCGTTTTAGCATGATATTACAGTGCAGAAGCTAATCCAGCAGCCTGCATCCTAATGCAACGCTAAGCCTCGGGATGCTCGAGGCAGCCCTATGCACCGCTGCAAACATCCCCTTCATGGAATCCATAGGACTACAATGAGGCTTCCACTGCTGGTCACATGACCTGCAGGATCTCACCTGTCACGAGATACGACAGGTCGATGGAGTGATGGCGGAAAGAAGACTGGGGGACGTTTTTCCCCAGTCTCCCTCTGCTCCTGGCAGACAGAAGCAGCAGATCGGGCCGCTGTTCTTGTTGCAGGATGAGAAGTGAGTATCTAATTTTTGGAGAGGGGTTTCAGCTGAAGTGGAATCAGTTAGCACCAGCTCCTTTTAGTTAACCGCAGCAAGGCGTAATTAGCGTTAGGACTTAGCGTCCCCGTTTTAGCATGATATTACAGTGCAGACGCTAATCCAGCAGCCTGCATCCTAATGCGACGCTAAACCTCGGGATGCTCGAGGCAGCCCTATGCACCGCTGCAAACATCCCCTTCATGGAATCCATAGGACTACAATAAGGCTTCCACTGCTCGCCTCGCGAGATCCGGCAGGTCGGCGTAGGGATCCGCAGAGGGAGACTGGGAGAATTTTTCCCCCAGTCTCTCTGCTCCTGGCTGCAATAAGAAGCGGATCGAGCCGCCGTTCTCACCGCGGGATGATAGGTGAGTATTTGCTTTTTGAGTCTTTCTTTCAACTGGTGCCGCCTGATTCTGCAGAAACGGATTCAGTTAGCACCAGGTCCTAGCTGTGATTAACTTTTCAGTAACTGCAGCAGGACGGTAGTTAGTGTTAGAACTTGGTAATCCTACTGCCAATTAACACTTTGCGCTCCCCATGTTAAGCATAGGGAGCGCAAAGCACAGGAAGCTCACGCTGAAAAGCATAAGCTCCGAATCGCTAACGGATTTTTTAACCCGTTAGCATTTGGAATGTAATATGGGTGGCCTGCGCTAGGGCCACCTAAGCTAATGTTAACGTTCACATAGCTGAGCACTAGTGTTAGCTTTAAGTATGTAATAGGCAGGCCAGCCATCAGAAATTTTGGGGCCCCTTACTAACCCTCAGAATGTGGCCCCCCGCCCTGTGATCCCCTCTTCCCATACGGCACACGCACAAATATTTTGGCAAATATAATAATTAAAAATGTCACATACCACTGCTGATGGCGCTGTTGATTGAAATGTTGCACTTCTGTGTTCTGCTTCCTCGTGCTGCTCTACTGTAATAAGAAATGGTAAAACAATCTATTACTTTCATTGCCATGGATTTTGAAAGCCCTGGGGTCTGGCTAGGCCCTTGCTGAGCCTGGGGTCTGGACCTGGCTGAGCCTGGGGTCTGGACCTGGGCCCTGGCTGAGCCTGGGGTCTGGGCCCTGGCTGAGCCTGGGGTCTGGACCCTGGCTGAGCATGGGGTCTGGACCCTGGCTGAGCCTGGGGTTGGTGTCTGGGCCCTGACTAGGCCTGGAGTCGGCGTCCAGGCCCTGTCTGGGCCTGGGGTCGGCGTCCGGGCCCTGGCTGGGCCTGGGGTCGGCTTCAGGGCCCTGGCTGGGCCTGGGGTCGGCTTCAGGGCCCTGGCTAGGCTTGGGGTCGGCGTCCGGGCCCAGGCTGGGCCTGGGGTTGGCGTCCGGGCCCTGGCTGGGCCTGGGGTCAGCGTGGCATCTGGGCCCTGGCT
The DNA here is from genome assembly GCA_009667805.1 of Leptobrachium leishanense. Lineage (NCBI taxonomy): Eukaryota > Metazoa > Chordata > Amphibia > Anura > Megophryidae > Leptobrachium > Leptobrachium leishanense. Next base: position 154,608,058 of record CM019067.1, on the reverse strand, counting down.
GGGCCTGGGGTCAGCGTCCGGGCCCTGGCTGGGCCTGGGGTTGGCGTCCGGGCCCTGGCCTACCACTCCGCCATCTTCCTTCCCTGTCCTCCTTCTTCTTCTCTTTTCTTCATTTCTTCTCGTTTCTTCATTTCGTCTCTTCTTTTCTTCTTCTTTTCTTCTTCTTTTCTTCTCTCTTCTGGGCCCTCCGTCTCAGGCAGCTTCAGTGACTGGAGGGGGTGGAGCCGAAGCAGCATGCTCGGTAGGGCCCCGCACGCTGCTTGGTCACGCCCAGCCAGCCACCGAAGCTGCCAGGGGGATGGGGAGAGACCCTCGCACACAGCCAGCTCCGGATTCGGACTCATAGAGTCTGATACTGGAGCTTCAGGAGCGCGCCGCCGCTGCCGACGGGGCTCCCGGCGGCCCGGGTCCCCTCGGGCGCCGGCCCCTTACGGCAGCATGGAGCGTAATGCCCTGATGGCGGCCCTGGTAATAGGGCCCCTGAAATTCCAAACATGGCCCTCACTGTGTTTATGTATGAGGTCCACTCCCATCTGCCACTCATGCACAACAGTACAGGCCATGGAAGCTTTTTCTCTACTAACATTATAACCTAACTACTGAAATTACTGTAAGCATTAAATTAATTGAAATATGTTTAAATTAAACAGTTGTCACTCGTTTTGATGTCTATATGGTCCTGACTGGTTGAATACTTATCTATTTCACCAGGCTAATGGAAATTTTCCGTTATGCTTTCTTATGTCTTGATTTATTTTTTGTGTTGTAATTGTACACCTCTCTTAAGACTTGTTGCATAATTGCTGAAAATAAGATTCCACAGGTTAAATTGAAACCACCCAATGTATTCTGAGCAATGATATTAATGTGTACGCAGCACATTCCTTCAGCAGAACACTGAACAACATGATAGGCTACTTTGTAATTTGACGTCTTTTTCAGGCATGCTTTGTCCCCTACCAGGAGTAATCATGCACTCTTCACCTTAGAAATGAAGTCAGCCAAGAAGGGAATAGATTAATCTACTAACACATTGTATGATATTAATACATGCCATTCATTGCCAGGAATAACTTTGTGTTTATATGCCATGCCACAGATACTGAAAGATAAAAAATTTTTCTTCCAGTTTTGCATTAAATTGCAAGTTGGGTCTTATATTTTGATTGCTTTTACATTTCTGGCTATAGGCAGGACATCTATGTCTTTAAAGGGGCTCTAAACAAAGAACAGTAGCATCCTGAGAGAGTAACAGCTTGCTGACATTATCAGGGTTATTCAGAGAGCGTGAAAAGCAGAATGACTGGAGAATGATTGGAGAATGAAAAATTCTAGGTCAAAATAGCCGATTTGGAAAGTGAGATGAAAGGGAGAATTTTTCTGGTTTGGCTATTTTGACCTAGAATTTTTCCTTCTCCAGTCATTCTACTGCTTTTCACGCTCTCTGAATAACCCTGACTGTTAGTGATGAGGTGTAACTACTAGTCGACTGGTTGTACACTTACATTTTAATGTGTTATTAGAAATGATAAATTTTAATGGTAACAATTCCAGAGCTCATAGGACTACACATTGTTACCGCTATGTTGCAGTAACATAAGTCTAGCCATAAAACCCATTTCCAGTGAAAGAACATTAATAGACTATCAGGGTTATTCAAAGAGAGCCGAATTGGCCCCAAAATTGAACCGAACAGTGAATTTCCACGTACGGTGCAATTTCGTGGCCATTCGTCTATTCAAATAGCTGGCAGTTCGCCAAATATTGGCAAATTGCCAGCAAAATACAGTGATCTTTGGTGGCAGTGAAATCCCCATAGAGAAGCAATTGGTAATCTATTCAGAGAACACCGAACAGCAGAGAATGGTATATTTGTTTTTTAAATACAGTAACTTGGGGTGCAAAGTGGGCGGGGCTTGAGTTCACATAATCTAAAATTGAATGTGCAATAACTTTAGAAGCGAACCAGCACAAACGTTCATTTTTGCAGCACAAACCAGCACAAACGTAGCACAAACGAATGGTATATTTTTATACACGTTTTACGAACATGGGGTGCCAACTTCACACAGCTCTGAAATGTTGGTGACATTTCGGTGCTCTTTGAATAACCCTGTATGGAAGCACAGATAGCAATGTAATGTGTAGAGACTACAAGGTAGACTAAAAGATATGTAGCAATTATTTTAAAATGTTGCCATTTACCTTTAAGGATCAGCAGCCCCGATGGTTGTCATTCAGCAGCCTTCCAGAATTTTGGTGTGCTGAAGTATTGTGAGGAAAGGTGTGCTGAAATAGTGTGAGTTGGATGAACAATTCACTGCTCATAATCTTGCTCTGTGAGAAGCATTTGCCTGTGCGTGGGCTAGCGATTCATAATGTTTCTTAATGTATATCATTGGACAGTGAGCAACCAGCTATTCCCTGTAACTGAATGTCTGACACTGTAGATCACAGAGGATAATACAGAAGTCTGAAAAATAAATTTTGCACATTCTTTGTAGTTTAAAAGAACTGGGTAATGCCAACCGGGTAAATGGACATTTAATTGTGCCTTCAAAGACCTTTGTATATGCATGTTAAAATGTATACCTACCATAATATTTACTCGTTTGTGACCTATCAACTATCAGAGAAAGGTGAAAACCAGGAGAACTGTCAGGAGAAGCGAATAATCTAGATCAAATAGCCAAACCATAAAAATTCTCCCATTTATCTCACTTTCCAAATCGGCTATTTGGTCTAGATTGTTCTCTTCTCCTGCCATCTTCGTGTTTCTTGAGGGAGCCAAGGGCAGGAGCAGGTGTGGGGAGTGTGGATGGGACACATCAGGCACTGGATCTGCTACCAAACCTGTGAATGGCAAATATTCTTCATCCCCCAGGAGGTCGAGGAATGATTGCATTTGAAATTTTGAAAGTTTCAATAATTTTTTTCTTTTTTCTTTTACCCTGTTTGTGTCGGCTTTTTCTGGCGGGTGGTCAGTGCTGTGTTCGGCAGATCATCGGCTTTTTTCCGACACGTTCGGCGGGTTTGTGGCAGATAGGTACATTCCGCGGGTTTTCTGCGGCATTTTGAAGTGATCTCCTGCACTTCGGGGACCCTGTGGCTGCGGTGAATACTGAATTCACCACAGGGTTGGGTAAATCGATTCCTCGAAATGCGGGGAAAGAGAGAGCACCGAAATGTTGGTTACATTTCGGTGCTCTCTGAATAACACCTTAAATGTAGTGTGGGCTATGCTGTGAGTGCCTGCGCCAGCCAATCTCAGACACTTGGAATCCAACTCTTTCAAAAGGTGGCGAGGCTTCCATCACATATATATATTATTATTATCCTTTATTTATATAGCTCCACAAATTCTGCAGCGCTTTACAAGATCGATGTACAAGGAATTGATACACTGGAATACCACACACGGATTGTGGCAGATTAGATCTGTATTTCTATCTATATAAGGGTCTGCCTGTATATATGTGTCTATCTGCCGGTTTATACATATCTCCTCTCCTCCATATAGAGTTATATTCATATTTGTGTCTGGCCATTTGGTAAGTGTATCCCTGTGTTCACAGCTGAACTGTAATTAACAGGGTTAGCTTTCTCCCCTGGGGGGAGGATATAACACGTAGCTGTAAAAAGGGAATTTCTGTTGTACACTAACATAGAAAATCACACCTTGGCAGCCAGCTCGGCACCAAGAGATGGGGACACAATCTTCAAAGATAGGAAGCACATCCTTGATCTCTATGGGGGGTCTGGAGGGAAGAGGGACGCCTTTAGGCAATTAAAGATTAATTGACAAATTTACTGAGCACGAGCGAGAATGGCCCTCTGGGAAATGGAGTCCAGGACACTGGGCCATTTGTGGGTGGGGGCTGGAAAGATCAGGAAGTGTATAAATTCAGAACACTGGCCATGTGCTTTGGCTGATCACTTGGGGTACCTTCGAAAGAGGACTGATCTGTCCATGCTACATCTCCAGACTCCAGGAGGCCATGGCTGCTAGCGTAAGGAATAGTTCTTCGTAAGTAACGCTCTATGGTTAAACCTTTTTATTTTGCTGTGTAGTGTGTAAGTATTTGATTTATTCTAGTTATAATTTTTTATGTAACCAAGCACTGTGATTCTTTCTATATCATAAATAAACAAAAAGTATTTAAGTTTTGACTCTGGCTGATGAAATCCACGCTAACTAAGAGATTGGGAGTATTGCTATTTGCTTTAAGCTCGGTTATATATAAGAAATTGCGTGTTGCGGTCGTCAGGAAACAGCAGGGAATTGTGGGATCCGTAGTCACTGTCCGAGTCTAAGATAGTGCGGCTGCTAAGCCCTGCGTCTCCTGTTGCGACGCGCGTAGTGTCCGTGAGGACTGGTGGCAGCGTTACTAATAGAATAAGAAAGTGAGCTCCGGGATTGTGAGAGACGTAGTTAGTACGCGCTTCAGGAGAAGACTTGTACTGTGTTGCAATCCTGGGATCAGTATATCGCGCTCTACGTGCCTGTTGGGAGAGAAAGTGTGGCCGGGACGGGTAGATAAGTGTGCGTAATTATCTGGGTCTAGGATAGATAGATAGTGCGCGGCTTAACCCGGTGTCTTTGCGCAGCAGCGCGCGTAGTGGTCTGTGACACGGATGATGACCTGATTCAAGGGGGCCCTGTTTCCAATGGAACTACAATCTATGAGATATACAAGTATTTTGTGAGGTAGGCGCATCCATATCGCTAGGTGTCTTGACCAAGAACACTCGCTGGTGGCGTCTTCTGAGTGAGATCATGTCGGCTTTCCATGATTGTAGAGCAGTGATCTGATGGTTAGGCTGAACCTGATTTCGTAAAGTTGAGACTTTCTTCTCCATAGTTGGATTGGAAGGATGTGGTGAACAAGATTTGACGTTACCAAACCACTGGACTCCACATCCAATATTGTGTGGTAGGCAAGTATGTACCATTGGGTGTCTTGCCCAAGGACACTTACTGGAGAGGTGCTCTGGCCGGGATTCGAACTTGGGTCTCCACGGTTATAGAGCAGTGATGTTACCTCTACTCCATCCAGCCGGTACATATACATATATATATATATATATACCAGGAAGTGCCGTCCAGGTAGGCAGGTGAGGCTCTGTACAATATTGGATGTGGAGTCCAGTGGTTTGGTAACGTCAAATCTTGTTCACCACATCCTTCCAATCCAACTATGGAGAAGAAAGTCTCAACTTTAAGAAATCAGGTTCAGCCTAACCATCAGATCACTGCTCTACAATCATGGAAAGCCGACAGGATTTTGGGAACGCAGGTTAGAGCAGACCACTGACTGGCGTTGACCTGTTTAGGCTGGGGTCAGACCAGCGCACTTTTAACGTGCGTTCTGGCACACATAATTACGGCCGCACTAGCAGCAGATGACGGGCAATGACGGCCAATATACGATGTACGGCTGCACAAAAGTCCGGCCGTGCAACACAAGTGGAATTTGAATGCATTTTTCTGAGAACGCTGAACCGCTAGTACTGACGTACTGAGTGCGCAGCTGCTGCATAGCGGCGTGTTTGCGTTATTAGGAGATGTCAGACGCTGCTAATGTCCAGCCTACATAACGTCCAGACGCAAAAAGAGTTTTATTGACGATCCGTACAAAATCACGCCCGAAAATGCGCGTCATCTGATGGTTTTTGCGCATTCCGTGAAAAAATACGTCAATGCGTTCGGACGCACTTTTTCACGTTCGCGGGGAAAAATGCTTTCGTCTGACCCTAGCCTAAGTGGGTAGAGTGAATTTACAAAGTCAGTTTAATATATTCTATACCTTCCTTGTGGCTCCTGTCATTTCTCTGCTTTCCATCTCCCACATACAGTATCACTTATCTTTTTTCTCTTTTTTACCCTCTCACTGTTAAATCATTCATTCTGGACATACAGAACTTGGTCTGCTCACTTTTTTTACAGGGAAAATCAGTTGCTGAATGAGGTGGAATTGACACTACCCCATGTCAATGACCTGCACTGACTCACCGGCACTGGGAATCCATTGTGCTTAGTCTGTTAAAGCCAGCCAGGCTCTCACTCAGAGCTCTAAAACAGATCTGCAGCACTGAAACGGTTACTACCTCTTAAAACTCATAGGAAGCATTGTAAGAGAGCAGCAGAGGGGAGATATGTCCTGCACAGATCCTACCACCTCAAACATTGGCTTGCTCGCTCTACATGTTTTTCTGCAACCCCTGCAGGGTTTCCAGGACTTTAATTGAAGTGTGCAATCCCAGCTTTTACATGGCCCTCTGTGCAGCATACCCACAGCAGCCATTCTCAGACAGCAGCAGGAGGATTCTCAGAGAGGTGTGACCTCCTGTACTACCAGGGCCACAGCTAAATACTGCACAACAGGGCTCAGGGAGATGACAATAACTCCCACACATGTATACACATCGGATGCCCTGCAAAGTGACCAGTACATTAACAGAGCAGTCAGTAAGAATAGACAGTAAGGGAAAAAATACTTCCTACTCTCAGCAGCTACACTCCATACCCTCTTGTACTTGCAAACACTTCCTGGGCCCTGTGTCTAACTCGGTGAAGCATGATCACAGTCAGGGAGTTGCGCGCGCAGACGATATTTATAGCGCCTGGACAACAAAGGGCAGTTGAGAACAAGATGTTGAGGCAATGAGTCTACAGTTTGTTATCGAATATTGAAAACAAGGGAAACACTTCCTTAATTGCACCTGGAGACGGAAAACGTAACATCTTAAGGTGAAAAGAGAAAACCTTGAGTTTAGATGTTAACTGCTCGAGAGCCAACACCTGCGCGAGCTTTGTAATGTGATCGGTAAAGGCCAGATGCTCTTGTTTAACGCCTCACACTAATTTTTCACATTAGCGTCTGCCTTTTACCATCAACTATGGAATAGGGCCCATTAGCAACATAGAGGGCACGAATGGATGAAATCACAAAAGAAATTGCCAACTTTGATATATCACACCAATAGCAATGACTAACTTATATTTGATGAATAATTGACATAGAATCTTTGAAAAATCTCCCCCATAGAATTGTGCCAAGGTATTTAATAGGATAACATAGAGCCATTAGTTGTTTAATCATGAGAATATATAAATAAAGCTAGTTTCTATTACTTTACTAAATAGTTTTATTCATACTTTTCTATATTAGTTGCTAGTATCACACATAGGCACGAGTTCCTTCCCACCCTGCCCAAATTAAAGTTGTGGTATCTGACACATGGCAATCCAAAATATATGGTGTAGGCTATGCCATGTCTGTCATACTTCATTCCCAGATGACTCAACCAGCTGATTAACTCCATGCTATTTATTTCACTTGAAAATAAATAGTACCACATACTGATAGGCATTGGTCTGAATGTACCATATACGGTATGTTAACACTTGTCAAAAGCAGCTACGATATTTAATAAAATATTACTAATGACATAAAGAAATAAAAAGTAAAGCGCAAGGAGTACCCATGCAAGAGCAGGACTGGTATTATGGCGTTTGCTTTGACCTTCTCGGAAAAATCCCATCTTGTACCCTCTTAGACAGAGACACAGATGTGTGATCTAGACATCAGCTACAGCTATAAAAAGTATCAAGGGTTACAAGTGACACAGTGATTGAATAACAGGGTGTTTAGTTACAGGTTCACCCTCTTGGAAATGTTCATTGACTTTCATCAGCCAGAGTCAAGAGCCACCTCATATCTTAAAAAAGATATTCGAAACGGTTTTACTTTGCTGATATTATGTTCAAAATGACATTTAAAGTGATACAAGATGAAATATAGCATATAGTGTAAAACAACATAAAAAAAGCACACCGCAAAAAGAAAGCTTGTGATGTCAATGATTCACTTGCATTCATCTGCTGAAAATGTATTTCAAAGTATCGATTTAAAAACTATCAGGGTTATTCAGAGAGAGAGAGGTGAAAATCAGGAGAACTGGCAGGAGAAGAGAACAATCTAGACCAAACAGCCAATTTGGAAAATGAGATAAATGGGAGAATTTTTCTGGTTTGGCTATTTTGACTTAGAATTTTCACTTCTCCAGTCATTCTCCTGAGAGTCACCTCTCTCTGAACAACCCTGTATATTTATATTTAAACAATTTTATTGTTATAATGCAATGGGTCAAAACTCAACCCGCAGAAAAGCCATGCAAGGCTAATATAGCAGAGACATCACATAAAAAACAGGGAGGGGGGTATCTAACGCGATGTGTGTGAAGGGCGGGGACCAGGTTCATTGGTACAATGACAGTAGACGCTGGTGGATCCAGGGGTAAGAAGGTTAAATAAAAAATAAAAAAACATAGAAAAAAAAAAAAAGGGGGGGGGGAGGGGAGAGAGGGCAGTGGCCATTTCCGTGACGCTCCTGGCGCGCTCCCGAAGGAGGCCATGGAGGTATAATGTCACGAGGCCTAGACGGTCCCAGGGCCAGGCATGTCAGAACATGATGGCACACCCCAGTACCGTCCAGAAAATGCCAAACAATAATAAAGTAAAGAAAAAGGGGGGGAAGGGGGGGGGGCCCAGAATCCACCATAGCTCGCTGTAGGTCTTGTCACACAAAACAGATGCTGGATAGTTGAGGAGCGCAACAGTCTCAAGTCTCGCCAGTAGACAGAATGAGGGGGGGTATAGACTGGGAGGGCAAGGGGGGGGAAAGTCTCAGCATGGGGTCGCAGCGAAGCTTGACGGAATCAAGGAATACTAGGCTGTATAGTTCGACGACTCAGTGACCAGTAAACACTCCAAGAAACTAGGTAAAGGGGGTATGAGCCGAGAACATATGTGGCCCACTCAGTCCGGGTCCCGGGGAGGGAGGGGTGAGCCTGCCGTTGACTCGCTCGCCATGTTGCTTGAGGCGTCAGAGGTTATTCCCATGGTTTGAAGATGGGTGATCGCATCTTCCGCAGTGGTCGCTGCAACGTGGCTATCTCCATGGGCTATCAGCAAGGAGCCGAGTGGCCCCCATTTGTAGCGCACCCTGTGGGCTCGAAGAAGTGCAGTGGCCGGCTTAAATTGGCGTCTAGCAGCCAAAACTAAAAAAGGAAGGTCTCTGTAGATCGCAACGGAGGATCCCTCAAATAAAACTGTGGGGATATTGCGAGTCGCTTCCATCAACTGCATCTGCAGACGGACGTCACGGAGAACCACAACAATGTCGCGTGGGACACCAGCCGGTGCCAAAGCTGCCCTCCGCACTCTGACCGCCGAGAGCACCGGATCCTGGACGACGACATCAGGCGAGAGAACGGCCATCACGAAGCGGGTAACGTATTGCAGCAGGGTAGTATCTAGTATCGATTCCGGGATGCCTCGTAGTTTCAGGTTTCGCCGGCGGTGGCGGGCCTCAAGAGCCACCACAGCCGACTGCAGGTTCCCCACCTGAGTCTGGAGTGCCCTCAATTGAGAGGAGGTTGCGGCCTGCCCCTCCTCAATCTCTAGCGTGCGTGCTTGTACTGCTTTCATCTCGGTCTGGGTAGCAGCGAGGCCAGATTCCAGAGCCCGGAGTTCAGCCTGCCAAGCAAGCCTGGCGTCTGCCAGGAGGGCCTTAATGTCCTTTTTTGTGGCTGGCAAGTCTCCATCCTCCATCTCCTGGATCCGCTGCGGGGTAGTGTGGGGGGGGGAGGTGAGCTCACCAGCCTCTGTCGGTGCCGCCGCGCCATGACAGGGAGGCTGTCTCTGCAGTAGTCTGCGCTCCGGTGCCCCACTCAGCGACAGCCGGATGTCTGGGGTATTCATCTCCACTCCGCTGGGCTTGGTCTTTTTCCCCATCTCGATGTTGAGCACCGCAATCCGAGGTCAGGCTTCCCCTAGTCCACTAGGCCTCCAAGATGGCGCTCTTATGCTGCCGATCCGGCCAGCACGTGGATCGCTGGTCCGGGGAGAGGGCTGACAGGGCCCCGGAACACTCCACCCTATGACCTGCCGCCGAGGAGTCGTCTGGGTCGAAATATGGCAAGGGCGAACGTCGGTAATATCTCAATTAATACCGGAGAAAGCAGAGCTCCTCTAAGGCACGTCCGTCCACCTCTGCGGCTGGCCACGCCCCCAACCCTGTATATTTAACCCTTACACACAAATATATATACACAAAAAAAAATCAAATGGTTTTGTCTTATCACAGTTGCGACCTCTAACTGCTTTAGACTTTTCCAATCCTGTACATAAAGTTGCAGGTATTTCCCTGTCAATGTCAATGCTACGATCTCTACTCTGCCCACAATATGACTGATCTTCTGCGACTTCTGGCCTGACTAGCTGGTGCATACACCTCCCGCACCAATCCCCTTTTATTTTAATAGCAGCCACCACCAAATCTCAAAGGTTGATCCCTTCAGCTCAATATGGAGAAATGTTTTTTAATGTGCTGCATGGAGCTTATATGGCTCCTGCGCGATTGGCCCTTTTTTCTCCACATATTTCCGGTCAATACTTGAAATGCCTCCATGATACTTTAGATCTCTTCAATTGTTTATGGTCCTGCCCCTTTAGTACTTTGTTCTGGGATGTAATGCAGAGGTTTGGTTCTCTGATTTGCGTTTGCGTTTCCCTGAAACCCCAGCTTGGGCCCTGTTTATCCCTTTCACGACTGCTGACATACCATGTACATCCGATCGGGAAGTCTCCTTTAGAGACTTCCATGGTATGTCAGGGGTCTCCTAACTTCCCTCCTGCCTGATACTTACCTCCCTCATGGGCTCCCACGGCGGACTGACATCTTGGATGTCAGCCAAGCCTCTGGGTTACCCCCCACCCACTGACACCCTCACCATATGTGTGAGGACGTCAGTTGGCCAGTTAACCCCCTAGCTGCCAAGTGGAGATAGGGGGATCATTTGGATCTCTGTGTCTCCCGATCAATGGCAGCTAGAGGGTCATGTTTTATATCATTGGAAAGGCCTGATCATGGCCTTTCCAACGATACCAATTATGACCAGGTTTGGTGTAAATATAAATTAAAAAAATTAAAAAAATTAAAAACAAAGGTGAAATGGCTAAGCAGTGAAGTTGAAAATTTTGAAACTATTTGGCCGGGGTCTTTTCTGGCGGTTGTAAATTTTGGGAATTAGATTTCAAAAAAGTGTTTTTTTCCATTTTTTTCATCATATTTCATATTTTTTTTTATAGTAAATTATATGATATGATGGAAATAATGTTAGCTTTAGAAAGTCCATTTAATGTAGGGAAAACCGGTGTATAATATGTGTGGGTTGCATAAACGAGTAAGATGAAAATTTGACCTAAACACAAACAGCGCAGAAACGTAAAAACAGCAGCGGGCACTAAAGGACGGACTTTTGTAAAACCACACGGTCACTAGGGGTTAATATTCTCCCAGGTGCATCACCTAGCTCGCAAAAAAAGTCATGTGGGAATCCTTTCTGTGACTGCGAAAAAAGCAAATTTAGGTCAACGGATCTCCCCCGACCTTTTGCATGCTTTTCCCCCCGTCTTTATGCTATCTTCCAATATGACTGGGCAAAGGCCACCCTTCAAAGGGATACTAAGATTAAAGTTTTCTTAGACGTTTGGGGGTATTTATTCAGCATTTACCTGAAGACGTGGTTAATAAACTACATCTTACTTTTGAAAATACATGCTGGTATCTAAGGCAAACCCTGTCAGGCTTATCTCCCTTTCCACGTACCAGACCTTCTTCGGGTCTACCACAGTTCTAGACAATGTTCCGGATTGAGTATGTAGCCTAATGTTCATGTTTGCCACATGTTTGACACAGACTTCTTTGTTTCGCTCAGCGATTCTTTTTGTCAGTAGTGGAGTGGAGGCCTGTTGGTCTATAACGATGTGTCTTTTCTGTTGTGTTTTATACATTTGTTTTCCGACCTGAATCTCTCAATAAAGTTTGATTTAAAAAAATAAATAAAATGGCTATTGTTCTGAAAAATAATTAATCTGAAGTGTGTATGCTCATATAAATGTATCACAGGGTTATCTTGTGACTGAATGGATTAATAGGTCTATAAACGAAAGAGAAGATCACAGAAGCAAACATCCCAACCTGCAAGGCTTGGGGAATTGGAACAACTGAAATATGGTGTCTTTATTATACTTTTTTATAAGTGGAACAAGCAAAATTTTTGAAAAGACTGCATGATTTTCAGTGATATAATAGTGTAAAGGGGAATTCAAAGTGAGCCGAGTTTGCCACCGAATTGCACCGAACAGTGAATTTCACGTACAGTAAATATTGGCAAATTTCCAGCAAAATACGGTGCAATTTAGCGGCAGTGAAATTCCCCATAGAGAAGTAATAATGGATAATCTGTTCAGAGAACTCAGAAAAAAGTAGTCAAAATGCCCAGATATCCGGTGGTTTCGTTCAGCAGATTTAAACAGGCGAATCCCATAGATTTAAGGCTAGGGACAGATGAGCGCATTTTCTGCGGCCACCGTCAAAATGTACGTCGATGCGTGCGCACGCATTTTTTCACAGAATACGCTTAAGTGGTCAGACGATGCGCAATTCTGGACGTATTTCATGACGATGGGGTAAAAAGAAGTCTAGGGAAATCCGGCTGTTTGAACGTTATGTTGGCCGCACACTAGCAGCGTCTGACATCTCCTAATCACGCACACACGCTGCTATGCGGCCGCAGCGCACTCTGTACGTCAGTACCAGCGGTTTAACGTTCTCGAAAAAATGCGTTCATTTTCCACTTGCGTTGCGCGGCCGGACTTTTGTGCGACCGTACGTCGTATATTGGCCGTCATTGCCTGTCATCTGCTGCTAGTGCGGCCGTGATTATGTGCGCCAGAACGCGCGTTCGCACTGCCTCAGTCTGACCCTAGCCTTAATGTAAACAAAAATTACCGTTTTACCATAAATGTTTTATTCAACCTTTTTTCCTTTTGATTTGCAGCAAAAAGTCTCTTTGTCAATTTATTTTTTAGAATTTTTTTAGGCATTTGTCAGGATTTTTTCAGTGAAGTTTTTGATTCTGACTTTTATATGTTTTTTTTTTTTTGTTTGTTGTTTTTTTTTACCCATGTTCGGTGACTGGTCGTATTTTTCCGGCGGCGTTAGCGGTCTGTTCAGAGAGTCATCGGCTGCGTTTGGTGGTTTGAGGATGTGTTCGGACGATCATCAGCTGCCTTCGGTGGTTTATCGGATGTGTTTGGTAATTTTTCGAGTGGCATTCAGCGGTTTATCGGATTCGTTCAGCGGGTTTATCAACGGCATTCGGCGGTTTGTGGCTGTGTTCAGACAGTTTATCGTGGCGTTTGACGGATCGAATTGGAGCACTTCGGGGACACTGCGGTGAATGCTGAGTTCACTGCATTGTTGGCGAATTGAGATCGGCGAAGTGTGCAGAACAAAAGACCACTGAAATTTCACCGAAATTTGAATAACCCCTTACGTATATAAAATACAATGTTCCGGATCTGTGATTGCAAGCATTTTCCTCTCTGTCAGTACAATTTGTACTTTAAAAACCATCTGTCTGTCTGATCTTGTATAGTGCTACTGGTCAGGTATATGTTGGTGTTAACACCTATTATCTGTGCCTCTCCCTGCCTTGGCTGTATCCAGTATTTGATACTTTATGATCTGCGCAGTAATGAGATAAGGGTTGATTAGAGATACAAATTGTAGCAGCTGACAGGGATCATACATACTTCCTGTAGGTGCTAGTAATAAAAGGTAGCAGTTTTACGGTTTGCTTATTATTTTATACTAACAGAAAAAAGGATTGTTTTGCAAGCTTCAGAGCACTACAGCCGATTCATCAGACTTATCGTATTGATCTGAAAGCTTGGAAATAATATTTTTTTCCCTTGTCACTAAAAGTATCACTTTATTCAGTCTGCCAACTGAAGAAGCCACTTCAGTGAAATGCGTTTTGGTGACTATGTATAATGTTGTTTTTATTATAGTTTAATATTTGTTTTTAATTTTATGGAATGAAAAAGATCTTGTTTGTTTAAAGCTATATCCTCCTATTATTTTTATCAAAAAGGGCTTTTTGTGTAGAGGTTGTAACCTGCATAATACAAATCTCAAATTGAAGGTTGAGCCCCTGTTTATTTGACTCTTAACCATGTGAATAGTATTTCTACAATTTACTGAATTGCTGCTGTATGATTTGTGCCATCTCCACTTATGTGGATATCTCTCCACCTACCTGTTCTATATATGGAGATGTCTACGTGCAGTCAGGGGCGGACTGACCCATCAGACACTCGGGCGTCATGGGGATTCTCTCACCAGCACATTGCATGCTCCGTGCCCGTCCTGGGTGCCGATCTGGCACTTAGACCCCTGTATCTCCGAATTGGTAAGAGCTGGAGGGACATTTAAGGTGTCATTGGAAAGGCCAGAATCTTGCCTCCAACATCACTATGCAATATGTAAAAATATAAACAAGAAAATAATAAAATGAAATACAGTTAAAAAGATTAATTTTTTTGTTCTAAAAGCAGCGGCATTGTTTTTTTTCCCCCCATTTAAAGTTGACAATGCTGCTGCACTAACTCATTTATTTTTTAATATAAATTTGACTATATTTAAATTATTTTTAAAATATAAATATTTTAATACTATATTTTTATATTTTATTTATATAATATATATATATTTTAATTAAATATGTTTTATTGAAATGCAACCTTTTGATATAACATTAGTTTTAATAAATAATAAGTTAAATATAATTGTTTTTGAGTTTTATTGCTATGGAGCTCTGTTATATGCTTATATACACTGCACATTACTGTGACTTTTATTGCTATGGATCTCTGTGATACCCTCATACACACCACACATTAGTGGGAGTTTTATTGCTGTGAGCTCTGTGATACATTCATACACACCGCACATTGATGGGAGTTTTATTGCTGCGGAGCTCTGTTATACGCTCATACACACTGCACATTACTGTGAGTTTTATTGTTGTGGAGCTCTGTGATAAGCTCAAACACACCACACATTGCTGTGAATTTTATTACAATGTACCGGCTGGGTGGAGTAGAGGTAATGTCACCGCTCTGCATGGAGAGAGCCTGTGGAGTCATGGGTTCGATCCCAGCGAGCAACCTCTCCAGTAAGTGTCCTTGGCAAGACACCTAACGGTACATACTTGCCACCCAGGACATACTTGAAAACAAGAGAAATCTCAATGTATCCTTCCTGGTAAAATCCTTTCACAAAAAAAAATACAAAAAAAATGGAGCTCTGTGATAAGCTTATACACAACACACATTACTATGAGTTTTATTGCCATACAGCTCTGTTATACCCTCATACACACCACACATTAATGTGCATTTTATTGCTGTGGTGCTCTGTGATACACTCATACACACCGCACATTACTGTGAGTTTTATTACTGTGGAGCTCTGTAATGTACAGTGTGTACAAGTGTATTAGTAATGTACAGTATCTTATAAACCTGAAAAGGGATCGGCATCTTCTCACATGTGCCGCAAGGACCTTCTGTTGCGCTGTGCAGCCTTACAGTACACTGAAGAGAAGTGCTATACCAAGAGTGTGCCTTTTTTATGTTTCATTCCAGGTTACAGCTAGAAAACTAAATATGACTAGTAATATCTCTTTTATATCATATATATCCCCGGAATCTACCCCAATGTAGGGTTTAGGACTGGACTACAAGGCTAAGCAAGGTAGATTGATGTCATGGTAGAATATTTAATAATTCAACTGATACATGGAAAAATTAAATACAAGTATTTTTTAACAGATCTTAGACATTAAGACAAAACAAATACTGTCAGGTCTATTCAAAGAAAGGTGAAACTCAGGAGAATGACTGGGGAAGTGAAAATTCTAGGTCAAAACAGCCAAACCAGAAAGATTATCCCATTTATCTCACTTTCCAAATCAGCTATTTGGTCTAGATTGTTCTCTTCTCCTGCCAGTTCTCTCTCTCTGTATAGCCCTGTGTGTGTGACATGTGTCGCTTTGGACTTGGGGTGCATGGGCCTGGAGATGTATTTGGGAGTTGCAGACATCGTGATGTTCTATATTATTTGCCTGCCCTCTCTTATGTTGAAGTCGCCTGGTGCCTGTAGGGTGCAGGGTGTTTGGATAATCTGTGTTATGTGTGAATAATGTTATTATCTATCTGTCTATTATTATGGTCGATGTATATTGGTTGCTATCTGTAGATTGAATTACTGGGTGGGTTATGTTAGCCTTTTCCAGCATCCCCTCTCAGGAATGTGTTATTATCTGTTGTATATTTGATTGATCTTCGTTGATCTGCCTTGTCGGCCAAACACTGCCCCATTATCTTGTTTCTGTTACTCTGGTTTATATAATTACTTTGTGGTCACTGTAGCCAAACTCAACTCCCCCTATCTAGAATGTGTTTACTCTGTGACAGATTTTGGTATCAGGCTGTGTTTACATGGCACCCTATTGTTCATGTCTGGACATGTCTGGTTCACTGGAGGCTGGGGGCGCCTGGGTGTAATTTTCCATTGGCCTCTAGGTCTACCTGGGACTGTATATATTTAACCCAATAAAGGTGTTCAGTTGTTGTAGCCGTTCAAAACTCCCAGATCTACTGCATGTTCTGATTTCGGGGGGATGCTAGCAAGGCTCTTTACGGGTACCCATCCTTAAGCTTTGTCTAAGGACTGGAGAAAGGCATGAAAGCCTCCTAGGGAGAGCACAGGGGTCCGGCAAGGAAGCGGTATTAACAGATGTGACCCAGATCTGTTACACTGTGGTTATAAGAATACAAATTAGACCTTCATTATAATAAATACTGCCACTTAGAATAAACTACAATAGTGCAGTTAGCTAAATTACTGAAATTTGCTACGGTCTACAAGTGGTTTTATTAAATATTGCTAATAAGAGGTGAAATGAGAAGGAAGAATTAAGGGGAATAAAGAATATGTAGGGGGTGCAAGGCTGACTACAAATCATTGTTTCAGTTATCTACAACTTGTATTTCTGCGAAGAAACACTACTGATTAATCTGAATGAGAAACATGGGATTCAGGTTGCAAATATAAACTAGAAGTAGCTATAGATACCTCTCCTTGATGGTATCTGATGATGTAAGATGTGTAAAACACGATGTGCTTCCACTTGACCTAACAGACAGATAATTCATCTCCCACAGAGTGCAGACAATCCATCATTCTGACGATCCTTCATCTCATATAGCTAGAGAAAGAAAAAGTGTATGTGGCGCCGTCTAGGGGTCCCTTGTGGACAAAGCAGGGTATATATGACCAAATATATGCTGTGGTTAGTGTGTTGTGATGTTACCCAGTAGTGGTTTTCAGATACAATGTGTAGTCACTGTGAGATACGTGCAATCACAAATAACTTTATACAATCACAACAGACAAAAAAAACCCACCACACATATATATCCTTTCTTTTTCTTTCTTTTCTTTTCTTTCTTTTCTTTTCTTTCCTTTCCTTCTCCCTTATTCTTTCCTTTCCTTCCTTCTTTCCTTTCCCTTTTGCTGTCACGTTTTCTTACAGGGTTGATATGCTTCTGAGGAGAATTCTGTCCTTATAGTGTTCTTAAACCTTTATTGTGTGTGTATATTAAGGTGATGGAATCCTTAAGGTGATGGAATCCAGCAGCTGTCCTCACATAGGTGGTGGTATATCCCATAAACACAGAGGAGTCAACAGTTTGAAGAAAATGTGTGGGTCAGCGCTTCCTTCCAATTCCCTAAAAAAAATTACAATTCTTAGTGCAGACAATCTGGATAGAATTGTGTGGGGTGAACATGTATATAGGATACCACTCACATGGTAGGGAGCCCCTTATTAGTCTGCTCGAGGTATTGCACGTGTGGGCCCGTAGAGGCGGCCTTCCCTTCTTGTGTTTCTCAGAAAGATGTTTCTATGCGTCCATATGTCCCTCCAAAGAAAATACAGGGAACATGTGCGGAACATGTATATACCAATATCTCTAAAGTAAAAACCAAAGACGTACTCACATTCTGGGGTGTCTTGAGCCAGACACTAGGAGATGCAAGCAGCCAGTGATATAAGGGAGCACTGGATCAAATATTTCCACAGCAGGTAGTGATAAAATTAAAATAATTTATTGAATAAAATTGGTAAAGTTAAAATAACTTGGTATAAAATAAATATCGCTAATCAAAACGCGTTTTGCTACTGTAATGTAGCTTCCTCAGTTGATATAAATGCTGTATATCAACTGAGGAAGCTACATTACAGTAGCAAAATGCGTTTTTTTTTAGGGAATTGGAAGGAAACGCTGACCCACACATTTTCTTCAAACTGTTCATCTCATATAGCACTGGCCACCAACTTTGTATACACTGTCATAATCGATCTGCCCTCAACCCCTGTCACACTTACGCTCAACTAAATCAGCAGCAATATGTTCAGTTACATATGATTCAATTCATGCAGTATAAAGTGCATTTTAGAATCATTTATAGAAATACTGTTTTCACGTTCCCAGAGGCTTGATTTAATAAAACTAAATACAAATCACTTCGGAATCTTGCACTGATTGATAGGTACAGCATTCTCACTATTATAGACACCTCACCTGAAAATACCTGAAAATACTAGCTTCCACAAAGTTGGAACAGTAAACTAAATAGATTTTTTTTACGATTAAATATAAGGGGCCATATTTCAATCATCACGCTAAAACAGGGACCCTAAGGAGTAGAACCTGCACCTGCAGGTTTCTCCTTAGCGTCCCCGTTTTAGCGTGATATTACGGTGCAAGCGCTAAACCAGCTGCCTGCACCGTAACGTGGCGCTAAACTTTGGGATGCTCACGGCAGCGCTTAGTGCCGCCGTGAGCATTCCCTCTATGGAGTCCATAGGACTTCATTGAGACTTCCATTGCCGGTCACATGACCTGCAGGATCTCGCCTCGTGAGATCAGGCAGGTCGGCGGAGTGATTCGCAGAGGGAGACTGGAGGACTTTTTTCCCCCAGTCTTTCTCTGCTCCCGGTGGCCAGAAGAAGTGGATTATTGCCGTGGGATGAGAGGTGAGTATCTGATTTTTGGGTTCTTTTTTAGCTGGTGCTGACTGATTCTGCAGAAGTGGAATCAGTTAGCACCAGGTCCTAGCTGTGGTTAATCTTTGATTTAACCACAGCGGGATGGTAATTAGCGTTAGGACTTTGTAATCCTAATGCTAATTAACACTTTGAGCTACCCATGTTAAGCATGTTAAGTTTTTTAGCAAAGAGGGTTTATACTGTGGAAACACCCAAAAACAATGAGCAGCAAAAAAACACCACCCTGATATCCACCAAATTCAGAAAGCATATAACATGAAAAACAAAAATTGGTGGTGTTGCGCTAAAGGAAAGTAATAAAACTTATGTATGGTCTATTTTGAAGGCATGCTATACTGCACAGCAAAAAAGAGAAAGAAAGTTCTATTTCTCAATAGTTCGTTCAATGGATATCCAGTCTCTGTTGTAGAAAGGATTTTCAGTGAAATCTTCCAAGACTTTGGAACGAATGACCACTTCTTTGGTGAATCTTCATTAAAAAGTATATATCTCGGAAAAAGAGAAACTCGATAGTGTTATACCGTTTATTAATGTGTATACAAATCTACTGACATAATATACGTACAGAAAAAAGAGGTAGTGGGTTTAGGATTTGATCTCACCCACTGCCAGATAAAACATCACGTCCCAATCAAGCCTCTATAGACAAAACCACCAGGAGCTCCGGGCTGCTTCCAAGTGGTCACTCAATACCAAAGGTGGGACCGCGATGATAAAGTGACGTAGTGCTGACGCGTTTCGCCCCGCCCACGGACTTCATCAGAGCATCAGCACTACGTCACTTTATCATCGCGGTCCCACCTTTGGTATTGAGTGACCACCTTGGAAGCAGCCCGGGAGCTCCTGGTGGTTTTGTCTATAGAGGCTTGATTGGGACGTGATGTTTTATCTGGCAGTGGGTGAGATCAAATCCTAAACCCACTACCTCTTTTTTCTGTACGTATATTATGTCAGTAGATTTGTATACACATTAATAAACGGTATAACACTATCGAGTTTCTCTTTTTCCGAGATATATACTTTTTAATGAAGATTCACCAAAGAAGTGGTCATTCGTTCCAAAGTCTTGGAAGATTTCACTGAAAATCCTTTCTACAACAGAGACTGGATATCCATTGAACGAACTATTGAGAAATAGAACTTTCTTTCTCTTTTTTGCTGTGCAGTATAGCATGCCTTCAAAATAGACCATACATAAGTTTTATTACTTTCCTTTAGCGCAACACCACCAATTTTTGTTTTTCATGTTAAGTTTTTTAACCCGTTAGCGTTCGGAATTTAATATGGTTCGCCCGTGCTAGGGCAACCAAAGCTAACGTTAGCACTCACACAGCTGAGCGCTAACGTTAGCATTATGTATGTAATATGGCCCAAGATATTTTAAAGATACCTGTCACTGGCATAGATTCATTAAGCCTCCATATTGTAATGATATCAGAGCTTCAAATTCCCTTGAGTAAAACATTACTGGAAATCCCCCAAAATCACTATGAGCTGTGGTACCACAATGGAGCCTTTATCTCTTGCCCATCATCAGTATGGAAGCCACACTCCAATAGTCACTGGTGTCTTTGCGTTGAATACACCCCTCCCAAAGTAAAATCGCAGTTAAAACCCCAAAACTAATTTAGCCTAGAGACAAAAACAAATGAATGACAGAAAAATATGTCACCAACACATTTTCAAACAGACATAAAAATTCCAGAGTGCAGAAAAAAAATTGAGCTCTAAAAACTGACCACGCTGAACGTTGGCTGTGAGGCCAGCCCCTTCATAAGGCCAGTGCACACTTTAACAAATACAGAGAGCAATGTGAAACTGTGCAAAAAGTGAGAACTGCTCATGGAATGGCTACTTTCTGTCCATTGCTGGATCAAAAAGGACAGAGATCTTGCATCTGTAATCCAGTACGAGACTCCGAAAGGAAAAAAAAAATAGATAGCAAAACTGACATGTGTCCCAAATAAGTTATGCACGCTATACTTGTCACTTTTTGGAAGTTGAAAAATTCACAAATCAAAGTAGAACGTAATTCAGTGTAACATGAATTGGTGAACCGGAAAATGCAATTCCTGGGTTCTCTGATTTACAGGCTTCCAGGTGAAGTTGCTTGCAATCTCAAATTTGAAGAAACATGAAAAAGTTCAGAAAACTTGGATGTCAGGGACAGGGTTGACGCACTTTATTCTGTCTAATAAATTGAAGTTATTATGGCACTTAGAGTGTCCCTTTAAGCCAATGTCACTTTGTTACTCATTAATCAACATGTGTTCATATTGCTTTTATTGGCACATCTCAAAAATCAAAGGCATGAAGTTCAAAACCACAAGTAACGCTGGTAATTGGATGCTAAGTATTACAGAATGAAAATGCACTGTAATCCCTAACAGATGCCAAGTATCTTTTACTTATCATTCCGTGGATATTTACTATTTCAACCAAATATGCGATTGTCTTAATTAAAAACAGTGTTTTATAACAACTTGTCACATAATTAAAATACATGGATAAACATGCATTAAATGTTTCTGCTTGGATTAAGCAGGCAGGTGGTGTCATGTATTAAGTATCAGTCTTCTCAATCCCCAGAGGGAAAACATTCCCCCTGCAAGCTGAGCTATAAGTAGGAGGAGTGGGTGTGGGGACAGTAAAAAGCATACGACTAACAGAGACAATTTGTCCTTTCTGGACTGGGGAATCAAGATAAACCATTTACTTGAGGAAGGGATGTAAAACTCTATTGTAAGATGCATCTAAGGTGATCAGAGACCATGAAAAGTACATGGAGGGTCATTAAACCATCTTTAGAGGCTTCTTGAAATAGGTGTGAATAACTTACTGGTGGATCTAGAGAGGGGGCACAGGGGGACAATTGCCTCTGATGAGCTGCAAACACATTGTAGGAGATACAGAGGAAGATAGAAATCTTAGAACTGTAAATACAGCGTTTCATCTATACACTTCACATGTTCATGTATCAATAGAAAGGCCAGAGTTTTTCCTTTCCAATCATACCAAACATGACCATATGAAACGTAGAAAACAAAAATCCACGTGAAAATTTTAAAACAAATTGTTGTTTTTTTAAAAAAATTGGTTAAAATTGTGTATTTCTTTAGAAAAATGCAGTAACTGGTTCTCCATTGAGGTTTTTTCAAAAAGCGTACCTTGTCAAATATATAAACACAAAGGTTTGGTTGATAACATGTTAAAATAACTTTATTTAGTGAAAATGATTGAAATTGGAATATAATTTTTTTAATGTATTTTGATATGGCATTCTGATGTGACATGACATATATACATTGTAATGATATATTTTGAATATGCGGAGTCTGCTGTAATTGCTGGTCCTGCATGATTCACATTGACAGGAAGAGGATGTGCCAAAATGCAGACTACAGAACATTGCTATGTGGGCTCTGTCAGGTGTCATCTGAGCAGCAGGGGAACAAACCCTGCTCAGCATTGCAATGTCCTGGAGAGAGTGTGTGTGATGAGCACAGCCTACAATATGGTGCCTCCTCTGACTGTCACTGCTACTGCGAACTGAACACCAGCTCTTAGACAATATTGGTAATGTGTCCCTCCTGAAAATTATGTCTGGATCTGCCCCTGAAGTAAACGTATACTTCTCTGATGGTATAGGATGAAAAGGTGGTTCCATTGAGGCAAGAGAGGAATAAGGGGTTGCATTGAATAGCTGTCAAAAAGAGGAAAAAAAACTTGCTTGAAAGAACATGAGAGCTAATTTAACTCAGTGAGAATGAATTTGCAATTGGTGGCACAACTGGTGTTAATTTAGGTCAAGAAGAGTGGGAGAGTCATAAAAAGATGAAAAGGTGGATACTAGAGATGTGCATTCTTTTTGGAAAAATTTGGAATTTGTAACGAAATTTGATAATTCGTAGTTCGGAAGTACTTCCGAATAACGAATCAATACGATACGAATTCGAAAGGAAATGAAACAGTATATAAAGAATTTATTTCGTTTTACACTGTCATCATCATAAAAGAAAAATTTGAATAATTGATATCAACAATCGAATTTGAAATGAACTATCAAATTGATATCAACTATCAAATTTGAAATGAACTATCGAATTTGAAATGTACTATCGAATTTGAAATGAGCTATCAAATTGATATCAACTATTGAATTTGAAATGAACTATGAAATTAATATCAACTATCGAATTGGTCAATTCTTACAATACAAGTAATAGTCAGCAAAGGACTTTATGAAACAAATTAATTTTGTTTCACTGTTTAATTTGACTCAAAAACTAAATCTGTGACACAGCTTAAAATTTAACCCTAGCTTTTCTTTTAACAGCAAAATTTGATCAATTGGGGTTTTATTTAGTGATCTAAAATTCAAATTGATATCAACTATCGAATTGATATATGAAATTTCAAATCAATACGAAACGAATTGAAATACGAAACAAAATTAGTTACAAAATTCCGAAAACAAAATTATTTAAAAACGTAACGAAACAAAACTAAACAAAACTAATTTTTCGGCCATGCACATCCCTAGTGGATACTGATCAAAAATGTGTTCTATGCGCATCCATTGTTGCAATTATTGGGATCATAATTTTTAAATATTTGCTTACATACGTAAACTATGTCTGTTTTTCCAAAGCAGCAATCAAACCAAACGTAGTTCACAAAATATAGCCCCTATAATTCTAAAGGGGACAATCTCGCCACTTTCACTCTTTTTCAATGCTTTAAACCTTGAATGTTTGTGAATCTATCCCAAAAGAGCCACCCAATGATACCTCTTTTGACAATTATGGCACACTATGGTCCTCGTTGTAATGGAGTGGTGAGCAAATTTTTGTCTATTATATTTTCAGCTGTTTGACATATAGGCCAATTAATATAAAATACAGTATATGTGCTATATATATAGCGTGATGATGATTACCTGCCAAAATGTTTTAACCCTGTCCATTAATGTGTGACCTGTCTTTTGTTCACAGGTTACCAATGATCAGAAAACAAATGAAAATACGACAAAATTGTGTTTGGGCTTCAAGGGAACAAAGTCTCACCAGAAGAAGAAGCCACCAGACTCAGGTAACTGGAGGATGATTATAACAATTTCAAGGTTGTATTTAACATTTTAAACTATTATGGTGTTCATAATAACCACTCCTTGAAGAAAGGAACATAGAGGCAGACTTGCCAGGTTTGAAAGGTATTTCATTTTGAACAAGAATTTGCCTAGTTAGACATGTTGCCAGAAATGCAGGTCATTGTTGTTGTAATCTGTGATCTATAAGAAGTAGTTAGATGTCTGGCTACTCAACAATAAATTTGGGTTGCAGAGTCTCTAAAAACCTGTTTACTCATCCTTGAAACAAGTCAGTGTTCTCTCATGCACTTTTCAATCCCCAGTTTCTAAAATATAAAGGCCCCTATTACATTCTTCGCGCAATTTCGTTCGCGCAGCGCAATTTTTTTTGCGCACATCGTCCAGCGTTATTGCGCGAAAATTAACGTGGTATTCCGATCCGAACGCATTTTCTGATCCGTCAAAAAATAATGTTCGTAAAAACGACGCGCAAAACGAAGTATAATATGCGCGCAGTAACGTTGCACACGTAAATCGGTGTGTGGACTGTTTTTTCGCGGTATTCAGCCAATCAGAATTAAGAACCTTAATTGACATCAATTTACCTTAATTGACTCACTTAAGTTTTTGCGCCTGTCAAAGTAAATCTGAGTATACATGCTGCAGCAATAAAAAAAATATGCACGAATTCACAATTTTTTCGTTTGGGTATGTGTAGAATGTGTAACTATACTGTGCTGTATTTTTTCTTCTCGTGCTGCTGTTTTTCGTTTTGGCCAGAACATTCCGATTTGCAGTTACCACCAGCTTTTCAAAAACGTTAACATTATACGCGTAAACGTCGTTCGTAAAAAGATGCGCATCGATTGTAATACCATCCGCATACCAGCGCACAATCGAATTTGCACTCACAATGTTAAGTATAGGACGCGCACAGTTCATCACGCTCGCGCAAGTCCATCTGCGTTAAACGGTAACGTGCATCATTTGTGTGAACGTTGCAATACGATGTTCAGCGCAAAGGGTTTTGCCTCTCGCGCAAATGCGCATTTGCGCACGCAAAACACGCTGCGCGAAGAATGTAATAAGGGCCAAAATGTTTACATTTGTTAAATGTAGTTCTGTATATTTGTACCAGAACTTTCTATGTAGGTAAAAAGTACACCGGTGGCCAAAACTGTGGATACACCTTACATTTTTACAAACGTTTGCAGTTTAAAGTACTTTATATATAAAAATCTCTAAAAATGTCATAGCACAAGTAAAATTTTATATAGTAATTCCGTGGATGCCTTAACAACAAAATCTATAAGTTACATTTTGGCTGGAAATGTACCATAATGCATCTTGGCTATTATGTAGTATAAAAATGTTAATTTCAAGTTCGTCACAACGTGTTTTTTCAGTAAAGTGTTGGATAGCCTTTGGTCTTAACTGCTGCCTGACACCTTCTAGGCATTAACTCTACAAGTCTTTTGACATCCTCTTCTGTGATCAAATGATGCCAGGAATTGATTATAGCCTCAATGAGTCCTCGCTTGTTGCTTGGATTCTTGCTCGAGACCATGCGTTTCAATCTTGACCACAGATTTTCGATGAGATTTAAGTCAGGGCTATTTTCAGGCCAGGGAAGCAGAGGAATTTTCTTGTCTACCAAAACTGAAAAAAATCAGAAGGTGTATCCACAATTTTGGCCACTAGCGTAGTAGTAGAATGGAGTATCATTGAGGAGTTGGACAGGTCATGTGTTGCAAAATGATATCCAATACATACTACAGTATTACAGAAATAATTGTATTCACAGAATAAAATATCTATTTAGTTTTTGGATATTTTATGGAAAGCATACATTTCTACTGTACCTGTAAAACATCGTATATTACATACCAGACTTCTGGTACGTTCTTCATGAGTTCATGTGTGAACGCGTCTGTTAACTTATAGAATATATTGACAATCTGAGCTTATGAGTCAAGTCATTATAACTCAAAAACATTGCTATATCCAAAGCTTCTTGCCTAAACACTTAACTGCTTATTAGGTTTGAAAATGCTGCTTTTAGTATTTGTTGTTATTTTGTATTGTTTCTGTTACTGACATAAAGTGGAAACAAGCTAATGCTTGTAAATAGCAATAACTACTAATAGTTCCTGCCATTATACGCTTGCTATTCTGTCATTGCTTCTAGAACGGCATGTCCAAAAGAAACAGTCTATCACATATAAAGAAAAGGTCCAAAAGCTCAATCAGGAAAATGCTGAAAAGACAACTGTTATCTTGGTTGAAAAAACATCAGCAGAAATATTGACTGAAGAAAGCCTCAGCATAGAAAGTTTTGTGTCTATAGACCTACCGGTCACTCAAATCAAAACTGCTCCTCAAGACGACACTGTTTCTCTTACGGAGGAAGGAGAAGACACATCCCACTTGCACGAAGAGTCTTTGAAATCCATTACAGTGGTCCAAGAATCCGTTGAAGTGGCTACTATTTTAGAAGTAAAGGAGGAAGCAGATATAGTTATTCTTAAGGAAGCGGAGGAAGAAGATTTAGACATTGACTCTGAAATTGACGATGAAGAGGTAGTAACTGAAGAAGATGAGGAAGAAGATGAGCAGACCATTGTAAATGACATCACTGCAGAAGGTGTCAAATCTCCATCGTACTCAGAAAAACTTGTATCAGTTACTACAGAAGATGAAAAACCAGTTCAAAATAATGTTGACACATCACAGGTTGTGCCACAGTGGACCAGAATTGACATTCAAGAGCCTGACACAACATGTCCAAGCTCATCACAAAGGTAAGCAAATATATAACGAGTTCTTTATTAGATACATTAGGGGAGTCAGGTTATTTTTCTTTAATAAACTGTGTGGTTAACGGTTAATAGCAAGAACCCAAATTATTTAAAAAATATGGTGTCAGTCCTTTCTTTAATTCAACACACAATTTTGATACTATACAAAGAGTTCTGCGATGTGCAAACACAGTATCACAGTTGTGGAATCGCTGTTATTCCCACAGAAGGTGACCTATCCTTCCACCTGAAACAGACTGAAAACAGAGGGGAACAGCACATCCTTAACACCAGTGTATATCGCTAGAGATAAATATACGGGTTTAAACGTTGCTCCCATTCGTGGATAGATCCAGAATGGAAATTCATACACAGTGTGTGATAGGTCACAATGTGGTTATATGTCCTCATAAAGAAGATACATATACAAAATGCATAGTGCAGTACTGTGTGAAAATTTCAACTTTATATTTTGGGCAGATTCACAACTTACAATTTGGGGAGGTACGAGCTCTGTGTTATTTCGCCTTACAGGCTGTTAGAGGCCACACGTCGTTCAGCAATCTCCCGAAGCCAATATTGTTCCTCAAAGTACAAGACAGAAAGCCTCATGGCATAATAACCCAATATCAGTGCGGTGAATTATAATAGACTAGGTGGAAAGCCTGCCCAGAGGGCAGTCTATTGTTAAGTGAGGTGTACATGAATGTTCGCTGAAATGAAAGCACAGCAACGTCAAGGAAAGACAATTTTTTTGGTCATATGGGTTGGTATATATTGCCCTCAGCTCATATGGGTATATATTGCCCCTAGCTCACATGGGTATATATTGCCACCAACTCACATGGGTATATTATCCCCCAGCTCACATGGGTATATCTGCCCCCAGCTCACATGGGTATATTTACCCCAGCTCACATGGATATATTTGCCCCTAGCTCACATGAGTATATTTGCCCCCGGCTCAAATGGGTATATATATTGCCCCCAGCTCACATGGGTATATTGCCCCCAGCTCACATGGGTATATTTTCCCCCAGCTCACATGGGTATATTTGCCTCAACTCACATGGATTTATTTGCCCCAACTCACATGGATTTATTTGCCCCAGCTCACATGGGTATAATTGCCCCAGTGCACATGGGTATAATTGCCCCTGCTCACATGGGTATAATTGCCCCCAGCTCACATGGGTATAATTGCCCCCTGCGTATAATTGCCCCCTGCTCACATGGGTATAATTGCCCCCAGCTCACATGGGTATAATTGCCCCAAGCTCACATGCGTATAATTGCCCCCAGCTCACAAGGGTATAATTGCCCCAAGCTCACATGCGTATAATTGCCCCCAGCTCACATGGGTATAATTGCCCCCAGCTCACATGGGTATATTTTCCCCCAGCTCACATGGGTATAATTGCCCCCTGCTCACATGGGTATATTTTCCCCCAGCTCACATGGATATATTTGCCCCCAGCTCACATGGATATATTTGCCCCAGCACACATGGGTATAATTGCCCCCTGCTCACATGGGTATATTTTCCCCCCAGCTGACATGGATATATTTGTGCCCATCTCACATGGATGAGCCCACCGGCGAGCCAGAACTTCAAGATGGCCGCCGGCGGGCTTCCTCTGACATCATCAGAGGGGGCCCGCCAGCAGCCATCTTGAAGTCCCTGCTCGCCGGAGGCTGAGCCCACCGGTGAGCAGGGACTTAAAGATGGCCGCCGGTGGCCATCTTGAAGTCCCTGCTCGCCGGAGGCTGAGCCCATCGGCGAGCAGGGACTTCAAGATGGCCGCGGGCTTCCTCTGACATCATCAGAGAGGGGCCGTCGGCGGCTAACTTCAAGTCCCTACTCGCCGGTGGGCATACATGGGCCCAGCCTCGGGCGAGCAGGGATGCACGCCGGCGGTCAGGGCTGAGGCCCCGGTGGTAGGTCGGCAAAAAAAAAGAAAGCGGAGCCGTTGGAGAGGCGCGCGCAAAGCGCCTCTCTCACCTCCTCAGTGACTGAGCTGTGATGAGGTGAGACAGGGAGAGGCGCGTGCCTCTCCAGCGGCTCCGCTTTTTTTTTTCTAACAGTTTTTAAATGTCCGTCGCACATGCGCACTCAGCGCTTGACGGCGACGGACTTTAAAACTGTTTTATTATATAGATATAAATGTCTGCTCACCTTTTTGTGAGCATTCACCATGCTCCAGGGAAATACACTTCTGGTGTTGTTCCTGGGCACAATCTTATAGAATCTGCAAAACACCTTAATTTTTTTCAGAAATAATACTACTACTGACTGCACACCTCCCAATATTTTTATTTCTTGAATTGGAACAAGGAAAGATGTATGTATCCCATTTCTTGCAGCATTATCAGGAATGTTGTGATCCCAGAAAGGGGCATCTCTGCTGTGTACATCAGGGCTGCACAAGCACTGATAAGAGAATTTGGGATGGTAGAACAATGTCTGTACCTCATAACGTGTAATGTATGTAATTAAAATCAGTCGCAGACAGTATAGCAGAAGACAATAGCTACATTTACTGTCCTTTGGATTTTTCAAACTCTTCTGCTAATCAATAATCTCTGAGGACGGAGCTTTATGTGCTTTATCACTAGTATGACAGTAAGAATATAAAAAAAGGAACAAAGTAAAATGAACGTATGTAGGGGGCGTGGCTTGGCGCGATCCGGGATGGCCGTTTGATCAAGGAGCTCCTCACCCGGGCACTTCATAGGCACTAAAAGGCAGCAGTTAGACCCATCGATGGGACCCAAAAAATGGATCACAACACCGATGAGCCGCCCGAGCACCCCTGCGGCGTCCTCCACTTCACCAAAGCGGCATTATTTGAGCGGTGCGGCGGCGTCGACACAACTAGGCCACGAATCCAAGATGGCGACGGTCACAGAAGACATGAGAGGCCCGGGAAGCCCCGCGCTGTCGGCTGGCAGCGTGGATGATTCGGAAGTGAGAGAAGCCCTGAAACTGTTACCCACTAAGACGGACCTGGAAGGTCTTTTTGCCAGATTAGAGGCCAAATTTGATGAGCGTTTTGAGGAACTGGGGGCAGATGTTAAACATTTGGTGGCAGAGTGCAGGACTTGGAGGAAGACAGGGAAGCTGCAATAACTCAAACCCAGCACTTAGAGGCACTTTTGAGCACGCAGGCTACACAGATTGCCTCCTTATTTCGCTGGGTGGATGACTTGGACAATAGAGGGAGACGCAATAATATACGCGTGAGGGGTCTCCCTGAACCTCCTCTGGGTGAAACTGAAAACATAGCTCTGACTTTGCAAACTTTATTTAATGAACTTCTCCAGCGCTCCCATGATACGCCTTTCCATCTGGATCGCGCTCACAGAGCCTTACGAGCCAGAGGCGCCCCGAACTCAGCTCCTAGAGACGTTATTTGCCGAGTGCATCACTTTACTCTGAAGGAGGAGGTAATGAAAGCGGCAAGGAATATGCCTTCAATTATTTTTGATGATCACACCGTGGAATTATTCCAAGACGTATCAAGATCTACCCTCTTAGCCAGGAGGGAATTGAAGCCTGTCACAGACCAACATCGGGCGCGCTCCATACGATATAGATGGGGATATCCATTTGCACTACACGTTCGAGCGGACAACAGATCCCTGAGTATTTCTACCCCTGAGGATGTACCAGATTTTTTACAAGCGCTGGAACTCTCTCCAGTTATTATACGGGGCTGGTTTGGAGGAGACCCAAACGCACCTCCCCCACCGTTACCACAGCGCAGGGCCATGGCGCGCTGCTCGACGGGACCGTCGACGCCCCCTGGATACAACACGTGGAGCTGACCGCAGTTCTACCGACCCCCCATGAGGGGATGGTCAGGCCTTCCACGATGCTGATTGTTTCTTTTTCTCCATTTGATCTCAATGGCTTGCCCGGGTGTCCTGTTCCTTTGGTCTCCGACCGATCTCGGAGTACTGGTTGTAGACTGGTCGGTCTACAGGTTTTTGGTCTGGCAAATATACTGGTTTTTTTTTTGGCCGCTTCCCCGCGCGGTGCTAAATTTTTATTTTTGGCTCAATGTGGAGGGTTTCTCCACTACACCCTTTTTTCATAACATATCCCGTAAGGGATATAGTCCATTTTGGGCTTCTGCACCAATGCACAATGTTTAATTTTTGGTTATGTTTAGTATGTTTGTTTAGTTTTTACAACGCCTCATACTGTTCTGATGATGATGATAATGTATATTCCTCTGGGAGAATGCTGGTCTTTCAATTGCTCAACTCCACTTTCACTCTGGTTGCGTCAGGTGCTTTAATCCACCGCAGTCCCTGACATGGCTGATTTGCGAGTTATTACTCTTAATGTGAGAGGCCTTAACCATCCGGCTAAACGCCGTATGGCATTACACGACCTACAACGTATGAGAGGAGAGGTGGTGTTCTTGCAGGAAACGCACATTCGCAGTGATACGTCCGTTCGTTTATATTCTCGTTATTATCCTCACTGTTTCTATAGTAACTTCTCCAATTCTAAATCACGAGGTGTGGCCACTCTAATAGCGGCACATGTGCCTTTTACGTGCCAGGCGCAATGCTCTGACCCAGGGGGTCATTATCTGTTTATAAAAGGCCTCTTGGGGTCTATGCAAGTTACCCTGGCAAATTGCTACCTCCCTAACATTAAGCAATGTACGTTCTTAGACAAAATCTTGACGAAACTGGAAAACTTTGCAGAAGGCACGTTGATATGCGGAGGTGATTTTAATGTTTCACCTGATGCCCCAGGAGAGGCGTCTCCCTCACCGGCTTCGGTCCCTTCGTCTAAAAGACGGAGATTCCACCAAATACTACATAGGGCCCGTTTGGTTGATTGTTGGAGGGCAATGCACCCGCTTGGACGGGATTTTACTTATTACTCAGCTGCAGCCAGAGTGTACTCTCGCCTAGATCTATTCCTGTTACGTCACCTCGATCTAGGTTACGTCAAATCGGTTAATATTGGCAATATTTCATGGTCAGATCATGCCCCTGTGTCCATGACCCTCTCCTTGCCGTCTCTTCCCCGTAAATCCTTCCAATGGCGTCTGAATGGTACGATACTAGCTGACATTGTAGAGAAGGAACGCATTTCTGAGGCTATTAAACAATATTTTGTAGACAATGATACAGAAGATGTGAAGGCCACGGTCTTGTGGGAGGCCCACAAATGTGTTATACGGGGAACCCTTATTCAAATTGGTGCTCGACGTAAACGGGAAAAGACAGCTAAAATCCAAGCATTACTTGCTGAAATCCAGGTAGCCGAGGAGCTACACAAGGCTACTGAATCCGTTGAACATTACACGACGCTTGTGGCGTTGAGAGCTGACTTACGACAGCTCTTACACCAGCAGGCCAGTCGCTCACTTTTGCTTACAAAACACTCATTTTATGTACATGGAAATAGGTGGTTGGTAAGCTGTTGGCTAGGGCTCTACGCCAGAAATATCAAGCTACTTATATCCCTAAACTGAAGTCTCCCACGGGTCGCCTTCTATCCTTGAACACGGAGATTATTGACCAATTTGTAAAATACTATCAGTCGCTATATTCCCTACGCCCTGATAAGCCTTCCACTCATCTCATAGCTGAGTATTTGGATAAGTCCTTGCAGGCGACGCTAACGGAGACGGAAGCTGAAGCTCTGGATGCCCCTTTTAACTTGAGTGAGCTTGCGGCGGCCTTGAAGAGTCCCTGGAAAGAGTCCCGGCCCGGACGGATTTTCTATAGCCTATTATAAAACATTTCTACCTCTCTTAGGTCCTCACTTACTCCATTCTCTGAATGCCCTAGAAGATAAAAAAGGCTTCCCAAAATCGGCACTTGAGGCAACGATAGCCCTCATCCCGAAACCCGGGAAGGATCCCACGCTGTGCCAAAATTACCGCCCGATCTCGCTCATTAACAATGATATTAAATTGATGGCAAAGATGTTGGCTATGCGCTTGAGCCCCTTTTTACCCTCCCTGATCCATCCTGATCAGGTAGGATTTGTATATCAGAGGGGAGCAGTGATAATACCTACCGGGCTATCAATTTGATTCATAGAGCGCACACGGCGCACTTGCCGATGGTCCTTCTCTCTGTCGACGCTGAAAAGGCGTTTGACAGAGTGGATTGGACCTTCCGTATGGCTGTCCTGGAGAAGTTTGGCCTGGGTTCGAGATGGCTGACCTGGATTTCAGCATTATATAATAATCCGACGGCGGTCCTTAGAATTAACGGGGTGCTTTCTACACCGATAGAGATCTCCAACGGTACGCGCCAGGGTTGTCCCCTATCCCCGCTCTTATTCATCATGACTCTAGAACCGTTCCTACAACGGATTAGGGATAATGATAATATTCAGGGCGTAACTTTACCTTTCCACCATTATAAAATTTCTGCATTTGCAGACGACATACTCCTTACCTTACTAAACCCAGTCAGCTCTACTGAGGCCTTTTTGCAAGAGGTAGAGAAATATGCTGGAGTGTCGAACTTCAAGATTAATACAGATAAGTGCGAAATGATGGGGGTGGGCATATCATCACTTACTAAGGAGGCGCTGCAACGCCTGGCCCCGTTTTCCTGGCCTACTAAGGCTATCCAATACCTAGGTATACAGCTCCCGTCGGATTTGTCATCTTTATTTGACCTTAATTATGTTCCTCTACTTAACCGGGTATCTCGAGACCTTAAAGACTGGCACAAACCTCAGTTCTCTTGGTTCGGACGTATTAATATTTTAAAAATGACAGTTCTGCCAAAATTTTTGTATCTCTTCCAGACTTTACCTGTTGCCATACCAATATCTTTTTTTAGTTCCCTGAAAACCATCTCTCTGAAATTTATATGGAGGGATAACAGACCGCGGATCTCATACGATGTCCTCGTCCGCCCTAAATCGGGAGGGGGCCTGGGCCTACCACATTTAGAACTTTATTATGACGCAGCATTAATGACGAGTCTTAGTGACTGGTCAATGTCACCCCCTCATAAACTATGGGTACATTTAGAACAGCTTTTTTTCAAGGTTCCTATAGTCTCGGCCCCATGGCAAACTGTACCCATAGAAACATTAGTCCCCATTCCGCACCCAACAATTAGCCCGACGTTAAAGAGATGGCGTAAACACCGCACACTTTTGGGTTTATCTCCCTTGCCTTCTTTGCTGACTCCGATTACCCATAACCCAGACTTTCTCCCAGGTCAAGCCCTGTCCTTTCTTGGATTGGACTACGATGGCCCGTATGTCCCTCTTAAGGCTTGTATTGGATCGGAAGGTCTGATCTCTTTCAATGATCTGCTGGGAGACCGCTTGAGCACGCCATTATGGAAATATAACTATCTGCAATTGCAACACTTTATTACTACACAGATACTTAGGGCTGACGTTACTGTACCTATGGCTCTGACTACTTTTGAGACAATATGTATTTCAGACCCACCACCTCCGCATTTACTCTCATATATGTATTCTCTCCTATCGACAGCTCGGTTTAAAACGCTACCCTCCTACACAACAAAATGGTCATTTGAACTCCCTCAACCATTGACTCCTGAGGAGTGGTCGACGGCATTTCAGGTGACGTTTCGCTCCTCCAGGGCTCTCGCTGTACAGGAAACTAATTACAAGTTGATTTCTAGATGGTACTTGACTCCAACTCGTCTACACGCTATATACCCAGCGGTTTCTCCTGATTGCTGGAGATGTCAAGGGCATAGGGGCACGTTTCTACATATTTGGTGGGAATATCCTATCATACAATCATTTTGGGAGGTGGTTTGGACGTATATTAAAGAAGTAACGACTTTAGACTTGCCATTTCATCCTAAAGTGGCCTTGCTACATGTCATCCCCTTGTCCATAGATAAATATGTGAAATCAGTGTCGGTACACTTACTTAACGCAGCGAGAGCATTAATCCCAAAATACTGGAAACAACTGTCACGCCCACGATCTTTGATTGGATTGATAGAGTAGAATACGTCAGGGAACTGGAAGAACTACATTACACTCTCGAACAAGACTTTGACACATATTTTAGGACATGGTACTGGTGGACGGAATTCAAATCCAAACATAGGCGACCGGCTCGGAACTCATCGTCACAGGCTCCGATTCAGGAGCCCGCCATGTCGGTCCCAGAGTTTTCTGTGCAGCACGACACCCAGATGTGATCTCACCACAATTATAATAAGTTCGAACAGTGAAAATGACGGTATAAGACTAGCATTAGTGATAAACAATTATAAGAAAAGTCTATCTTTTTTCTTTTTCTTTTTCTTTTAATTTTATGCATTTTTATATGTGTTATATGTGTGGTTTGTTAATTTTTAAGCCATGGGAAAAATGGTTTGGTGATACTTTTTTGATTGTTTATTTAACCTCAAATATTTGCATTTGATACTTTAGATCTTACGCTCTTATATGACATATATGTCGTTGCTATGAACATCATTTTGAGAATTTTGTCACCACTAATTGTTGTTTTTATTATGCTACAAAACTTAATAAAAATGATATTACGTAAAAAAATGACCGTATGTATTTTCTAAACATTTATGGAGAACATTTATGATGAAACTACCGGTTTATTCATTTATATACCATCGTATTGAGTGGCTTCTCACCTGCAACCACAGATGTAAACTCCCCTTATCATTAAGGTGTGCACCATACAATCTGCCAATAATCCCAATCAATCGGTTTCAATGCTCTTTACCATGAGACAGTTGAGAAACATATAAAAAGTGTAGATGGGACCGAAAAGGTGCACAAGTAAGAACAATCTGCCCAGCAGGCTCCAGGCTCCTCCTCTGCACACGACAATGAACTGGCTGGGTGGAGTAGAGGTAACATCACTGCTCTGTGTGGAGAGAGCCTGTGGAGACATGGGTTCGATCCTGACTAGAGCACCTCTCCAGTAAGTGTCCTTGGGTAAGAAACCTAATGGTACATACTCGCCACCCAGGACATACTTAAAAACGAGAGAAATCGCAATGTATCCTTCTTGGTAAAATCCTTTCTCAAAAAAATGTTTGTTTTCTCACACAGCTACAATAGCTTGGTCAATTTTGCTACAGATTAGGATTGACACATTATAGTAGAAACAGTTATTAATAAAAAGTATTATAAGAACATATATCTAAGATTTTATATTAGTGACCATAGTTGAAACACTTAAATTCTCTTCATCGATGTAGTGATTGACAGAATTTTAGTTATTCTCTTTACATTAGCAAAACCAACAAGTACCAATTGGGAATTGTAAAGTAAAGGAGACAGGGTGCATAGGGCAGGAATTTATCAAAGGTCGTATGAACTTTAAGTCCATCAGAGAAGACAACCTGTAACTTAATAATTCAATTTATGTTTTTGTGGTGACAGTAGAATTGATGTGCAGGCTCTTCCAGAAGAAGATAAAGAAATTGTAGAAAATGTGTTACAGAATGGGGAAACCTGCCATGTTGATAATGGTTTCAACAACAAACATCAAGTGGACAGTGAAGATCTCGAAACAGAAGAGTGTAAGAAAATGAAGATGGACACAACCACAGAAGAAGGTTTAAGTATCCAAGAAGAAGAGGAAGATACATTATTAGATCTAATAATATCAACTAATGAGGAACCACAAACAGATAAGGACACAGAGGAATCTGCAGCACAGGCATTACTGAAGGAACAAGAGGAACTGTTTGCCCTTGGTAAGAGATCATAGTCAAAATACAGGGGTCCTGCTGAGTCCTGACTCAAAATAGTTTTGTTTTAAATTGTTACAGCTAATTAATAAAGCTATACATCTCACTGGGCAGCTTGTAGTTTGCGCTGCTTGCTCTGCTTTTAACTTGCTAGGTGATTGCATGACCATTTCAATTACACTATTGTAGAAGGATTCTAAATTACAACATCAATTTGGTAAATGTCTAAATTTCTTTGAAAGTAGCATAGCAGAAATCATCTATTAAAGCATTTTAACATTTCCTATTTTAAAATATTAGAAATATGATATTTTGTATTAATGAACTATTATTGCTGAAGGTACACAGGTTTCAGACTTTTAAAAATCGTCTACTAGTTTTGGAAACAAAGATGCTTTTTAGGATCAATGAGATTAGGAGAGGTGG
The DNA here is from genome assembly GCA_009667805.1 of Leptobrachium leishanense. NCBI lineage: Eukaryota > Metazoa > Chordata > Amphibia > Anura > Megophryidae > Leptobrachium > Leptobrachium leishanense. The sequence goes on along the minus strand of CM019067.1, from coordinate 154,570,981 downwards.
ACCTTGTCAGTACTGTCTAAGTCGCATTTAGGCAGGGAAGAATGCTCTAAAAATGGGCTCTCTAAGTAAAGTATGAAGATTAAATGCCAAAATGTGAATTTACTGGGGCTGGATTTACATAAATACACATACTCTAATATATAGATATGCATGAAAAAGATACAATGGAAGACATAGAGTATACCTTACACAAAATGCAAACAATATAATAGCCAGTGTCTCTTTTACGTCCTTAAAAATTGACACTATCGACAATGTCTAGCCTGCATAAAGGGAACACGCCACAATAGGGATTATTCACAAAGCAGCAGTATTGCAGTGTAAATAAATGCTGGCATTTCAGACAACTAAAATCCAAAGTGCAGTAGGAACAGCTTTTCAGTGTAGCTTCTCCTGTTGTTCTTTTGGAGTTTAGTTTAGAGAAATGCCTCAGTTTGTTGACTCTGCAATATCATCGATTTTCACCAATATTTGCAATGCCTGCAGACACCAGTGCTTAGTAGAAGGTAAAAAAAAAAATGGAGATGCCCGGAACAGAGGCTATACTAAAACTTAACTTTTATTGAACACATAACTCTAAAATCTGGTGCAAAAGGATGAAATATTATAACAAGCAGAAAAGAGGCCAAAAACACAACACATATTCATATAAGTATAAAAACACAAAGAAACAGTATGGTAAGTTTGTTTTTGATTCACATTGGGATCCACAAAAGTGTCTGTTTTCAGCACAAAGGAAGGTGCAGACTATAGACATGTGCAGAGTAGGTTTCTCTGCCAATCTTCACACGCATGTCGAGTTCGGATATGTTCCCGGCATGTATTAAGGTGTATGCCGTTGCTAGGCTTCGTGCCCGGGGGCCGTCATGTATGAGTGGGTCCTGCGCATGTACAGCTATTCGTGGGACGGGTGACAGTTTGAAGAAAGGACAACCGTTCACTAGCACGCATGCTCCTCTTTATACCGACAGTTCACGCCCACATATTCTAGCGGGAGGGACCCTTGACCCATAAGGAACATATGTGAGCGGTGATCCCGCCGAATTCTTAACCAATGGGTGGGATATTGTCTTTTTCCTCCTCCCCTTTTCAGATATGAGCATGTCCACATTTGACCCTATAAGTGAATTACCTCATGCCCACTCTGGTTTATTGAAAGGCCCATCACACACCCCCAAGTTGGCCACACCAGCCATTCTAATGGAAATGCGACCACCTACCACAGTCAATCATTATCTCTTATTCATTCAAACTCTGCCCATTGTAGGTTGGCCCCACAGATGTGACCTTTGCCCCACACCTGCCTCACTGCAAACACTACTCCTTTACTATATACGTATATGGATCTAGCTAAAGGAATGGTTTTGCAATATATCTCTCTACACAAGTTTAAAAAAACACTATGATGCTCCTGAGGATGCCATCATTTTGGCAAAATGCATACAGTAATCAAGTGAAGATTACTTTATTTACTTTTTGCAGTATACTTGAGATACACTATGGTTTATTCAGGTCTATGGGATTAGCTGGAATTTGAGCGCACCTAGCGATATCCCTTTTTGCTAAAGTCTTATTTGACGGCTTGTGCTGGTCTTAGAAAAACTTGTGTTTTCATAGACCTGTTGTCATATTCCCTTTCACACTTTCCTATTAAAGCGAACCCACGAAGGCTTGCATTCCTCTCATCTCTCTCTACGTGATGTTTTTGCTATAGGGAACTATACAGTAAATACCAGCAGTGCTCCCACACATACTGTAGTTACCATAGTGTTTCTTTGCGTGTGTGTTACTTAAATGTGGTGTGTTTTGGACCCTTGTCTGTTTGTGATAATGTTTCGTCCTTTATATACGTTATTGGTTTGCACCACATTTAAGAGTTACGTGATCAATAAAAGTTAAGTTTTAGGATAGCCTCTGTTTCCTGGGCCTGGTATCTCCATCTTTTGTATGTATTTCTAGGGTTACCCCCTTTTTTCTTGAGATACTGGACTTTAATTATAGGTTGGGGACGTACTTGCTTGCTTTTACAGTCAGATCCAGAAATATTGGGACATAAACACAATTCTAACATCTTTGGCTCTATACACCACCACAATGGAGTTAGAATGAAACAAACACAATGTGCTGTAACTGCAGACTGTCAGCTTTAATTTGAGGGTATGTACATCCAACTCAGGTGAACGGTGTAGGACTTACAGCAGTTTGCAGATGTGCATCCCACTTGTTAAGGGACCAAATGTAATGGGACAGAATAATAATCATAAATCAAACTTTCCCTTCTTAATACTTGGTTGCAAATCCTTTGCAGTCAATCACAGCCTGAAGTCTGGAACGCATAGACATCACCAGACGCTGGGTTTCATCCCTGGTGATGCTTTGCCAGGCCTCTACTGCAACTGTCTTCAGTTCCTGCTTGTTCTTGGGGCATTTTCCCTTCAGTTTTGTCTTCAGCAAGTGAAATGCATGCTCAATGGGATTCAGGTCAGGTGATTGACTTGGCCATTGCATAACATTCCACTTCTGTCCCTTCAAAAACTCTTTGGTTGCTTTTGCAGTATGCTTTGGGTCATTGTCCATCTGCACTGTGAAGCGCCGTCCAATGAGTTCTGCAGCATTTGACTGAATGTGAGCAGATAATATTGCCTGAAACACTTCAGAATTCATCCTGCTGCTTTTGTCAGCAGTCACATCATCAATAAATACAAGAGAACCAGTTCCACTGGCAGCCATATATGCCCACGCCATGACACTACCACCACCATGCTTCACTGATGAGGTGGTATGCTTAGGATCATGAGCAGTTCCTTTCCTTCTCCACACTCTTCTCTTCCCATCACTCTGGTACAAGTTGATCTTGGTCTCATCTGTCCATAGGATCTAGTTCCAGAACTGTGAAGGCTTTGTTAGGTGTTGTTTGGCAAACTCTAATCTGGCCTTCCTGTTTTTGAGGCTCACCAATGGTTTACATCTTGTGGTGAACCCTCTGTATTCACTCTGGTGAAGTCTTTTCTTGATTGTTGACTTTGACACACATACACCTACCTCCTGGAGAGTGTTCTTGATCTGGCCAACTGTTGTGAAGGGTGTTTTCTTCACCAGGGAAAGAATTCTTCGGTCATCCACCACAGTTGTTTTCCGTGGTCTCCTCAGTGTTGCTGAGCTCACCGGTGCGTTCCTTCTTTTTGAGAATGTTCCAAACAGTTGTTTTGGCCACGCCTAATGTTCTTGCTATCTCTCTGATGGGTTTGTTTTGTTTCTTCAGCCTAATGATGGCTTGCTTCACTGATAGTGAGAGCTCTTTGGATCTCATCTTGAGAGTTGACAGCAACAGATTCCAAATGCAAATAGCACACTTGAAATTAACTCTGGGCCTTTTATCTGCACATTGTATTTGGGATAATGAGGGAATATCACACACCTGGCCATGGAACAGCTGAGAAGCCAATTGTCCCATTACCTTTGGTCCCTTAACAAGTGGGAGGCACATCTGCAAACTGCTGTAAGTCCTACACCGTTCACCTGAGTTGGATGTACATACCATCAAATTAAAGCTGACAGTCTGCAGTTAAAGCACATTGTGTTTGTTTCATTCCAACTCCATTGTGGTGGTGTATAGAGCCAAAGATGTTAGAATTGTGTCGATGTCCCAATATTTCTGGACCTGACTGTATCTAGCATGCAACAACTGGCACACAACTTGTTATTATATGCTTAATGGAAGGTACCCGATTGAAAAGAGATGTGAAAAAAGTCACATTAAAAAAGATGCATGTTTTAAAAAGACGTATCTTTAAAAAAAAAGCGGTAAAAGGCACGTCTTGAAAAAATAACCATCTTTAAAAAAGGACATGTTTTAAAAAAGCTTTAGAAAAACACTCTCCATTTTTATGGTTAGAAAGTTAGAGTTAGAAACTAGGGTTAGAGAAACCCTCTACAGTATATATTTAACGAGAATATGTACTAATGTACAATGCTATAGTGAATAGCTACAAATCAGGATTCTTCTGATCACATAGTTTAGCTTAATAGGAATTACTTTTCATGTTACAGTGCAGAATGGAAATGCAACACTCCCATTCAGGTCCTTTTTGGATTAAATTTTTTTATTTCTAAATCTTTCTTGTAATGACTTTGTGGCAACATCTGTGAGATTTTTATCAATGCGAGAAGATGGAAACACGTAAGAGTTACAAAATAGAACTGTGTGTGATGATCTTGTTTATGAATTGCTTGCAAATTATAATACCCAATCACTATTTCATAGAAATTTCACCATCTCCACCTGCACCATTCGATCATCGTATTGTCTCAGCGAAACATGCCCAAATAAATAGCTTTTATAATGTGGAAAGGACAGAGCTACTTGGTGGGTAAGTACTTATGTTCTAATGATCCACATAAGAGCCAATAAGTCAAAATATTTTTGCAGAGACATCTGTAACAGTGCAACATGTACAGTATGTAGGCATCAATGTGAATGATGTATATTTAGTAAAATAAGAGATTTAATATAAAATTTCATGGAACCCATATGTTATTCATGTGTATCCAAGCTGTGACTATTCTTCCTTCCTTGTAAATTACTGATTCTAAAAACTCTATATAAATTGGATAACCATATTAAATAAATTTGTGTTAACTATTTGGCCAGTGATATTCTGATGTAGGATCGAGTAAAAATAAACTAATAGGCATTTAAATATTTTCAATTTATTTCCCACAGTGGCCGATTTGGTCAAGTGCACAGATGTATAGAAAAGGTTTCAGGCTTAAAGCTAGCTGCAAAAGTTATTAAAGTAAAAGGACATAAGGAAAAGGTGAGTACTAAGTTTTCTTTACTTTAAACCCTCTGAATATTTGAATTATATAGTGAGGAAGGCAAAATGCATTATAAGGAATACTTTGCGTCATCACAGAAAATTGTATTTAGAAATAAAATTTTGCCAAGGGAATCTCAATATTCCCCTTCCTCAATAATTTTATAGTTTCAAGAGAATATGTCCTATGTGCTTTGACTTTAAAATTATATACCATGTTGTAATATAGTGTGTATAAATAGTTTGCGTATAACCCTTGCTGTTTTTATGTTTACCTTTTGTCGTTGTTCACAGATGGAATTATTTCTAGACTGCCACCTTGTTCTTATTAATTTCTAGGCTAGGTTTTGTGATTAGTATCCCCAAATATTTCTACATGACCCTCTCCTTTATTCTGCGGATCCCATTCCAATTACAACAGTATTATCACAGGAATTTCACCCGAATGCATTGCCCTCCTTCTCTCTTGCAATCCTCCTTTCAACCACTCCTGACACCAATCTCTCCCCTATTTGTCCCTTTTACTTATTCTCTTTCTCACCATTCATCTTCTTCACTCTCCTCAAGAAAGTTTACCTTTCTCCTGCTGTCCTTTTCTTTGTCTTCATCTTTTTACTGAAAGTGTCCGAATATTCTATCTACTCCACCTCACTAATATACTAACTCAGGACTTTGCTATCATTATCTCCTGCCTCAACTACTGTAACCCACTTCTCATTGGCCTTAAACTATCTCAGAGTATCCCCCATACTGCCTGTAATGATCCCCTCTGTCAGACTTAACCACCTCACATTCTGTACTTCCCACAACTTCTACCCTGACTCCTGTCTCTTAACGATTTCAATTCAAAGCACTGTTCCTCTCATACAAAACTCTCCATAACCATGGCCCTGCCTACATTTCTTTCCTTATTAGCAAGTATGTTCCATCCCAGTCACTACTGTTATTATCATCTCCTTGTATCCTCACTCTCACCTTAAGGACTTTTCCTGAGCTACGTCCACGCAAACGCCGATAACAGCGCATTCACGTCCATGTCTATGGCTGCGAACGTGCTGCAATACGCCCCAAAGAAGCTCCTGTACTTCTTTGGGCATAGGACTTTTTACAGTGCGTTCCTACACACCGTAAAATGCCAGGTGTGAACGGGCTCCATAGGAAATCATGGGATTTCTGTGTTTAGGAGTTTTACAGCGCAAAGGAACGCGTTGTAAAATGCCCAGGTGTGAACGGGGCCTAAAACAAACTTTAAACTGTGCTCACTCCATAATTTACTGCAACTACACCCATGGTGCTCTTTTCGGAAAGAGACCCCATGCATCTCATTATTTCCCATGCTTTGCAATTTACCTCTCTTATTCACCCCACTCCTCTTAGATTGTAAGCTCACTTGAACAGGGTCCTTTATTTCTATCATTCTCCATGTATAATGCTTGTTTATTGTTTTATTTTTATATCATCCAACTCAGGCCTCAAAATTTCCACTCGCCTACTAGCATTTGGCTAGTGGAAATTACATGAGGGCGAGTGGGAATGCAGATGAAGGCAGGGCAGGATAGGGTTAGGTAGGGCAACTAGTGGCGAGTAATTCTTAAGGCCTGGCTAGTAGCTTGGGACTTGAAATTTTGAGCCCTGAAACCAACTCATCATACAGTGCTGTATGTTGGCACTGTACAGATAATTGTAATCGTGTACTTTACTTTTAACGCAGCTGAATTAATTCTTTAACATTAAGTTGAAACAAAACCTTTTTACTCAGTTGCAGATGTGCACCTGTTTATTTAAGTGAGTGTATGTAACTGATACTAACACACATTTATTTTCAGGAGGAAGTGAAAAACGAGATACAGGTCATGAACCAGCTGAGCCACAATAACCTTGTTCAACTTTATGATGCCTTTGAGTCTAGAAATGATATCGTCCTTGTCATGGAATAGTAAGTGTTTTTGAGTTTTATTTTGTTTACTACAGACAAACCTTTTATCTATTATCTAGCTATCTATCCTTTAGAGCCCATTTACAATGAGCGACATGAAAATCGTGTGTTTTTCCACGTGATTTTCATATACGCGACATTGAGCGATAATATCACGCAATATCACTGTTATGTGCGATATTGAGTGACATTACTGATGTCTAGGGCGGCAAATTATGGAAAAAAGGGTCATGTACCAGCGACAAGCTACAGGCAACTTTGAGCTGTGAGATGTGAACAGCTCCCTTGAAATGCATTGGAGAAGCTGCATAAAGCGATATCGCGCGGAAATATGCACGATATCACGGTAAAAACCATGCGATAAATCGCTTAGTGTGAATAGGGCTTTAAGGATTGAAATGTTTTTTTTATGTTAGTCACCATTTTTACATTAAAAATAAATCCAAACTTCTGGCACCTACCTATTATTATCAATTGAAGGTTGGACAGCTCCATGTTTGTCAGAGGCTGACTGGATTGTTACTGTTTGGTAACATGCTTCACCACTTGACTATTACTTGTAGCTGTACTTTAATTTTTTAATATACTTTGTATAACACCTGTGGAAGTGGGGCTACTACCAGAATAAAGAGCAAATCCAGAAGGCTCATTAACCCCTTCACTACTGCGATTGTATATACACAGACAGTAGTAGCAGCCACAGCAGTCCATGATCATGCTAACACGATCTGGGACTATGCTGTATCATTTCAAATGAAAGGAGTTGGACTCAAATTCATTTCATTTGCATTTGGGCTCGCGAAGGAGCCCCCAATGTTTTAGCACCATGGGCATAATACCTGAAGTGCTAATATATTTTAAACCAGCTGGGGAATATCTCTAATTGACTTTTTCTAGGTGATCCTGCACAGATCTCAGAAATGGTCATGGAACCAGAATCCTTATTTGTTTTCCCCCTGTGTTTTTTTTTTTTTTTACTTAAAATGGATCAGACCACTCTCCCTGTCTAACTCAAATAGTTAGTTTGGCCCAGCCCATTTCCTCCTTAGCAAAGCCTGCCTTCCTGTCAGTCAGCAAAATCCTGTTCTGTACTGAGTGATATTTTTATCTTCCCCCATACCAGAGCATTCCAAGAGAACCTCTCTCTACTAAGCCACCGTTTATTTACTCTTATTTTCCCAATAGTGAATAAATTACGAAGGACTTTGTGTGCTTTCAAAAGAGGATGAGTTAAGCTATCTGACTTCAACCATATCCTGCATGTGACATTCACTTCTTGCATATAACCCTGGGGTTCCAGAATAGAAGTGTAGTAACTCCATTTGGACAGCAGATGGTGACATTTGCCTGTCTGTCAGATAGGTTATTACAGTAAGAAATACACTGGGAATATTGCCAAATATTTTTTGTTGGATAATTAATTAAAAATGATTTTTCAAAAAACTACTGGTTCCTCAGTGTTTTTTTTTTCTTATTTTAAAGTCACTTGGTAGTGAAGGGATTTAACAATAGCCCTAGAACAGAAAAAATTAAAGATCCAAAGTCTGACATAAAAAATATTTGTAAAATTATTGACAGCTGTGCACATTTTAATGCACTTTAATGCATCAGCTATTCAAAACGTTAAATCGGAATTTTATTTCAATATGTGTGCTTTTCTCATCTGTATAATAATTCTCTTGCTACATACAATACATAGTTGCATGACATGCTAGCCAACAAAAATTAATTTTAAGTTAACGCCACAGGTACCATAAAGTCTTTTCTGGTGCATGATCACAGAAATACAGTTCCCTGAATCTGATTGAAACTTTAAAATATCAGCTTTGAAGCCCATTTTCAAAATAAATAAATAATTTTGAAATCTTGGATTGGAAAGGATCCTTTTAGTATGACTAAATTGTCATGGTGCCATGGAGCATTCTTTTAACTTGAATATTTCAAATTCCAGGGACATAAAGTTGAGCTGAAACAATAACTGAGCTTACATTTGAGATATTTCCATCCTTTGCTATTTCGCTAAATCATACAATTTGTTTCCAAAAATGCTGCTTTAAGATAAAAGTAGCAAATGTATTTCTATTTATTTACTTATTCGTTTTTACCATTTGCCATTTGTAAGCCTATGTATTCTAGTAGCTTCCACATCTAAAAGAAAAGGTGTGACACACAGACTAAGGTGAATAGTATTATTGATGCATAATTTGCACATCATTAACTGGCATGTCTGAGCCACAAATCACAACTGTAAAATGTTCCTCTGTATGTGCCAATACAGAGGCAGAGCTGTGACAAACTAATAAATACTTATTTAATATGACAGGAAAGTAGTGAGTGAAATATAGGTGTGGATGGCATTCAACAGAATAATTTGATGAGATTTACACTTGAAAATTATATACACACCCCTGCTGAGATGGCTACAGATAGCACATTTAGTGTTTATATATATATATATATATATATATACAGTATATACACACACAACAGTGTGCAGGCTTTTTATCTCACTTTTTGCCCTCCACCAAAAGTCAAATAAGTACTGCTTTACCCTACGAGCCAAGCATCCAACTGCAACTGGTTGTGCCTAGCTCCTGCTGAAGAGGGTCCAATAAACCCGAAACAGCGCTGTCCAGTAGGGATGAGTGGTTCGGACGGTTCGTGGTTCGACCCGAACTTGGCCTGTTCGATGAGATCGCGAACACCGAAACATTTCCGGGTGTTCGCCGCATGTTCGACCACAATGGACCACAATGCATTTTCCCACTGGCCTGAAGCTCGTAATTGGCTACAGCCTTGCACCTGACAACAGGTCTGGTGCAAGACTGGTTCAACACTATGCCAATCACCGCTCAGAGTCCTGATTGGGCAAATTTTGCCCAATCATGGGCTCACAGAGCTAAGTCCCGCAGCACACTATATAACGTTTCCACGCGCCGATTCTGCACGCATTTCAGAGGAGATTTCAAAGGAGATAGTTGTGTCTTGTTACTGCCGGTCTGCCACGCTACTGGGGGGGTCTGGGGGGTCTCATTTCTACCAAATATCAGGGAATTTAGGTGATGTGTGTCTTGTCACTGTGCCAGCAAGTTCTTTTGGGGTTTACAACTTTCTTTAAAACATTTGTGAATTGAGGTGATCTTCTGGGTCTTGTCACTGTGCCAGCAAGTCTTTTTGGGTCTCATTTCTACCAAATATCAGGGAATTGAGGTGATGTGTGTCTTGTCACTGTGCCAGCAAGTTTTTGTTGGGGTTTACAACTTTCTTTAAAACATTTGTGAATTGAGGTGATCTTCTGGGTCTTGTCACTGTGCCAGCAAATCTTTTTGGGGCTCACTAATTTCTTTAAAACATTTGTGAATTGAGGTGATCTGTGTCTTGTCACAGCCAGTACCACGCAGTATTTTGGAGGGTCACAAATTTCTACAAAACATTTGGGAATTGAGGTGATCTGTCTCTTGTCACTGCCAGCAAGTATTTTGGGGGTCACAAGTTTCTACAAAACATTTGGGAATTGAGGTGATCTGTGTCTCGTCACACATCCAGTACCACGCATTATTTTGGGGCTCACTAATTTCTACAAAACATTTGTGAATTGAGGTGATCTGTCTCTTGTCACTGGCTGCCAGCTATCAGTGTGTCTCACTGAGTTATACCAGAGTTATTTAAATCTTTATACCAGAGTTGAATCAGAGTTCTGTATATATAAATCTATATATCACTCACAATGTCTGAAAGAACAAAAAGGACAGGTAGACACTCCCAGACACAGATAAGAGGGCAAGCAGCCCCTGTGTCGGGAGGCTGTGCCTCTGGTCGTGGTGGACGTGGTGCATCCTCTGCAGGGGCACGCTTGTCCTTTCTAACTGGTGCTGGCCGTTTTAAGCAGCAGCAACATACAGAGGACTTGGTGGATTGGCTAACCAGGCCATCCTCATCCTCCGAGTCCTCTGCCAGCCAGGCTTCTAGTGCTTTACAGTCCACCTCAGCTGCCAAAGCATCTAATGCATCCTCCATGTCCACAGCTACTCCTGCCGTAGCCTCGCTATCACACACGAAGGAGTCAGCTGAATTGTTTGACTACAATGAGAGTGACATGCTGCTTGAGGATGCGCAGCAAGTACAGTGCTCTGATTCAATCTCTGAGGTTGAGGAAGGGAGTATAATCAACCTAGAGGAAGTGGGTGCCAGTGATGACACACAAATAACTGGCACTCATGTTGCCCCAGCAGCTGCAGCATACTGCCAAGTTGGCTCCAGTGACGAGGAGATAGGGGGTGATGATGACAATGATGATGAGGTCACTGACTCCACCTGGGTGCCAGATCGAACAGAGGAATTAAGTGAGGAAGAGGGGGAGGAGGAGGCACAGCAAACACGTGGCACAACATCCTCTGTGACCAACTGTAGCACTAGCCAGTCCAAGGCATCACATGTCAGAGCTGCTCTGGTGCAGAGTGCTGTTGTCTCAAAGAACACATGCAGGAACTCTGTTGTCTGGGAGTTCTTTAATAAATGTGCAGTAGAGCGCAGCGTTGCTATTTGTAATCTATGTCAGATGAGGCTTAAGCGTGGGAAAGATACCGGACACTTGGGTACCACGTGCTTGAGGCGACATATGAATAAGTGCCACACATCCCGTTGGCGCAAAACTTTGCGTAGGTCCTCCTCCTCCTCATCTGTCTCTACCCCCACTGTATGTCCTGCCATGTCATTGCCTACAACCTCCACCGACAGGGATGATGCTACAGTAATGGATGTACCAGGTCCTTCCTCACAATGTGACATCATCCCAGTAGCTGAATATTTACGCAGTCAGATTACGTTGCCGCAGCTGCTGCAGCGAAAGAAAAAATATAGTCCCAACCATCCCCAAGCACAGCGTCTAAATGCCAGCTTAGCAAAATTACTCACATTGCAGCTGCTGCCTTTCCAGCTGGTGGACTCTGCTCCCTTCCGTGAATTTGCTGAATGTGCTGTACCACAGTGGCAGGTTCCAAAACGCCATTACTTTTCACGCAAGGCCATTCCAGCACTATACCAGCACGTGGAAGACAATGTTATCGAGTCATTGGCTAAGGCAGTCAGCAGCAAGGTGCATGTGACTTTAGACACGTGGTCCAGCAAGCATGGACAGGGTCGTTACATTTCCTTCACGGCACACTGGGTAACTCTGATTGCAGCTGGGAGGGATCCAAGACGGGGCTCTGTGCTGGAGCTTGTTCATCCACCACGCCTCCAGAAAGCTGCTTGTATGAGGTCTGTCTGCTCCACCACCACCACCTCTTCCTCCTCCTCCTCCTTCTCTGTCTCTGGCGAAGTGGCAGTTAAACCGACGCCGGACAGGGTCTACGCAATGGCTCAAGCAAAAAGATGCCATACTGTGCTTGAGCTGGTTTGTTTAGGGGACAGGAGCCACACCGGGTCAGAAATTTTATCAGCTCTGCAGGGGCAGGTGCAGAGATGGTTAACACCACGCCAGCTTGAGCTGGGAATGATCATCTGCGATAATGGCAGCAACCTTCTCTCCGCCCTACGCAAGGGTAAATTGACGCATGTACCATGCCTAGCACACGTCCTAAATCTGGTGGTGCAGCGTTTCCTAACCAAGTACCCAGGACTGCCAGAGCTTTTCATCCAGGCCAGAAAAGTCTGCAGCCACTTCAGACGGTCATTCCCAGCAAGCGTTCGCCTGGCAGAAATTCAAAGAGAGTTCCACCTTCCCACAAACCGTCTGATCTGTGACATGCCCACCATGTGGAACTCGACATTAGCAATGCTGCAGCATCTGCACAAGCAGCAGAGGGCCATCAACGAGTACCTGTGTGAGTATGGCACAAGGACAGGTTCAGGTCAACTTGGTTCCCCCCTGCAGTGGCTGATGATCAAGGATGCATGCACTGTACTGTCACCATTTGAGGAGGCAACGAGGATGGTGAGCAGGGACAGTGCATGCATCAGTGACACAATTCCTTTAGTGTTCCTGCTGGAACACACTCTGCGGGGAATTATAGATGTGGCTGTAGAGGCAGAGCAGCGGGAGGAAGAGGAGGCCTTCCCTAGCTCTCAAGGCCCCAGTCTTTCCACAGACAGCATTCCAGCGGGTCCTACTCAGATCAGACAGGAGGAGGAGGAATATTTAAGTAGTGGGGGCATTGAAGGTGGGGATACCTCAAGGGAGGGTTTTGTGTGCCCAGAAAAAGAAGGGCTAGTGCGTGGCTGGGAGGAGGAAGTGCACGATACGGTCATTCTCATTGACCAGGAAGACTCGGAAGCTAATGCCACCTCCAACCTACGCTGCATGGGCTCCCTAATGATGCAAAGCCTGTTAAAAAGGACCCCAGGATTCGTGCTATCAAGGAGATGGATCATTATTGGTTGGCAACCCTTCTTGATCCACGATACAAGGGGAAAGTTACAGAGCTCATCCTGCCCGCACAGAGGGAGCACAGGATGAAAAAACTTGAGGACGCTCTAAAGCGACACTTGTGTAACACCTTTCCAGGCACTGGTAGATTACCAAGTGCTGACACACGTGCTTCTGAGGCTGCGGGTGATCAGAGGAATAGTAGTGAAGGCCAGGGCCGCTTGACTGATGCTTTCTTAATTTTTTTTAGTCCTCGACGCCCAGGGACGTCAAATGTAGGCACCCATTGCCAGCGTCTTCACCATATGGTGCAGGACTACATAGGGGAAGGGCAGACCTGGATACCTTTCCAGCAGATGATCCACTGGCTTACTGGGTGTTGAGATTGGATCACTGGCCAGAACTTAGCCAATATGCTATGCAGCTACTAGGTTGCCCTTCATCTAGCGTGCTTTCCGAAAGGACGTTCAGTGCCGCTGGAGGTTTTGTCACAGACAAGAGAGTGCGTCTGTCCACCGACTCTGTAGACTGGCTGACATTTATAAAAATGAATCAGTCCTGAATCAGCAGCTATCAATCCCCTGATGCCGAAGTAACGGAATAGATCGGGTATGTCTTCTGCATGCACAAAACCTCCAGCACTGAACTCTTCCACAATACCACAAAAGGGTTACGGTGTGAATGCACTTGCTGCCATGAAAGGCACAATATTGGGCTGCACTGACGCCTGTGCCAGATTTATATCATTTTAATTTTTTGAACAGCAGGGTCCAACCCTGCACTCTTCCACAATACCACAGAGGGGTTACTGTATGATGATACTTGCTGGCCTAGCACCAAAGGCACAATATCTGGGTGCACTGATGCCCATTACCAGATCAAAAACTTTTCAATATAGGACCACATGGTCCACCCCTGCACTCTTCCACAATACCACAGAGGAGTTACTGTATGATGATACTTGCTGGCCTGGCATTAAAGGCACAATATCTGGGTGCACTGACGACCATTACCAGATCAAAAACTTTTCAATATAGGACCACAAGGTCCACCCCTGCATTCTTCCACAATACCACAGAGGGGTTACTGTATGATGATACTTGCTGGCCTGGCATTAAAGGCACAATATCTGGGTGCACTGACGCCTTGACCAGAATCATATCTTTTCAATATAGGACCACATGGTCCACCCCTGCACTCTTCCACAATACCACAGAGGGGTTACTGTATGATAGTACTTGCAGGCCTGGCACCAAAAGCACAATATTTGGGTGCACTGCCACTGACGCCTGTATCAGATTCATATCCTCAGAGGGGTTACGGTGTGACGGCACTGTTGGGGCCGCTAAAGGACCAATTTTAAAGCACCTATTGTTACTTTCATCCAAAGCCTGCATATATTTCACAATAATTTAGCCCAAAAAATCAGTAAACGTTTTCTGCGTGTACGAAAATGTCTCCTCTTTTCATACAGACTGCCGCCCCAAGCAGTTGTTTATGGATAGATTAAAGGAAAAGCATTTACCGTCATATGAAACGTCATTTTTTTGTTTTTAAGTGTTTCTATACATCCAAGAAAGCCGCCACTTCACGGGCAGGTTATGGGGACCTCCTAGGCACGATATTTGAAGGAATTTTTGGTTCTTATTTTTAACCCTTATTTCATGGAAAACTCACTGTCCCTTTAAAAAGTTTTTTTTTTACTTTTTGTTCTTGTTTCCTGTCCCCCAGGGCACTACCCGGACCCCCATACACCTTTTATGGCAAATATGTAGCATATATGCCCTCTTGGAGGGCACTCTAAAAAACGAATTTTCAGCCCCATTGACTTGCATTGGGTTCGAGTTCGAGTTCGGGTTCGGACCCGAACAAATGGGAAGTTCGGGCTCGAACCGAACTCGGGGACTGTTCGGCTCATCCCTACTGTCCAGGAGTGGCTTTGATTAGTTGCATAAACCTGGTCCCTGCTATAAAAAAGCCATCTAGTATGGCATGGCATTGATTGAAGGGTTCTGTGTGAAAGCAGGCCCAGGATGCAAAAAAGTTAGACGTCATTTGCATGTGTTACCCAGAGTTCTGTGCTGTAAATGGGGAATGTAGCACAGGAGCTTTGTGATGCAGTTCTTTGATTTACTGGGATGTGCAAATGGCTTGTGCAATAATTAACTAATGTTATATATATATATATATAGAGAGAGAGAGAGACCATATGCTCCAAGTTGATTGGATAGTTATTCTTTTTCCAAAGTCCAGAACTGCTGAATTTCATTAGTCTGCATGCTTCATGCTTTATTTCATGGATCAATCATCAGTGTGATATTGTAAGGTGTTATTATGTTTTTTTAAACTGGCTTGCCTTGAAGTCAGGCTTGAATATAAATTCACAGCTATCCATGTACAGGCATTACTCAAAGCTGTGGAAAGCAACATTAGGCATCTTGGTATTTCCTACACTTGTGCTGTTGAGCTCGTACCAAATGTAAGTTCGACTGAATATTGACGGTTCTGAAGCATCCAAAATCCCGACTCACATCTGAAATAATTTAATAGAATATTATCGAATCAATTTGGATTAATTCAAATGACTGAAAAACACTGACTCTGTGCAATGTAAAATCCCTCATCCTAATCTTAAGGCCGGCGTCAGACAATCACGCAGTGATCACGTCCGTGTTGCCACAGAGTTTAACGTCCGTCGTAGCATAGAATCATGAGCAATAGAGACCCACACACGAAGTACATGCGCACCGAACTGCGCACGCACAACGCATGTGGCAAACGAACACAAGTTGGCAAGAATGTAAAACCGCTACCATGGACGCCCAGAGTGGGCCACATCCACATAGCGTTCTGTGTGAGTGAGAAGTCGGATGCAGCGCATTTGAGTGGCTTTTCATATCATTTTCCAATTTGTATCATTTTTCATATTAATTTTATTTCCCATAGTTCCCTTTTTTTCTACGACCATCAAAAAAACACAGACCGTGTGGTGTCTACAGTATCTTCCGTCAGTACGTCTGTCCGTTATGCACACACGCAGACTGCGCTCAGACTGCGTTCATCTGACATTAGTTTCCCCAACTCTAAAAGTAGCCCTAAGCCTAATTTTAAAACAAGCAAAAATAATAAGTAACCCTAGCCTTATCCTCATCCTAACCCTAATACTAACCCTTACCCTAACTTTTGGTTTGGAGTATAAAGGGGGGTGTAAAAGAAGTAAAGAGGGAGTATAGAGGGGCGAATAGGAGGGAGAAATGGAGTTCCTCAGAATTTTCTGATATTTTTTGGATCAGTTTGAAAATTTTCAAATAGCAAATGCTTCCGAATGGGAAATATTTGGATTCAGAGAAGTATATTATCTGCCAAAAATAATTCTAATCGTGAGTCTTTGCCTCGAGTAAGTTAAAGTTGGATATGTTCAGCCAAGAGCGGAAGGTGGTATCTAGTGATACTCGTAAATAGACACATTAATTTTCAGAGGGATTGAGATGCATCTGAATTTTTGGGTAATTCATTGGAACATTTCAAACGCAAATCAACAAAGGACATTTCAGTGAATGAAAGGGAAAATGAATCTCACGGGAATGTTTCCTGTTTACATTATTTATTTTGCTTCATGTCATTGCACCTGATAGTACAGTTTACAGGTACATTCATTACTTTAAATTGCAATCAGAGTCGGTGTAGACAGCACTGGACCTTACATTGTTATTGTGCACTGTTGTCATGGACAAAAAAGAACCCTATCTGAATATCAATAGAGTTCAGAAGGCTGCAAATTAGAGCTGCTTTTATCATTATTGCAAAATATATTCATGTTTTATCAGTATTTTAACACGTTTTAACTCTTTTAACAGCGTTGAAGGAGGTGAACTGTTTGACAGAATCATTGATGAAAGCTGCAATCTGTCTGAGGTGGATACAGTCTTATTTATAAAGCAGATCTGTGAAGGAATTCAGTACATGCACCAGATGTACATCATACATTTGGATCTTAAGGTAAAGTCATTGAAATATACTACAACCAACAGAACAATACATTTTATATAGTAAAATCTTAGGGCACTATTTCACAGGATCCAGTATTAGGGAGTTGTTAATGGCAATATTAACAATTAGTGGCTCACTATTACCTGTTTTATGAGTGAGTTACTGTGTTATGTATGGCAGGCGCTAACAGATACTGTAGGCAGTGGCACACGCTGCCACTGGTCTCATCTGTGGAGTTCAATAGTACTCCTTGGAGACCAGACAGACTTCCAGAAAGGATGGCAGAAGGACACTGGGAACTATTTGTTCTTAGTGTCCTTCTGCTAGTGGCACGCGGAAACTAATTGAGTTTATTTTTTATATTGTACTGTCTAATCTGTCTAGTAGGAACTTCCATAAGAGCAATCATCATACATTATGTGATATATAAATAATATAACAGTGTATATCAGTCCCGAAACAATCACTCTGATATAGAATAGTTTTACTTTCAGGATTATGTAGCTCTAGAGTGGCCATGTAAAAGATAAATAATCAGTTCTTTGAATCTGACTGCAGTAACAGTGAAACCAGGAAATATAAAATTAGGAAAACTGGAAAATACATAAATCCGTTTCCTGTTGTTTTATCCTTACAGACAGTACATAAAACAATATAGAAGAAATTCTGGATGCTAAGCCTGACCTTTTTTATGATTCACAGTCTGTTGTCTAGACTGGCTATAGTGACAGAGCAGAGGTGGTGTTGTTTGGTAGTTTTTCTTTTTTACTGAGTGTTCATATAAACCTACGGGTATATATATATATGTATATATATATATATATATTCAATGACCTAGAAAAAAATCTTACTGGTTACGTTTGTCTTGACAAATTTAAAGCGCCACTAATGAAGCAAACCTTACATAAGACCTATTGAAACCTATTAGTCCATATATCGGATTAAATAGGGACATTTGTCTAAGGTATGCTTTGTTCCCATTGCCTAATTTATACATGTTTATTACACAGAACAAAATACACATGGGTTTTTGAATGATAATAATTAGTAATTATATTTCTCTGAAAGCACTTGAAAGAAATATCCTCATTATAGAAGCAAACTAGTTAAGCAAGTTAACATATGGAAATTTGTATATATTTATTAATGTATTTATGTTTTTACAGCCAGAAAATATTATGTGTGTGAGTCGAGCAGATTATCAAATCAAAATTATTGATTTTGGACTGGCTAGAAGGTATGTACCCAGTGCATTATCCCTACAAAAGGTATATTATTGCATCTTTGGCAGGTTTGAGATCGTAAGGGTAGGAAAGTTGCCACCGCCCTGATTCACGTCATCCACGCCTCAAAAGAGGTTAGCGATCAAGTGTGGGCTTACAAACTCTTGGTTTTTAAACAATAGAAAATAAACACCTAGCAATACAAGGATTTGTAAGCAAAATATGAATTTGAAGGTCAGGACTGATTAAATCAGGTCCCATCCATCATTGAACAAAAAAAAAGTTATTTATTATGCTGTATGATAACATCCTCTAAAATATATTTTATATAAGATCAATAAATACAGAATAGCAATTACTACAAAACCCTCTGTGAATACAACTTAATCACGTTTAGGTTTTAAAAAATAAGGGCCCTATCACCTCCTTAACGCTAGTACTAGCACTCACATAAGTGAGCGTTAACGCTAGGTTAATTGAGGTGATAGTGTTACGGCCAAATCACCTCCCAATCACTAATGGGTTAAAAATCCGTTAGCACTTTTTAGGGCGGGCTTACTGTACTTTGCGCTCCCTATGCGTAACATGGGGAGCGCAAAGTGTAAGCAGAGTAATTAGCGTTAGGATCACAAAGTCCTAACGCGTATTACTAACCGCGGCGACTAACTGAAAAGTTAGCCACAGCTCTATGCCTATGTCCTATGTCCTATGACTCCAGGAGGGGAGGCTCGCAAAGGCGCGTCAGCGCTGCCACGAGTATCCTAGGGGCAGTGGCCATTATGGGGCAGGCTGCTGGATTCAGCGTCGGCCTCGTAATCTACTTGTAAAACGGGGTTGCTAAGGGGAAATTTGCGACCGCAAATTTTTCCTCTTGGCGTCCCCGTTTTAGCTACAGGCATATGATAGTGCCCTACATTTGGGTACGCACCAACATTTCTGCTGCCCAATTAACCATTGTCTTCTCAAACCAAACCCGCTATCACACTGTTATATTTGATATTTGGAAATATAGACTTCATTGTAGGAAACCCTAATCTGATAATCACAATTGATATATATTTTTCACTGAGAGTTATAAAGTAAACATATAATTAAATTCCTAATTAAATGCTTTGGGCACTATCATATGTCTGTAGCTAAAACGGGGACACTAAGGCCGGAGGCACACTAGGTGTTTTCTTTAACGCACTAGCGTGCGTTAAAGAAAACGTTAATGCACCAGCCCCCCCTCGACGCCCACCTGCCCCCCTCCACAAGGCTGCAAAGTGCGATCCTCCTATGGCGGATCACGCTTTGCAGCCCCGTCGACGCGCATCCTAGTGCATCGACAGTGATGATCGCTAGGTGCACGCATGGTACGCGCGCACTCAGTGCGCGCGGCAAGCATGTGACCGACTCCGTCCGCAGCATCACAACGCTGCGACGGGCGCAGGTAACGCACGCTAGTGCGAACAAGAAGACGCCTAGTGTGCCTCCGGCCTAAGGGGGAAAATTTGCGGTCACAAATTTCCCCTTAGCTTCCCTGTTTTACATGTAGATTATGAGGCAGGTGCTGAATTCAGACTGCCCCGTAATGGCTGCTAACCTCCAGGATGCTTGAGGCACCGCTAACGCGCCATCAGGAGCATCCCCTCCTGGAGTCCATAGGACTCCATGGAGGTTTCTGCTGCCAGCTCACGTGACCTGCAGGATCTCCCCTTTCTCGAGATCCTGCAGATCAGTGGAGTGATTGCGGAGGAAGACTGGAGACTTTTTTCCCCAGTCTCACTCTGCTCCTGGCGGCCAGAAGCGGCAGACCAGAACACCATTCTTGCCGCGGGATGAGAGGTGAATATCAAATTTTTTTGGGGGGGTTCCAGCAGCTGCTGATTCCGCAGAAACTGTTAGCACCAGCTTAGAGCTGTGGATTTGTTAACCCGTTAGCTATCACCTCAATTAAACTAGCACTAAAGCTCACTTATGTGAGCAATAAACGCTTGTGTTGAGGAGCTGATAGCGCCCTTTATGTTGTGTGAGGCACCTATGAACCCTGTACCCCCTGCAATAATGTTCCTGAGCATTCCTGATCTACTCCTAATACTGTTTAGGAGGTATGGTGTTATGTACGGGGATGCTTGCACTGCATGATGCCATGACAATAAGCCACCACATTAGATCCTACCTGTGTTTTTTATCACATGTTTAGGCCCCTTCAGAGTACTTTATATCCAAATTTGCAATATTATGAACAGGTATTATTCACGCCAGCAATATGTCATATTAAAGACATGACTGGTATAATGTGATATGTGCACATAGCCCGGGAAAATTTCATTCCTGCATCAAACATCAAACAGCGGCATAACCATGAAACCTCCAAATAACTTTATGGGTGCTTGCATGGAACATACTGATTTCATTTAAAAAGACAAATGCACAGAATAAATTATAATTTTTACTGAAAAAGAAGTTGTAAAATTAAACAAATATCTAAAACCCAGCATCTAAAATGACTTATATTTTGTCAATTTTAGTTTATTTGTATTAAATGCTGGTAGTGGTGATATGTAATTTTCACATAAACATGCCATGCATATACAGATTCTGTCTGTGACTGTGCGTGATATATATTATTTGTCCTGCACTGAAGCAGTCATGATGGGAAGAGAAGAGTGCTGGATGAGTTTACAACCCAACAGACAGCCATTTCTCATAACCTATTTTACTCTTTAATTACCCAATCACAGTTATAGATACTCATTTTTACAGTTATAGATACCATGTTTACATCAAAGCAATTTTCCCATGTTCTATGCAAGTACATAAAGTTTTTTATATATATAAAAGGATATTTGCTTTAAACCACTAATGAACTAAGTTGACTTATATATCTCAAAGCTGTAAACGTAGAGAGAACTTGATTCTAATTGTAGATTCAGGTTCACAATTATATTTGAAAATTCTAAATTTACATGCAAAAAATATACAGATTTTTACATTATAATGTAATTACTGTCAGACAGTGTATAGAAAGTGCTGCATTTAATTAATGTGGATTAAAGCTTGGCATTTCTCTTGTAAGGCTGAATGCCAGCCTATTCCGATGTTAATTATTACTCATAGCGTGCCAGAGAAGTGTTTATGTTCTCTGTCATTCAGACGTGTGAAGAATAAGGGGGGACGGGACCTGGATTCAATTAGTAGATTGGCAAAATCTTTTGCCCGGTATAGAGGATGACTATTCTTCTTTGGCGTTTTTATTAATGTTTATCACTTTCGCTTTGTTTTTTCTTAAGGTATAAGCCAAGAGAAAAATTGAAAGTCCACTTTGGTACTCCAGAGTTTCTTGCCCCCGAAGTGGTGAACTATGACTTTGTCTCTTTTCCCACAGACATGTGGAGTGTAGGAGTAATTGCCTACATGCTGTGAGTTGGCTAAAATCTTTTAATCTGTTTTATTTTTTGATCTTTTTATTTTTGAAGTCCTATTGAATCCCTTTTGCCAGTTGACAAACAGAAAACATATATATATTTGTGTGTATGTACAACAGTTAAACAGTGTTGAAGATGTTACCATCATACAGATATTCATTAAGGCTAATTAAGGTTAAAACCTAAGGGGTTATTCTGAGAGAGCGAATCTGTCCCCGAAACGTCGCCGAACAGTGAATTTCCCTGTACGGTCCCATTTCGGCATTTTTCGGCCAAATTTTTTTCCGCCTTTTTTTTTTCTTTTAATAATAGCAGTTTTTCTTGTTTTGTAACAGACCTATTTTATTACTATTCATAGGTCCTTATATGTAAATTCCAGGCATTTTCATTGAGTAGTTTTTTTTGCAAACAGCATTTCAATTTTAATATGCAGAAGATGTACTCACATACTTGATTAGGTCCACAGCTCGAGGAGGTCCTCACGCCAAGGCCTCAAGACAGCAAAATATTGAAGAAATCCAGCACAGCGTGGTATATTAGAAATAGACGTTTCGACCTCACATAGGTCTTTGTCAAGTATATGTGAGGTCGAAACGTTTATTTTGCTGGTGATGGAATAAACCCATTTTTAATATACCATGTTGTGCTGGATTTCTTCAATATTTTGCAGCATTTCAATTTTGACACTTTCAAACTTTTTTCTTTTTACCCCGTTCAACGGCTTGTAGGCTTTTTCCGGAGGCTGGTCGGCACTCTGTTCGGCAGCTTGTCAGCCTTTTCCGAGGTGTTCGGTGTGTTTTTTTGTGGCGGTTCCGGTGTGTTTGAGGCAGGTTTTCGGGTCTGTCCCCTGCACTCTGGGGACCCTGCGGTGAATGCTGAATTCACCACAGGGTGGGGAAATTTGATTCCCCGACGTGTGGGGAAGTGCGGGAGAGAGCACCGAAATGTCAGCAACACTTCGGTGCTCTCTGAATAACCGCCTTAATGTTTTCTTGAAGTCAGATCACCGATCCATCCAATGTTCATCAACGCTTTCCCCCCACCCTACTTATACTCCATGAAAATGCTTTGATTTTTTTTTTCTTTATACAATATATGTCTGTTTCAAATATTCATATCTATGTTTTCTTGTACTTTTAGCGTTAGTGGGCTCTCGCCATTTTTAGGTGAAGATGACAATGAGACACTAAATAACATAGTAGCGTGTGAATTTGATTTTGAAGAAGATGAATTTCAGAAAATATCAGACGCAGCCAAGGATTTCATCATTAAACTGCTAGTAAAGGAGAAGTGGTAAGAAATCAGTCTTGTTACAATACTGTACCAGATGTATATTGTAATCTTGTACTTTTTTATTTTTGGATCTGTTCACCTGAGTGTGCTTTCTGATTCTTCTCTAGCTGGAGGATGAGTGCGAGTGAATCGTTGAAACATCCTTGGCTATCAGATTCCCAACTGCACTTTAGAATCAACCAAAAGGTGTGCACTTTGCACAATCACGTGTTCTTAGTTTCACAATTGTAGCTGCTGGCTTGTTCACATAATACTTAACAAAAAACGCTTGTATTGTGTGTTAAGTACTGTATAACAGTATAAATATTGCACGATGACATGTCTGATCAGCTCTGCAGCAGTTCCAGTACAATGTGCTCCAGGCTCTACATTAAAGCAATCATTCCACAGATCTCCAAAACCTGTCTATCTTATAATTAAGCCATTCTTAGAAGAAATACCCTGCTTGGTATAATACAGTCAAATAGCAAAATATCAGTAGTTTAATGTTTTCTGTTTCAGAACCCATGACTGTATATATATATATATATATATATTTATATATAAAATACACAAGAGGGGCAGCACTATTCAAACAACACAAAAGAAACCACAACAGCAGCTAAATTCATTTAAACAGAGATTTTCCAGATTTAACCCTTTAAATGCTTACAAACATTTCTTAACCCCTTCAAAAACACTATAGTTCTTCACCCTTGCAAAAATTCAACACTGAGCTCTGTTGAACAATGGTGGAAGTTTAGTTTGCAATAGATGGCCATGGATTGCGAAAGCCTGCCAACAGCGACAATGTATTCCACCCCTGGCAGGTCCTATCATACTAACCTAATGACTGCTCTTATGGGATAAACTTACTTATTGAGGACCCAGTCCTTTCTGAAGCTCCCGGCAGATCAAGGTTTAAATAGAACCTGCGGGTGGAGAACCTGAGACAGGGATAGACACCTGTCTATCTTATAATTAAGCCATTCTTAGAAGAAATACCCTGCTTGGTATAATACAGTCAAATAGCAAAATATCTAGTTTATTGTTTTCTGTTTCAGAAACCTTGACTGTATATATATATATATATATATATATATATATTGTGGTAGGTTGACAAAGCTTCTCAGGTAACACGAACGTTCAAAAGAAAATATGCTTTATTTGCATATGGGTCTTACAGCAGGCATAATAAAACAAAAAGCATTGACAAATAAACACCTACTCCGTTTAGGAGAATAACTCACACTTATTTCCCCCCCCACTGTCCCACTGATCAGCTACCCCCGATTCCAGTGGTATATACGGTTCAAAATATAACAGTTATTCAGTGGTTTATACAAACTCATGGTTCAGCTCTTGCTGCCACCCTGGCAGGCTTCCAGTGTCTCTGTCTCCATACCCCTCACAGGTGAGGCCTTTATCATCCTCAATATGCATACCTAGGTTTAACTCTTTGGGCGCTGCGGCTACGCAGGGTACACTGCTACAATATTGCAGTTCTCTGAATTGCTGAGATGTGCAAATGTCTTCTGCAATAATAAACTTTATTATTTGCTGTGTGGAGGCTTTTAATCTCATTTTTGACCTCCACCACAACACACTATATATATATTGTGGTGGAGGTCAAAAATGAGATTAAAAGCCTCCATATATATATAACTATATATCTATATATATCGTTTATCTCCCATTTAAGTAGGTTAATCTCACAAGAGCAGTCATTTGACAAGTTAGGATAGGACCTTCTGAAATGAGGTACATGGAAGTGGTGGCAGGCATATGTGATGTATGATTTTTTGCCTAAATCAGGTGTTAATAAAACATTAAAGTGGAGTGTGTTCCATTTGGTATAATATATATAAGGCTTGTACAATACACCTTGCCAAGAGGTAACCGAGTCTTAGGTTGTTGCTTTGACCTGCCGTATCATACATTTTTTTCAGTAAAAAGTTGATAGAAATTGAAGGGATTTGAAGCTATATTTTATTATTGTATTTTACTGCTCCTTTACATCACTATGGCCAATGACACTATAGTCATACCAATTTCGATCATTAGGTGGCAGTAAAAGACAGCAATGTTCCATAAAGTGCATTCAGATTTTTTTGCAGTCATCAGAAACATCTTGCAATACAAGTGTTTGAGTTTGATACGGCCGCAGTTTGTGTACCTATTTATGCGTCCTCCACAGCTGATACAATCATTTAAATGTAGAGTTAAAGGAATACGCTATAAAAAGAAAGAGTTGCCCTTTTATTCCCTTTAAAATTGGGCAGTGGCTGCTGAAAGCTCCTTGCTTTCCTTTCTTTCCCTCGCCGCGCACAGCTCTTCCTCTCCAGCTCGGAGATTTCAAAATGCAGAAATCTACCGAGCTTTTCTTGGCAAATTTCACCCCTTATGCAAATTGTGTAGCCTAACGGGTCTAGGCTCTTGGCATACACAAGTTCCGTGGCGCTTGCGCACAAAGATGGATGGGTGTTGCATCTGCACACGCGCAGATCTGATCCATCGGCTTTTTCCCTTACAACCGCAGGCCTCGCGGGCGGTCTCAGGGAGGAGACGTCAGCACGCTTGATCGTGCTGACGTCTTGAATGACCGTACTAGTAACTGGCAACCGGGAAGTTCAAACCTCCCGGCTGGCTCGTCCTGTGGGAGTGGGTGGAGGAATCTCCTCCATGTCACCCTGCATTTTAAATAGTTCAGGGGACCTGGGATGGGGGAGGAGAGGGTGAGGATACTCCACACACCCTGGCCACTTTAAAAAGCTAAAGTGGTCAGGGTGTGTAGAATATCCCTTTCAGTGTATTCTGCTCCAGGGTATGTTCATTTTTTTGCCCTCAAGGCATAGATTTAAAGTGAGTGATTTTCCCATCATCTTGTACAATAACATTTTATTGGGTTTTGCAAGTGCTTGCTTTAAGAATTATAAATGAACCTCATATCAGATACACCACAGTCCTGGAATCCTAGTTATAAAGGAATGTAATTGGTAACATCACGTTCATTTAGCTAGGAGCCGCTTTTCTTGTTTATATACGTATATACACAGCTCTGGGATAAACAGATTTCACAATAAACCTGAATTAGTGGTTGATTTAGTTCCAAATTAAATATGTGATATCTCCAGAATTTCAATATATTTAGGTTCATAAAAACAATGAAAATTGTATCACCGAAATTACTGTTCTTCTAAGGCTGAATAGATTTATATTTTCTTATTTTCTTGCATGGCTTGTTTTTTCATATATAATTGCAATATTTGGGCAAGTTCATGATATGTTGGCATCAGGGGCATAACTATCAGGGGTGTAGAGGGTGCCACTGCACCCGGGCCCTTGAGTCCGGGGGGCCCACACTCGCCTGCCTGGACCGGGGGCTTGCCTATATTTTATATATATAATTATTTTTTAATTCATTTTATACTTATTTGTGAGTTTTACTTTGGAACTCTGTGATACACTCATACACACACCACATATTACTGTGACTTTTGTTGCTGTGGAACTCTGTGATTTACACTAACACACACTGCATATTACTGTGAGTTTTATTGCTGTGGAGCTCTGTGATACGTTAATACACACTGCACATTACTCCGTTTTATTGCTGTGGAGCTCTGTTATACCTCATACACACTGCATATTACTGTGAGTTTTATTGCCGTGGAGCTCTATGATACGCTCATGCACATTGCACATTACTGTGAGTTTTATTGCTGTGGAGCTCTATGATACTCTCATACACATTGCACATTACTGTGAGTTTTATTGCTGTGGAGCTCTATGATACGCTCATACACATTGCACATTACTGTGAGTTTTATTGCTGTGGAGCTCTATGATACGCTCATACACATTGCACATTACTGTGAGTATTATTGCTGCGGAGCTCTGTGAGATACAAATAGTGCACATTACATTAAAAATGGGATGGACTGAAGAGGTCATAGTGGACTTTAAAAAATGGCACATTGATTGTCTGGAGTCAATATTGTGGACCAGGAGGGGATCAATGCAGGTTGCCGGGAGGGGGGGCAAAATATGTTTTTGCCTAAGGTGGGGGGGCCATCATGATTCCTGCACCTGGGCCCTGAGGTTTGTAGTTACGCCTCTGGTTGGCATACATGTGCTTTTCTTCTGCTGCTGACGGTATTCTGAATGATCCTAGTGATTCAGATGTCAGCACAAGTTATGACAAAAAAAGAAACAAATTATGGTTTCAAACAGATTCGATCCTTCTGGAGTGGAAAGCAATTAAAAATAATCCCATGACAGAGTTTTAATAAAGAACAGTATTTACTAATGGTGAAATCAGTAACAAAAATCCTCTATACTGCGCTGAAAAAATATCCACCTACTTTAGCATGTACCCTGGCATGTGATTTATGGCTGCATTTCACTTTGCATGCATGGTGCTCATAGCTACATAATAAAATGAAAATGTTTCCATTTTAGAGGACGCATACGAGCTGTTCTGAGGCCGAGCCACCTGTGGATCAATGACATATCGCAGACAAGTAACAAACCGAAGGTTTGTGGAATTTTACGTTGAAAAATGTTATGTACGACGCACAGTCTTTATATCATGCCTTGCACGCTCACCTTTGACCTTGTTTTATTAATTTGTGTTTCAGAGCCTTACGCTACAGTTATTTTAGGAGAGGAAATGATATTTTTCCTGATTTTTAATATATATTCAGGTAGTATTATGAGGTTTTTAATGCCAAAACTGTCAAATTTTCTGTTCTTTTTTTATATCTTATCTTCAAGTTGTATTGCGGTAAAAAAAAATACTCTCCGAATTTAAGTAGTTAAGAGATTTAAGTTTAGTCTGCTCCCGGGTATGTTCTTTTTTTTGCCCTCAAGGGATAGATTTAAAGGGAGTGTTTTTCCCATCATCTTGTGCAATAACCCTTTATGTGTTTTTTGCAAGTACTTGCTTTAAGAATAATATACACACGATTCTCATATCAGATACATCGCAGTTCAGGAATTCTAGTTCTAGGGGAATGTTATTGGTAACATCACATTCATTTAGCTAGTGGCAGCTTTTCTTGTTTATATACATTCAGGCAGAGGTCCAATACAAACCCAGAATCTCTGTGGGGTTAGGTGATCATAGTAAGGTCTAACTGTGCTATATTTCTGAGATTTTGTTTTCCTGGGAATTTCTTGTATACGTTTTTCCCTTTGTAAATCAATTTTTTTTTGTTTAAAAACATTATAGAAATATCCAAGGTAATTATTGAACCTTATGCCAACATATTTGCGCCCAGGTTTATGAAGGACACAACCAACCACTGCGTAAATCAGTTGTCACCACTGGGATACAGATAAACTGTACACTGATTATCTGTGTAATGGTCAAGCTTATTGTTTTTGTTTAGCTCTTTTTTGTCATTCAGGAAAAACGACGAGTCCTATTGAAATAAACCATGTCAATATGGCACTAGTATATCACTTTAGCACCTTTATGGGACAATACCATGTGGTCAATGTGACAGCTGCTAATCACATTGCCCACACAGTCGTGGATGTTGATCATAATGCTGACAGAATGATCCAATGATATCATAAATTAAGCAGAATCTTCCTCAACGGATGACATCTTATGAAAAATGGTTTTCTGTGACTGTCATATAATAGTCAAAAAAAGATGAAAGTACCCACCACTCCAATCTGTAAAAAAAAGATCAGTTTACTGGTCTATCAGAATTGTTTCGGTTGATGCAACAGCCTTTCCCAGGCTCAGTCAGGTGCCTATATAGATTATATTATGATTTCTTTATTTTTAAAGTGTTTGGAGAACATTTACAGAGTTATTCATTGAGAATCGAAAAGTCACCGCACGTTCGGTAACTCTTCGTTTTCGTCAATTCGGTGCGATTTGGTGATCCCATTTCGGCGACCCTGCGGTGTATTCAGCAAGCACCACAGGGTTGTCGTAGTGCACTGAAAAGCCACCGCAAACCCGACGAAACCAAAACCTGCAAAAACATCTGCATTAACCCCACCGAAAACGCCGGAGAAACCCGAGCAGGAGCCGGTCAGAGCGCAGAGCAGCCGCCAGAAAAACCCGACACTGCAGCCGAATGGCAGATGCCGGAAAAACCCGACACCGCAGACGAATGGAGTGAAAAAAAACAGTATGCTTGAATGTTTGAAAAGTGAAACGCTGTTTGCAAAGAAACTACTGAGCGAAAATGGCCGAAATTTACATATAAGATCCAATGAATGATAATAAAAAGTGCTGTTACAGAAAAAAGAAAAAAACGATTTAAAAAAAATGGAAAAAAATCCCGAAAAATGCCTAAAAGTTCCTAAAAAAATCTATGAATAAAGAGACTCTTTACTGCAGAATATTATAATGAATGGTTTATTAGATATTGAATTAAAACGGGAATATTTTTAACATTGAAGCCTATGGGATTCTCCTGAATAAACCTGTTGAATGAAACCACCGAACGGCAGGGCATTTCGGCAACCTTTCTCAGCTGCTTTGTGTTCTCTGAATAGACAAAGCATTGCTTCTCTATGGGGATTTCACTGCCCTCAAACAGGCACCTTATGTGCAGGCAGTTCGCCAACATTTGGCGAACTGCCTGCTTTCTGGATAGCCGAATGGCCAGGAAAGGTAACCGTATGCTGAATTTCAGCGTTCGGTTACCTTTCGGCCACAATACGGAGCTCTTTGAATAACCCTGTTAATAATTCCTGTGTTATCTGATTAAGGCAAGATTATTTGCAATAAATAATGTGATCGCCCACTGCCAATTAATCAATATCAGTAATTAACACTGTAGGCTATTAACTGAACATTGGATGAAATTCATGTCTTTTTTATTTTGTACATTGACATTTGGAATGGGAAAATTATGTATGGATATATAAATTATAAATAAACAGTGACTATGATTTAAAACATTACTGTGGTCTAAAAAACACTTAAATTGCCCAATGGACAGTTAATAACATATCATCACTGTAGACAATGACCTTTTATTATCCCTGCTCATGTTCCCAAACATGTAGTAGAATAATGGCTTTTTGAAGAGTATGATAGCCTAAAGTAATAAAAATAATGAGAGGGGAGAAAAAGATTATGAACTGCTGAACCAACTAATGTTCTGTTTTGTTTTTCAGAAACACCGCTGTGTGGTTTCTGCTGTGAAAAGTTTGAATAGGATCAGCAGTTCTTGTGATCTGACCTTCCTCGGAATGACTTAAGTATTTATCAACTGGACCACCGCCATGTTAACGATAGGATGGGTTCGGAGACGTTTCATGAACTAAATTTCAATTCTTTTCACATGTTTGGAACTGCTTGAGTCTTACTAGTTCTCTATGAGTGGACTGCCATGTTTCATCAGTGTATAAAGCCACCATGTATCCGGAGAGGCCTGAAAGCCATTAAAACCTAGTTTACAATTATAATAGTGATTAGCTGTGTCAAGCCTTGAATTTTCAGCACAAAAAGATGCCACCTTTCTTGATATTCATTCTGATAACTGGAAATCCATACATGATTTTTTTATGTTGATGAATTTTGATGCCTTTGCATTAGTGTCCCCAATTGTCTAAAGTCATTAAACCCATTAGCCTGACATTATGTTATCTCCAATACAAAGGACTGTTTTGACCATATTGATATTTACCCATAGTGCACTGTGTAACATAATTGTAATTCTGTGGACAGAAAAAAATGCAAGTCTTTATGTTTTGGGATACACCTGCCGTAAGAAGGGGCGACTCAAATAATTGACAGCTCTTGAATTGTAAGTTACAACAGGAAATTCAGCTTTGTTCCTCTCTTATCATCTCATAGATCTCACTTCTCAGGTCATAATTTATGGAGGTGAGATCTATGACTCTCTTCAAAACCCATTGATATACATAGCCTGTATTGGCTCATAACGAGATATGGAATGTCATATTCTATTTTTCTTTTTCTTTTCTGCCTCCCTTTTAACTTTAACATACCTATGACTTGACTATTTCACACACAGCAAATAACAATATAAAATCAATCATTTTGTTGTATCAGATGTTGCTGTGTTAATACTTTTGTGGTAATTAATTACCACAATAACATGTAAGAATGAGAAGCAAATCAGTAGTTTATCCATGGAAGATGTTAGGTTTTACTCAGTGTGCTCTGGAAATGTGTTGGAAATTTTGCCCTAAATTTTCAAATTGCTTGTTAATTCACAACAAGTCATTGTTTACTGAAAAACCTCTATATTATAAAATATTTCTAATCTTTTAGGACACTACAGGCGCCATAGTATCATGAGATATGTAGTTCTGAAACATCTCGGGTGCCAAGGTTTGCCATCACTTTACAAACATATAGGGCCTTTTTAACTGAATTGTACTTCTTCCAGCAGACCCCGCAAAGGGATGCACATGCTTCTAGATCTCCTTAAACACTCTGTGCACAGACAAGAATTGCATATTGGATTCACAATTGCCATGTTTAATTTTGCACTCACACTGTGTTCAGTGTGGGTTTACCTCTGGAGTCACCTGGCAGGGAACAAGCCCAGAGCATGAGAACAGGGACAGAAAATTGGGGGCTAAAGAGAGGTACGGTAACTAAATTCTGATAGACCGATTATTCTCCACCCATGTGGCTATTTAGCTCCATGCAGACTTTCTCCTTCTCTAAGCTTGATCGCGCCCTCAGGCAACTGGGAAGAGACTGGAGTTCACACATAGGCGGCAGACTCAACTTGTGGCTGAGTCACAACTCTTCTGAAAAAGCAATGTTTATTCCTGATTATAGGTCTTTCAAAGACTAAGGTAAAAAAACAATGAACCATTTAAAAACAGTCTAGATTACATACTTTAGAAATGCTGAATACACGGTTTCAAACATAATAAGCATTTAGCAAAAGAACATTTAACACGTGTAATGAAATATATCTCGTTAATTTAAACATTCTAAGGCTCCTGCCAGACGAGCGCAGCGTTCACGTCCGTCATAGCATGAAATAAAGGCCAATGGAGTCCCACACACGAAGTACGTCCGCACTGAACTACGGACGCAAGTTGGACAAGAACGTAAAACCCCTAGAACGGCCGCACAAAGTGCGCTGCATCTGCAACGTCCGCATAGTTTGTGTGTGAGTGATGGAACGTGGTCAGACGGACTGCATTTATACGTCCAGCATTTTTGACGGACAAAATGGTTTTGCTTTTTAATTTATTTTCCCTGCTACATCCGTCAAAAAATACGTCAGTCGCAAAAACGGACTGTGTGGCCACTACTGTGTCTTCCGTACTAACGTATGTCCGTACTGCAAGAGCGCACAGTCTGTAGAAATTACGTTCGTCTGACCCTAGCCTTACACTTGTAGATAATATTTTACTGCATGACCATGGGAGGATAATCGTTCTGGCCTTGGGACTGAATCTTCTTTCAAAATCCCTGGGGCAAATAAATAGTCTTATCTATCTTTAGTTAAGAAAAAGCAAGAAATATGCACATATTTTCTCTATGGAAGATTTCTTTTAAACATTTTGTGGAGCAAGGCAATTTTTAACTCTTTCAAATTCAATAGCCTAAACGTCATCATGGAAATAAAATGTTTACATTTATATTGTAAATACTGAATAGTCTTCCAATGAAAATAAATACCATTAGCTCCCTAGATCAGAAAAACTGTAAGATTATCTTCCCTTTTTTCAAAGTCTAAAAATAATGAAATTCATACAGCAGTACTTATATGCAGCCATAATTAGCACTGCCATTCACACTTTCCAAGGCTCCTTGGATTTACAATAGGTGGACTTAACAATTTAAAAATGAAAAATTAAAAAAACGTATACGCCGTTTTAAAATAGTTGTAAATATTCTCAGAGATGCAGTTTGAGATTACTAAGCTTGACAAATATCAAATGTTACTTGCATGGCTGCCGAGATCCAGAGTAAAATAAAGACAGCCTTGCCTTTTGCATTGCAGTTTATTTAGGACCACAGATATCTTTATACCATTCTAATCTGCATATAGCATGAGCAAGCACCACATTTTCGCACATACCATGTATTTTGAACGTAGACTATATATCTATAAGATGTACAGATTTCTATTTGCTACCTGTGTGATTGAGTTCTTCTTTCATTGTGTTTGGGTGCACAGAACATTTTGTTTTGACTTACATTTGCTATACAGTAACCTTTCTTCCCTTCCTGCACAGGCCTATAATGTACATACAGTATATTTAGTTATTCTTTTTATATACTCTGCACAAGTAAATTATTATTGAGTCTTTGCTTCCGAGCCATCAAGCATAATATCCAGCATAAACCTTATTCTCATATGTTTTAATCAGATCCTAAAAATAGGGGATAAGCGGCTGCATCCTACTGGCTCTGAGGTGGTAAAGGGATTAACACAAAAATGTATAATCTTATATTTTTATTGGCATGTGCAATAATGAAATACTCTTTCATTTTAGTATCGTTCTATGTTCTGTAAAGTTCTGTGCTAAATAATGTAAATATAAAAGAATTAACAAATATCAACAAATTTTAATTGTATCAGTCGTCAATACAAATAATGGATATACACTCACTGGAGTGGCAATCAGGGAGTTTCAGTGGGTTGCTACTGGTATTCTGATGAATTAAATGCTTAGCTATTCTGTCCCTCTACATCTGTGCGGCAGGACTTGAAAATGCTGGTACCGTCCCTCTTCTCTCATACTAAAGGAAACTTCAATAAACAAGACTTTATCATTGTAACAGGCAAGAATGAGGAGGAAGGAGAGATCTGGTGTCACTTAGATGACTTCAGATGCTGGCACATCCGATTATGTAGTGTTGGATAGTAATTTAACATATGTGGAAATAATGACCACCTACAGGCTTATTTTTTTGACTTTTTATTGTTAATTATGAAACTATGGTCATTCTGAGTATTAAATTGAGTGTATTGTTTCAATTAACTATTTTTGTCACACCAACTAGGGGTGAAAACATACAGGGTTATTCAAAGAGATCCGAATGGCTGGAGAAAGGTAACCGAATGCTGAAAATCAGCATTTGGTTACCTTTCTTGGCCATTCGGCTATCCAGAGAGCAGGCAATTCGCCAAATCCTGGCGAATTGCCTGAACATACGGCGCCTGTTCGAGGGCAGTGAAATCCCCATAGAGAAGCAATGCTTCGGCTATTCAGAGAACACAAACCAGCAGTGAAAGGTTCCCGAAATGCCCTGCCATTCGGTGGTTTAATTCGGCAAGTTTATTCAGGAGAATCCCATAGGCTTCAATGTTAAAAATATTCCCGTTTTAATTCAATATCTAATAAACCGTTCATTATAAAATTCTGCAGTAAAGAGTCTCTTTATTTATACATTTTTTAGGATATTTTAAGCATTTTTCTGGATTTCTTTTTTTTAAAAAGTCTGATTTTTTTTTAAGTTTACTTATTTTTTCTGTAACAGCCCTTTTTATTATCATTCCCTGGACCTCATATGTAAATATCAGACCGAACGTACGGTGACTTTTCGAATCTCTTTGAATTACCCTGATAATGTTCCTGTATCCACACTAATAATATAGACCTTCTCTGAATGATTGCAAGATATGATGAATACAAATTCACTAAAACATCTTATACCCACACGATTTCTGTAGGAGGCTTAAATAAATATATGTATATAAACATATATACATGGTTATGTAAGAACTATGCCCTTTGTGTATAAAGTAAAAGTTGTGGTAAAATGTATAAAATAGTGCATGGTAGTAAAGGGTTAATGACAGACAGCTGAGGATGATCACAATGTTACAAATCACATATTAATATACAGTTCTAGAAATCTTAGTAGCTGAATTGTACCTTCCATGAAGGTAACCTTGAAACTATTGCTTATATGTTTTGATAATAAATAGTAGAAATATTAGGATTAAAGATTCATTATGTTATTATTATATTATAGAGACTCTGTTGTGATAAAAATGGATGTTTATTTAATTATTTACAGATGTTCCATGGAATAGTGTGTGTGTTTATAAGATTTCTCTTTAAATTGTGCACGCAATCGCATTGTACTCTGGTAGAGCCACCCAGCAGAGTGATTAGTAAACCTTCTTTAATTATCCCTGAAGCTGCTTCAATCCAAACCAATGCTTGTTGATCCATGTTAAAATGCACAGGAATGTAATGTGCCTTTTCTGTTTACCAATGTTACCATGTGACAAGCGGAAGATTAAATAAATACATTTTATTGAAATATATTCTTGTTGTTTTTTTTTTTTAAAAATTGCGCTTGGACCTTGATTTACAGAAACTAACAGAAAGAAAGAAAAAAGAAAAGACTGAATATCATATCTGAAAACCAGCAATATACTTATATACAGTACATATACTGTACACTTACTAACTCCTATCAAGAAAATGAATACAATGAGGGGCGATACAGAAAATATAAAGTAAGGGTTATCAGATTCCTTGGGTATAAAAGTTACTAGATCATATAAATGTGGTGCCTTATTCTAATGCAGTCAGTAACAGGAAGCTCCTAAATGGAAATATCGCCGAGAGCCAATAACCCTTCCTGCAGGGGTCAGCAACCGTGGCCCTCCAGATGCTTTGGAACTACATATCCCAGGGTGCCTACTCAACTCAATGCATGAGTATTATGGGAAGTGTAGTTTCGATTCATCTGGGGAGCAAGGTTTGCTGACCCCTTCCTTAGCAGCTCCCTGTTACTGGCTCCATTATGTCCGAGCTGCTATATTCTCTGTGCGTGCGAGTTTGCATAAGCAGGATCATGTTGTGGCTGTGGAAGGACACTGAGAACTGTTTGTCCCCAGTGTTCTGCTGGATATCATATGGCCAAAAGAGGCAAAATAAGAAATTATCTGGGGGCACAGTGGGAGACAGTACCTGTATACACGAAATATGAAACTGAAACGGACAGTTCTCATTTTTGTAAGAGCGTTTGCTCAGTGTGTTAGAGCTTCTGGAAATGTTTTTTTTGGGGGGGTTGAAGGTGACACCACTGTTCTTGGGCTCTGAAAGCAGAATTTCTTTGACAACTTTATGAACAGTGATACAGCACCAATGATGGCCAACAGTTAATTAATTATTATAATTAATTAATTATCTTATATTATTGGATGTTTGGCAATAGTAAAATTGAACTCCCAGTGACATTTCTTAAATGCCATATCCAAAGTCATCATATTTGACATATCAGGAAGGATTGACATTGGATATTCTTTGGTGGGTTTTCTATTCCAATATATTTGTGACTCAATTTATGATTTATGGCACTTATATTTTGCTTAAATGTGGTGGTACCTGACATTTGTATTGTTTGTGCTGGTCATTTGCAGTTGACATAACAATCATGCCACATATAAACACCTTGCCCCACAATTTCCAAATGGTCAGACTTAGGGACATAGCATGGGCTCATCCAGCCCTCATTTAGAAGAGTGACAATCCCATGAATTACTTTGATTTTGAAGTAACTTACAGCTCTGCCTCCCAAATGTGTCAATTCTATGAGCCCTGCTCAGGGGACCCTTGAGATATATTCCCATTGTACAGCAACTCCTCTCTGTCCCTGATGTTTGGTAATTTGTAAAATATCAGACATTATACATAGATCTCTCTTTGTAAGTTTTTTTATATAAAAATCACACAGTAACATAATATTTTGCATATTAATAATTATTTAATATTTTATGGTCTCATACGCTGATTGCATTTAATGCAAATTCTCAAACATATGATTTATTCAGTTTCCCGAAACACTATGTCGTAATCAATCATCACCTATCTACTGTTCCAATCCTTGTAGCTTAAAGGAACACTCTACACACTCCCTCTTATCTGAGTGCTCCTGCTCCTTCTTCTCCCTATTTCATCCATCCAAATGCAAAGACTTAGTCCTGCCTAGAACCTCTGATCAGGGAGTCCCGCACTTAGGTGTCAACTGTTGGAAGAACTTTTGGATTTAGCCTTATCCAATGGCATTACAACCTTCCTCCATTGAGAGCCACATAATTGGTTGAAGCATCCACATTCAGTCCATCTAGTCACATGACACGATGAGCTGGAAGCTTGTTATATCCCGCATAGATCAGAGGAAGACCAGTGCTGGATATAAGTGAGATTTTAAAGGAAACCAATCAGGGGGAGTGTGGAGAGGGTCAGCAAAGATTAATGTTTAACCCTTCTGTTTAGTGCTTTTCCTGTTTTAACCCTATAGTATCCCTTTAAATAATGTGCTTGGTTTAATGTTTTAAATTCGGAGACTTAACAATCCACCACATGCAGGGTAACAATTTCTCTTACATCATTTGCAAAAAAGCAAGATTATGAAGTCTTTCAATGCTTTCCAAACCTATGTCTGGGTTGCCTGGTGCGGTTCAGGATATGAACTCAACCGGCGCCTTTCCCTCTGCTTTGGTAAAATAGCGTCAGACTTCACGACCTTAATATGGACAAATAAATCAATTATTCAGCTAAAACAACCAAATTTCTTAATTTTTTTTATTGCATTGACGTACATCTTCTCCGTTTGCCGTCTTCGTGAAACCATTTCGGAGAACTACTCCATGGGATATGTTGTGCTTGGCATGGCAGCTGAACACTGCAAGAGTGAGGAAGAGTTTAGCCACATAGAGTGAAAACAAACAATGAAAGTTAAACAACGTGTAAAAAAAAAAAACCCTGTGAAATTAAAATTTTAAAAATAACAAACATAAACGCATATACATATATTATCTATAGGTTTTATATTAAGTGAAATATGTTTTTGAACCATACAGTTTTTTTCTAATCAATATAATAAATGTGACAAAGCAAGAACGATATTGATTCGTAGTACAGCTTGAATATATTAACACTCACATTTTAGCACTTCCTTAGGCATTTCAGTATGTGAGGGTTTACACCGGAATATTGTCACTGAATCCTTTTTTTACAATCTATGATTTATTAAAATTTGAAAAAGTTCTTAGTACGATGAACAATAAAGATATAAACACACAAAAACAATATAATAACAGAGGCTAAATTTGAGGAGGTGCAGTATGCTGTTACATATTGAGGAGAGATTTGTCAACAGCAACGTCTATTCCTTTAATTTCTGCACTGCGAGCTTATTTTACAGCATTCCCCATTTTAGCTAGTGTTTAACCCCTTGTTTTGCAATGAAATCCTCATGGCAGGTGGGCCTTCATCCCACATCCCCTGTACGCGCCTAGGGCTGCTGCTGGACTGCCTGAAATCAGGACAGTAGTTATGCCAAACGAGGGCCTCAGAGGCTGCAGGGCGTGCTATGCTGGAGCTTCCTGACGGTAAGGGGTTAAACTCGCTTCTATACAGGAGTGTTAAATTGAGGGACTTGTGGGGAGTCACCAGGATTTCTGTCAAACCATGATTGATATAATAAAAAAAGATTACCGTAAGCTTTAGCAGCTGCAGCGCTTCATTTCTGAGAATTCTATTTCCCTGGTTGATACAAAAAATATTTCCGTGTATTCCCAATGTACAAAGTATGGAAACATCATTGAGTATAGATATTAGCATACGATTATGTTCAATAGGCAGGTATTGCAGTTTTCCAGTATGTCAATCAAATAGAAACCAAGTGTCCCCTTTAAAATAAAGGTGAGTGTGCATTCCCAGGTGAGCGATACCACTGCTTCTATCCCATTCCTCTGCCTCCCTTTGGCCCTCTTTTGGCTGGACAGGATCTAACAAGTGTTTTGTACATGACTAGCACATATGCAACCAATTCGATGTCTTCATCTTGCAGAAGCTTTGGAGGATCTTCAGGTTAGTAAAACCTGGAAGGCTGTCCAGCGTCACTTAACTGACAGTTCTCTGGTTTGAGCATAAAATTCCTTCTGGGGCCATTACGGTGACCAGGGACAGTTGGGAGGGAGACAATTAAGTTAATGTGGTTACAGTTTGTAGTGTGTCCCTTTAACCCGGCCCATGTCTAAATACTCAGATTTTTGATGAACATGTAATTTTTTCTTCCTGCCAGTAGAGGTCACTGTTGCTGCAAATATATTGAAGTAGCACATTACATGCAATTTTCCAGTAGCTGCACTTAGACATATCAGGACAACTAATTGATATCTGATTACAGTGTACGATAGTTTACACATATTTAAAATACATGTGATTCAAAAGAAATAATACATAACATATGGTCAAGAAATAATATCTTGTTCCCTTTAACGATCTAACTGAATATCAGGGGAAAATGAACATTTATACTTTTTCTGCAAATAAAAAGGGTTATTATTTTGCAGGTAAATAAAAAACATGAAAGTTACACAAATGTTTCTGTTTGAAGAACAAACCAAAAGCAGGCAACTGCAAAATCGATGTAAAATTAATATCGGAAGAGTAAGGCTTAAATACGTTTAATTTTAGCTTAAATTTTTTTTCCCTGGAATGATTCTCCTATAAATCTTGGTTAAACAACTTTTTTATTTGAATTAAAATGTTTATTACAGTGAGATTCAAAGATAATTGTGCTTCTCTCCTACATTTGTTTTTTTTCCCTCTATGTGAAATGCACTTCATAGAGGGTAAAGCAGGCTTCCACCCACCCCACTCTCATCCGGCAACTGAAAAACGTACACCCTTTCCCGCCTACCTGATGCACACAGTATTTCAACCTTATGTTCTCCATACGCTTACATTCCCATTTGTAAGAATTTTTATGCAAACATTGAAGATAGATCTGTTTGCCTTGACATTATTGCAGTATAGCTAAAGGGGTTATTCACTAACGTTCAAATTGGCCCCGAATTGCCCCAAACGTTGAAGTTCACCGTTTGGGGCAATTTCAGGGCAATTCGTCTATTCACTAAGCTGTCAGTTCACCAAATATAGGCGAATTGACAGCGAAATAAGGTGCTATTCCCTGCAATTCGGTGGCATTCAGCAGCACTGAAACTGGCACATAGAAGACTATCGTGCCTTCTAATCACAGAATGCCGAATTGCACCGAAATTGTGACGAAATGCCCTGTTTTTCAGAGTTTCAATTCAACGGGTTTAAACAGATGAATCCCTTAGGTCTCAAGTTAATAAACGGAATATCTCTTTAAATTTTTTTTAAAAAAAGTTTATTCTTTTTTGTTGCAAAACCTTTTTTATTTTCTTAAAGACCTTTTTGTATTTTTTAGAGGATATTTTTGTTTTTTATATTATTTAAAAGACTTTTTCAGACTTTTAAAGACTCAATTCAGCGTAATTCGGTGCAATTCGGCAGTTTTCGTTGACATCCAGTAACGGCTTCAGCAACTAAATTTTCAGCAAAATATGGTGTCCGTTCGACTAAGAGTGAATTAACCGTATTGTGGTCAAAATGGAATTGCTGAAGTGCGCCGAAATGCAGCGGAAAACAAAGCACGCAATTTTGCTGTTTTGCGAATAGACCCTTATATTTATAGGATAAATAATAATATGGGGTAATTGATTTAAAGTTAACATTTTGTTGAATACGTATTATTCTGACTGTAAGGTTAATAGTATAAAATAAGAACTGGACGAGGCACGCAACCTCCTTTTCAGACAGTTTTATTGGTGACACATCAACCACAGCAACATTTTATAACATTGCTGTGGTTGATGTGTCACCAATACAACTATCTGAAAAGTAGGCTGAGTGCCCAGTTCAGCTCTTCACTTGTACTATGTAGATCTTGTAGGTGGTAACTCTATGGATTGTGGTGGCACCTGCAGGCATCGCCTAATGGGAGTGATGCCCTGCATTGCTAAATTGTAAGCTTCATAGTGGTTACTGACTGCATAGCAGCTAAATAAATAAATTTTAAGACACTAGACATCCCAGAGTGTTATCTAAACGGCATAGTGACAGTTTATTCCTAGTCATAGTATTAACAGTATTAAAAATATGTCCAAACACATTGGTGCAACAAACACATACCTTAGTGTGTCTTTCCCCAACACACTAACACTTTCAGGGGGCTCAACGTTGGCCCTAGGGACAGTATTACAAAGTTGGTGCTAACTTAACCAGAGCTGTTATAAACTTACCAGAGCCATTATAGTCTATGGAGTTGTTAAGTTTACAACATCTCTGGTTAAGTTAACACCAGCTTTGTAATACTGCACTAGATGTTTCAGAACTACATTTCCCACAAGGCTCTGCCAATCTAATAAGCGGCTGAGTATCAGTTGGATATACCTGTAGTTCCGAAGCCTACAGAGGCCTGCAGGGTCACCGAAGTGCACCGAAGAGTTGACGAAGACTGCCGAATGCCGGCGAAGACTGCCAAACTGGCCACAGAACTGCAGGGAAAAAAAATAACTAGAACTCTGCTATTACCCTAAAAGGTGGATAACCTCCCTGACGGTCTAATTTCTGCCAAATTTCTTGTCTAAAAGTGATCAGTTTTGTTTTTTTTGCCCCCCTTAGCGGTAGCCTGAGTGTGGCTCGGGGTTAAATTCCTATGTTGGAAGTGGTAACCCCGAGCAACACTCGGGATGCCGCTGGATACATCACCTGTCCCTGCGCTCCCTCGATGTCCCCGCAGCCTCCGCTGGTAATCACGACTCTCATATTTCCTGGTTCCCTCCTCACGAAAAGGAAACCAGGAAGTATGAGATCACGATCGCCGGAGGAGACTGCGAGCATCGGCGAGGGAGCGCAGGGACAGGTAAAGTAAACAGCCCAAGTGTGTCTCGGGGTTACCGCTCTCAGTGGTGAAAATTATCCCCG
This sequence comes from Leptobrachium leishanense, assembly GCA_009667805.1. Lineage (NCBI taxonomy): Eukaryota > Metazoa > Chordata > Amphibia > Anura > Megophryidae > Leptobrachium > Leptobrachium leishanense. Next base: position 154,529,228 of record CM019067.1, on the reverse strand, counting down.
AGACACATTCGGGATAACTGTCAGGCAGGTTAAATGAAGAAAACCAAAAATGCAAGAAAATGTGTCTAAATCATAAAAAAGGTCCTTTAAATTTTTTTTTAAAAAGATCTGATACAGAATAGAAAAAACACATTTAAAAAAAATTGGGAATCAAAAATGTCATCTAAAAAATATTAAATATGCAAAAAGGTGTAAAAAGATCTATAAATAAATAAAAATGCTTTGCTGAAAATTCTAAGAATAAATCCTTTAATAAAAAAGAATTAAAAACAATAGTTTTTTACATTGAATCCTATGGGATTCATTCGCCTGCTTAAACCTGTCGAACTGAATCACCGAACATCAGGGCATTTCACTGACACTTTGGTGCAGTTCGGCGTTCTCTGAATAGATTAACCATTACTTCTCTATGGGACAATTTCCTACCGCCGAAGATCGCCGAAGGTTGCTGATCTGCGGCGAATGGAACCATATTTCCCTGTCAATTCGCCAGTATTTGGTCAATTGACAGCTTTCTGAATAGACAAACTGCCCCGAAATTGTACCGAACGGTATAATTCGGTGACAAGTTCGCCCCTTAATGAATAACCCTTAAGTGTATTAGACGAAAAAAAATTCTTGGCGTATTTTAGAATTCAGAGGTGCGTTATCTGAATTATAATTTGCTTCCACACAAATACAGTTACAAATAATCTTTTAAAAATAATCATTTTATAATGTTGGAATCTCACACTAGTATGTGATTTTTTTAAATGTATTTTATCTTACTCATGGTAATGTATACTTCTAACTCCATGCTTCCAACTCAAACATATCACGGTCATCTCTGCAAGATATTAAAGCCACAGGAATGTCTTGTTTGATATATAAATTTAAAACAAGAGAGTGGAGCTTTTCCATGCTAATTTAAGTTGCAGTCTGCTATGCATTAGTAATTGAATGACATTACACCCATTCCATGCTTGAAGTGCTAGAGATGGATTACATGTTACCTTGTTGTAAATCTCTTGGGCCGTATTCCAACCAAGTCACTATGATTAACAAATGATCCATTACTCATAATTACCCACTCGTTAATTATAACAGCTTCTGTCATATGTCAGCCAATTTACAAGCTCCTGTTGTGGCTGGGCTGTTGTGGCTCGCTACTATATGTTAATTCTTCCTGTGCTTTGTATAGGAAGTGCTAATGTGGAGGCATGAATGAGCGATTCCAAGGTTGTTCATTAGGACCTGCTGACAGGGCCGGATTAAGATCTCTATGGGTCTGGAGTTTAAGATTTTGGTGGGCTTTATTGGAATTTAGTGACATGAAAACATGTTTTAGGTTATTTAGTAGTGCACATACAGGTATTACATATATATATATATATATATATATATATATATCAGGTATCAGACAGATACTGTGTGAGGAAATTTCCATTCAGATTTCAATCATTTACAGCATTGTAAAATAATTTTTTCACATTGTATCCAAACCTTTGTGGTTATATATTCTATAGGGAATTCTTGTTAAAAAAAATTGAAATGGGAACCTGTTACTGCATTTTTCTGAGAATATGCAATTTTAACCAAATTTTTTTAAAAAAATGAAAGATTTCCCTTGTGTTTTAGAGGATGGTGTTTTATGAATAATATGACTATGTATTAAACACTGACCTTGCTCCCTGTGAGGGAAATTAAAAGGTGAGTAATGGCAGTGGTATTGTTCATTTTATACGTGACAAATGGACAACGCCATCGCTTTGAAACTAAAAGTAAGTAAATAAAAGTTTTCTTTGTTTACTTTTCTTTTAGATTTTACGTGGTCACATTTGTTATCAATACAAAGGCCAGACTCTGACCTGTTCAATGACACCTCCCTTGACCTTGTGAGGTGTAAAGATTAGTGACACAAGGTTCCAAAGTCCCCCCCAGTGCACTTTGCTGCTGTTTAGGTTTTTTAAGTAACAATTTGTAATGACGGATTGTGCCATCACCTCCACACTTGAGATGGTGAGTTAGCGCAGCATCATTGGAAAGGACATGCTCTGGTCTTTCCAGTGATACCTAACATGACCCTATAGCTGCCGCAGAGTTGGAGATATAGGGGTCCAAATGCCCATCAATGCAGACATACAGTTATTCAAAGAAAATCGAAAAGTCACTGAACGTTCAGTGACTTTTCGTTCCCTGCAATTCGGCGCGATTCGGCGGTCCTAGTTCGCGACCCTGCGGTATATTCAGCAAGCACCACAGGGCTGCCGTACTGCAGGGAAAACCCACCGCAAACCCGAAGAACACTCACTGCATAACCCGCCGACCACTGACCGAACACTCACCGAAACCTGCAGAAAACAGCTGGATTAAAATCTGCCGAACACGCAGCAGAAACCTGACTAGCCGCTGATCACAGCGCAGAGCAGCTGCCGGAAAAACCAGACACGCAGACGAATGAGGTAAGAAAAACAAAAAAACAGTGCGCTTGAAAGTTTGAAATTTGAAACTCTGTTTGCAAAAAAACTACTGAACGAAAATGCCTGGAATTTACACATAAAGTCCAATGAATGATATTAAAAAGGGCTGTTACAAAAAAAAGAAAAGACGATTTAGAAAAAAAAAAAAAAAACAGGAAAAATGTTTTGCAATAAAATCCGAAAAAATGCCTGACTGATCCTAAAAAAATCTATAAATGAAGAGACTTTTTACTGCAGAATATAATATTAAATGGTTTATTAGATATTGAATTAAAACGGGAATATTTTTAACGACTATGGGATTCGTCTGAATAAATCTGTCGAATGAGACCACCGAACAGCAGGGCATTTCGGCAACGTTTCCCTGCTGTTTGGTGTTCTCTGAATAGACGAAAGCATTGCTTCTCTATGGGGATTTCACTGCCCTCGAACAGGTACTGAACATGCACCGTATGTGGAGGCAATTCGCCAACATTTGGCGAATTGCCTGCTCTCTGAATAGCCGAATGGCCAGGAAAGGTAACCGTACGCTGAATTTCAGTGTTCGGTTACCTTTCGGCCACAATTTGGATCTCTTTGAATAACCCTGATGGTTATCCTTTCACTGGGCCTATTCTCCAGGCATGGGCCTGTAGCTGGTGCTCCATCAGCCCCTATGCTAATCCGGCCCTGCCTGCAGATGGCAATGACAAAAAATTTCCTTCTGCAGGAATCTGGTCTGCACTGTTGGACCAGAAATGATTGTGGACTTTTTAATGCAATTTTTTTTATTGTTGAATTACTCTGTCAAGCTAGTTCTCAAATTCATCCTAACCCTTGTGCTTTCACCCATCTTCTCATTGATTATAAGCTCTCGAGTAGCGTCCTATTTTAATTTTTTGGTATCCAGCTGAAGAAGCCTTTTGGGCAAAACGCGTCCTGGTAGCTATGCTTTAATGTTTTGTTTATAATAAATGGTTTCAATTACCGCTGTTTCCTACTATCCTGATTAAAGAAGGTTATGGGAATTTCCTTATAATTCCTATGCGGTATTCTTAGAGCCAATATGTAGTTTAAAATGGCCTCCCTTTATGGTTCTGACTACACCAGGTATATATTTATATTTTACTGCAGGAGAGATCTGCTGGAAAGAAGGAGTCACCAAGGGGTTAATGGTACCTGAAAAATTACTAAAGGCCCATGAAGAGATTCCCCCCAGAGCCGGATATAGGCTCTATAGAATGTGAGTTCGATATTGGCATGCATATTTTTCACACCATTGAATTGATGTATTGCGCAATTTTGGTTTCTTTCTTCTATTTTTATAGTACTATTGAGAATATACCAACGCGCTCAAAAAAGGGTGTACTCTCCAAGAAAGAACAATACGTTTATGGGCATGTATGGTGCATTATCTTGTTAACCGCAAACTATTTTGTATACCGGCGCTACATTATTTGTTTGTTCATTCATTATTTAAGGTTGTTAGAGGAACCTCCATATATAACATTGAGTGAGATAAGATATATACATTATTCTAGTGGGCACTTCACTCTGGTCATTATCATTTCATTTAACCCCTCCCACCTCTTACATTTAATTGACCTGGGAGCTGGCGGCTGGGCTGGGGGCTGGCGGCGGAGTCACCTCTCCTTCCCGGCATCTGCTCTGCAGCATGGTGGAGCGCTGGGAGGAAGTGACGTCATATGACCACTTACTCCCAGCGCTTTCGGTTGGCAGCCGTATTCACGAACTGGCGGCCGGGGGGGCAGGTCTCACATCCAGCAGGTCCCATGATTGAGCAGCGGGGTGGCAGGTCCCACCGAGTGGCAGGTTGCCACCCTCTGTAAATTGCCACCATCATGCCGCGCCCCTGTAAATTGCCACCATCATGCCGCGCCCCGCAGCGATGTATCTTGGCCTATGCCGACAAGACCTAGGCCAAGATACATCGCTGCGGGCACGCAGCATGATGGCGCGGAGCCGCCGGCCTTAAATGCAGGAAGCGCGAACTGACTCGTTGCCTTGGCGTGGAGTTTGTTTCCCGCATCGCTAGTATAACATTCATTCGAGTCACAAATTTATTGTTTCATTTGCTACGTTGCTGACCTGGACTGTATGAGGAACCTGATTGTTGCTGACTCGGACTGCCTTCTTGACTATTCTCCCTCTGACCAAGCCTGTATGTATGAAATACCCAGACCAGACTCAGAGTGTATGCTGACCCTGCATATCGCTGACCCTGATTGTATGAGGACCCTGTCTGTTGCCAACTCGGATCGTTTACCTGACCACGCCATTTCTTTTTTTTTTTTTTTTTTTTTTTTTTCCTTCCTCCTCCAGCTTTATTGATAGTTTAAAATTACATTTCTATGTTCTAGGACTTCAGTTTTTTTTCACATCCAACTTTAAAAACTGATTACAAGCAAATGAAACTCAAACAGTTGTCTAAAGTGATATAGTATACAAAAATAACATCTTGATTTCTGTGAAAACATTTCTCTGACATTCCTGAATAGCTTAGATTTCCTTCTGCTAGACTGATACACTTCTTGGGTTTTCATTAATTCCCATGAAAACAAAACTACATTTAAAAAATAAAATTAAACCTTGCCTTCACCTGTATCTCCAATGCTAACTCAGTGGCCAAATCGCTGCATATATGGTTTTATCTGCCTGTATTTTAGACACGGCCACTAGCTAGCTGACGTGTTTCCACCCAAGCTGCTGTAGACAGGGCCTGACACAGAGGTAACAGCTGAGGTCAGACGTTGAGACCATTATTGTATCATCCATCATCTTAAATTGGTGGGATTGTCACTTCCAGTTGCTTAAAAAAAAGTGACAGGCACTGACAAACACCTGTTAAGGTTTGCTGTCTGCCTCAACTCTTCCCATTCATTAAATCCCAGTTCACCAGTGGCACGGAAAGGGGGTTCTTTAACAAAGCATTATACATAACACCTCTACCAAACTAAACAGAAACTTTTTTGTAGTTAAATGCAGAAAGTCGTTTTTTCCACCCCTTTCCTCCTTATACACGTCAAGTAAAGCTCACTGGCCTGGGACTAGCTCTATCTGCCAACCTTTGGCCAGTGAAGAGGATTCAGAGAAAATAATACAACCATCAATCAGAAAAAGGAGGGGCGACAAAAGAAATTTAAGCTGTAGCTTCAATAGTGCACTCCCGTGCAAGGTGCCCTGACTCCCCACAGCGGTAACAGTTGACTTCACTGGTCTTGCTGCAATTGATGCCTACATGGCCAGTTTCACCACACCTGTAGCATTTCACTTTGGTGCAGTCTTTCTGGATGTGACCAAACTCTCCACAAGAATAACACTTCTGCTCATCGGCATGATCGCAGTCCCGAGCAAGGTGGCCAGGCTTCCCACAGTTGTAGCAGCACTGCTCCCTTTCCTTCCTTGGCTCTTTGCAATCCTTTGCAATATGTCCACCTCGTCCACAGTTATAGCATGCATCCTCCTGGAGATCACAATCCTTGGCGAGATGGCCAGACTCGCCGCAGCGATAACAGATATCTGGCAGAGATGAGGAAATGAACTGGAATCCTCTTCCACGTCCTCTTCCACCTCGTCCGCGACCACCTCCAGTGGGGCACTCGCGCGCCCAGTGTCCGGAGCGACCACACTTGAAGCACTCGTTACTGCTCATTTTCAGTATAAGTTGCCTGTACCTCTCTGGCTGCGCCACACGCGGTCTGCACACGGCCTCAAAATGGCTGACCAGCTGCGCGCAGCGACTCAACCAATGAACGCACGGAGACTACTGACCACGCCATTTCTGAAACCATGAACGACTTGCATAAGCCTGACCCAGGTTACTCCTTAGCTGCTGTTAAGATTAACCCTTGCTGCCTGAGTGCATGTTCTCAGTGGCATAGCGTGGGTTGTCAGCGCCCGGGGCAAGGCGAGAATTGCACCCCCCCACGCACTGGACCTCTCCAGGTCAACAATGTCGACTCAGCAATAAAACTCCCAGTAATGTACGGTGTGTATGAGCGTATCATAGCACACACACACAGCACGCATCTCTCTCACATGCACACAGAGCTCACACACACACACACACACACAGAGCTCTCACACACACACACAGAGCTCTCACACACACACACACAAACAGAGCTCACACACAGACACACACACACACACACACAGCTCACACACACACCTCACACACACACACAGCTCACACACACAGCCACACACACACAGCTCTCACGCACGCACAGCTCTCACACACACAGCTCTCACACAGCTCTCTCACACACACAGCTCTCTCACACACACACACAGCTCTCTCTCACACACACACAGCTCTCTCTCACACACACACAGCTCTCTCACACACACAGCTCTCTCTCACACACACACACAGCTCTCTCTCACACACACACACAGCTCTCTCTCACACACACAGCTCTCACAGCTCTCACACACAGACACACACACAGCTCTCTCTCACACAGCTCTCTCTCACACACACAGCTCTCTCTCACACACACACAGCTCACACACACAGCTCTCACACACACAGCTCACTCACACACAGCTCACTCACACACAGCTCACTCACACACACAGCTCTCTCTCACACACACACACAGCTCACACACAGCTATCTCTCTCTCACACAGCTCTCTCTCACACACACACAGCTCTCACACACAGCTCACACACACACACAGCTCTCTCTCTCACACACACAGCTCTCTCACACACACACACAGCTCACTCACACACAGCTCACTCACACACAGCTCACACACACACACAGCTCTCTCACACACACAGCTCTCACACACACACACAGCTCACACACAGCTCACTAACACACAGCTCACACACACACACAGCTCTCTCACACACACAGCTCTCTCTCACACACAGCTCTCTCACACACACAGCTCTCTCTCACACACACAGCTCTCTCTCACACACACACACACACAGCTCTCTCTTACACACACAGCTCTCACAGCTCTCACACACAGACACACACACAGCTCTCTCACACAGCTCTCTCTCACACACACAGCTCTCTCTCACACACACACAGCTCACACACACAGCTCTCACACACACAGCTCACTCACACACAGCTCACTCACACACAGCTCACTCACACACAGCTCACACACACACAGCTCTCTCTCACACACACACACAGCTCACACACAGCTCTCTCTCTCTCACACACAGCTCTCTCTCACACACACACAGCTCTCACACACAGCTCACACACACACACACACAGCTCTCTCTCTCACACACACAGCTCTCACACACAGCTCACACACACACACACAGCTCTCTCTCTCACACACACAGCTCTCTCACACACACACACAGCTCACACACACACACACAGCTCACTCACACACAGCTCACTCACACACAGCTCACACACACAGCTCACACACACACACAGCTCTCACACACAGCTCACACACACACACACACACACAGCTCTCTCTCACACACACACAGCTCTCTCACACACACACACAGCTCACACACACACACACACAGCTCACTCACACACAGCTCACTCACACACAGCTCACACACACACACAGCTCTCTCACACACACAGCTCTCACCAGTGGCGTAGCGTGGGGGGGCTGGGGGGGCCGTGGCCCCGGGCGCAGTTTTGTTAGGGGCGCATTTGCGCTCCTAAAACTGGCCCGGGGGTTGAGGGGACCCAGATGCCGGGCAGTGCGGGAGTGCTGGCTGCCCGGTCCTGAAGAGTCCGTCCTGTTAAAGGGAAGCGGCTGCGTGCAGGCGCAGCCGGTCACGTGGTCCGGCTAATCAGGTGGTACTGAGTCTCTGTACCACCTGACTGGCCGGACCGCATGACCTGCGCACGCACGCCACGCAGCCGCACCACCTTCAACAGGACGGACTCTTCAGGACCGGGCAGCCAGCACTCCCGCACTGCCCGGCATCTGGGTCCCCTCTCCCCTCAACCCCTGCCGGAGCTGGAGCAATATCCAGGTGAGAGCTGGGCAAATCCATGTGTAAGCTGGGGCAAATCCATGAGCTGGGCAAATCCATGAGCTGGGCAAATCCATGTGTAAGCTGGGGCAAATCCATGAGCTGGGGGCAAATCCAGGAGCTGGGCAAATCCATGTGTGAGCTGGGGGCAAATCCATGTGTAAGCTGGGGCAAATCCATGAGCTGGGCAAATCCATGAGCTGGGGGCAAATCCATGAGCTGGGGGCAAATCCATGAGCTGGGCAAATCCATGAGCTGGGGCAAATCCATGAGCTGGGCAAATCCATGAGCTGGGCAAATCCATGAGCTGGGGGCAAATCCATGAGCTGGGCAAATCCATGTGTGAGCTGGGGCAAATCCATGTGTGAGCTGGGGCAAATCCATGAGCTGGGGCAAATCCATGAGCTGGGCAAATCCATGAGCTGGGCAAATCCATGTGTGAGCTGGGGCAAATCCATGTGTGAGCTGGGGCAAATCCATGTGAGAGCTGGGGCAAATCCATGAGCTGGGGCAAATCCATGAGCTGGGCAAATCCATGAGCTGGGCAAATCCATGAGCTGGGGCAAATCCATGTGAGAGCTGGGGCAAATCCATGAGCTGGGGGCAAATCCATGAGCTGGGCAAATCCATGAGCTGGGCAAATCTATGTGTGAGCTGGGGCAAATCCATGTGTGAGCTGGGGCAAATCCATGAGCTGGGGGCAAATCCATGAGCTGGGCAAATCCATGACCTGGGGGCAAATCCATGAGCTGGGCAAATCCATGACCTGGGGGCAAATCCATGAGCTGGGCAAATCCATGACCTGGGGGCAAATCCATGACCTGGGGGCAAATCCATGAGCTGGGCAAATCCATGAGCTGGGGCAAATCCATGAGCTGGGCAAATCCATGTGTGAGCTGGGGCAAATCCATGTGTGAGCTGGGGCAAATCCATGAGCTGGGGCAAATCCATGAGCTGGGCAAATCCATGAGCTGGGGCAAATCCATGTGTGAGCTGGGGGCAAATCCATGTGTGAGCTGGGGCAAATCCATGAGCTGGGGCAAATCCATGAGCTGGGGCAAATCCATGAGCTGGGGGCAAATCCATGAGCTGGGCAAATCCATGAGCTGGGGGCAAATCCATGAGCTGGGGGCAAATCCATGAGCTGGGCAAATCCATGAGCTGGGCAAATCCATGAGCTGGGGGCAAATCCATGAGCTGGGCAAATCCATGTGTGAGCTGGGGCAAATCCATGTGTGAGCTGGGGCAAATCCATGAGCTGGGGCAAATCCATGAGCTGGGCAAATCCATGAGCTGGGCAAATCCATGTGTGAGCTGGGGCAAATCCATGTGTGAGCTGGGGCAAATCCATGTGTGAGCTGGGGCAAATCCATGTGAGAGCTGGGGCAAATCCATGAGCTGGGGGCAAATCCATGAGCTGGGGCAAATCCATGAGCTGGGCAAATCCATGAGCTGGGCAAATCCATGTGAGAGCTGGGGCAAATCCATGAGCTGGGGGCAAATCCATGAGCTGGGCAAATCCATGACCTGGGGGCAAATCCATGAGCTGGGCAAATCCATGAGCTGGGCAAATCCATGTGTGAGCTGGGGCAAATCCATGTGTGAGCTGGGGCAAATCCATGAGCTGGGGGCAAATCCATGAGCTGGGCAAATCCATGACCTGGGGGCAAATCCATGAGCTGGGCAAATCCATGACCTGGGGGCAAATCCATGAGCTGGGCAAATCCATGACCTGGGGGCAAATCCATGAGCTGGGGGCAAATCCATGAGCTGGGCAAATCCATGAGCTGGGGCAAATCCATGAGCTGGGCAAATCCATGAGCTGGGGCAAATCCATGAGATGGGCAAATCCATGAGCTGGGGCAAATCCATGAGCTGGGCAAATCCATGAGCTGGGGGCAAATTCATGAGCTGGGGCAAATCCATGTGTGAGCTGGGGCAATATCGATAACGTGTCCACAGGTGGGGGGGGGCGCACAATTCTTGGCTGGCCCTGGGCGCTGACAACCCACGCTACGCCACTGGCTCTCACACACACACACAGCTCACACACAGCTCACTAACACACAGCTCACACACACACACAGCTCTCTCTCTCTCACACACAGCTCTCTCACACACACACACACACAGCTCACACACACACACACACACAGCTCACTCACACACACACACACACAGCTCTCTCTCTCACACACACACACACACACTCTAAAAGATTATTTGACAGGAAACCAGGAGGGAAAGCTAAAATGTCAGAAAGAATCTGTCAAGGACCCTGGCCTTACAGGGGTTAAACAGGAATGCAGTAGATCTCCCTTCCCCACCCCCTCTCAGTATCTCTGTATCTTCAGGAGGTGACAGTGATCTCAGGCTCCATGCTGTGCAGGGGAAGATTAGGAGACAAGCAGCAAAGCATCAGCTACTTTGTGCCCAGATACAGACCTCTCCTCTGACTCATTTTCCCTCCAGTTAGTGGGGAAGGGGCAGAAGGGTGCAGCCTGCATGTGTCTGCTTATCTATCACCATGCTGAGCATGCTCCACACGTTGGCCGGCCGGAAATTAGGGGGCAGGGCAGCCTTCACTACAGGGAGAAGCAGCTCTTGGCTAGCAGCCAAGAGCAATAATCACATTGTTAAACTGAAGGGGGGGGCAGTTGCCATCACTCCCCCCTGCACCTGTGGTAGTTAATGCCCCTGTTTTGTATGACTTACACACAGATTGCAGCTTGGGATCTTCTTGTGCAGCCACTCACACCCTCCCACTCACGAAGCGCAGGGCAGGCGTCTCATCCTCTACACAGACCACGGGCAGTGATGAGAAGTCACATGTCCCCCACCCCACCAGTCAGGAGGATTTCCTGCCTACGTTGTGTCATCATCACATGACCAGTTCAGCCAATGGGATGGCCATGTGAGGAACACTAGCTGATCGGCTGTTAGAAACTTTACGGGTGCAAATTTAGGGGCGGAAAAAAACTTTTGAAGTTTTGCGCCCCCTATGAAAATTGCGCCCGGGGCCACGGCCCCCCTGGCCCCCCCACACTACGCCAAAGCATGTTCTGTTCTGAGACCTGCTGCCAATATACCAAGGTTGTACTCTGTGTTTCTGGTGTAGCGCTGGGTTTAATTCCCTGTCGTGGCAGTACCTATTTTTGGCCACCGGAGGGAGACAAGCACGATGAGAGACACTGAACATTGGGACTACATTTCCCGGCATGCTTTGGGAGCGGACACAGGAAGTGGGTGGGTGACAGAGACTTACAGCCTCAGCCTCGTGGAGAGAGCTGGCAGAGCGCGCCAGGGAGTGAGAGAAGCAAGACGCAGAGCAGCAGAACGAGACAGTGACTAGGCCGGAGCGCAGCTGGGGCCTGACAGAGTTACAGACCGGGTTATTCAGCCTTACCAGAGGAAGACCCAGAGATTCGCAAGACTACCCACGCTGATATTGAGGAAGCTGGAAGACCCCGAAGTAGGAGTACCGCAGATCGATCGGACAGGGAGAGCAGGCGGTGAGCTGGACATCTTGCGGCAGGTGCATAAAGCCAGACAGCGGATCCAGTAACCAAGAGAGCCCCAGTCAACATCGAGCGGAGAGACGTCCTGGGTCGAGCGGAGCATCAAGTATCTGGCGGATGGGTGAGAGGCCTTCCAGGCCGTTGTGAAAATAAAGCACACTGCTGTTTGTTTCCAAAACCCACAGGGCCCCAACTTGACTAGTCGAAGATACCTCACAAATAATTCACTGGCCAGTTGAATATTGTACCCGGGTACCATAACACACACACACACGTACATTCTGGGACATAACCTGTGCGGGACTCACTCCCCAACCTCAAGAAAGGGGGTTAAAGATATATTTTCTTCTTTCTCTTTTCCGCTGCGCGTTTCTCGAATTACGAAGCCTTGTATTTTCTCTATTCCGCTGCGCGTTTCCCGCATTACGAAGTACTGTAAATATATATACGAACACCGTGTTATTCATTATATGCCATTTATTCTAGTAAACTATATAATTTAGAAAATCCACAACGGTGCTGGAGTATATTTATTCCCTAGTGCGGGGAGACTGACCCGAGGTTCAATTTCAGCGGCTCCTCTGGGAGTGAGCGCTACACTAGTGTGTCTGGTCTCCCTGGCTGGGAGCTATAGGATTAGTGGTCCCGACCACTCAAGGATCGGAGGGCTTAGAGGTTTGTCCAAAGGATCCACACCACGGTTATCGAGGGTGAGCGATACAGCAAACGTGACAAGGACTTTGAGATAGCTGATTTTATACAGTTTTAGCTGTTTGGGCATTATGGCTACAGGGCTATTACATTGGGGGCACCTTCTGCTGCCCAAAAGTTAATTAAATTTGTTTGCAGCAAATTAATTTCATTTGCTTATGGGCTGCAGAGCTGCAAATCGAGATATCTCGATATTGGGGCACCGGATGGTGCCTTTGAAGCCCGAAATAACTCGATCTCAGTAGTGAAGGGATTAATTGTAGCCAGGTAAAATTAAATTAGGGCACTAAAAATTGGTAGACGGACACAAAAGGACTTGGGTAAGTGTGGCCTTCTATCATGGCACATGGTGAAATATAATTAATGATACACAGTACATGCTGTAGTGGTGGATAAGATTCATAAAGATTAAAGCTAAATCAAACCATGACTTGTGCTACTGTTGCTTTGGTCTGTGAGAGTTGTGTTCCAGCAGACAACCTAGTGTGCACCATTTAATACATAGTGGTACACACTACGCAGTCCATTTATTCCCATTCTTTAAACAGAAGGTCTTCATACATTGATTATTCTATAAGCTTATTTTCTGTTACAACCTTGGGATAATATAGACCATCTTGATTAATACACACGTGTATTCCCTTCAACAAAAATTTCTCTCCTCATTTATCCATTGGAATGTTACGTGATTTGAAATCAGTTTGTAAAGTAGGCAACATACTCAGACATCGGAATCACCTCAGGCAAGACCGCAAAGACTCTTCTCTAATAGCACAGATTCATGCTAAAAATTATGAAAGTCTGAACAGTAAATCTGTAGCTTATTAAAGTGTCAATCTAATTGGGAAATCAAGGATAGTGAAGACAATTTTGTTGCCCCTATATCTAGGTTTCCAACAGTCTACACACTGTTGAATTTTTGGTTTATTTTGAGAATTGGTTATTAATTTTATTATACATATTAAATAGAGATTTACATAGAGACAAGGGTCTAGTCCTAAAAAATTAAGTGTGGGAACTCTGCAAGATGTCTGCTTCTCAATTAACCATTATCATGTTGTACTTAACCCCCCACTCCACAAATTTGAAATCAATGTTTAAACGTTATCCTGCATTTTCGGAATCATTATGGTATTTATTAAATTATCATATATTTCTGTTGACTTAATAAGGAAACATATAATTGGAACCAAAAAAAAGCTACTAAAGTGTGTGAGCCAAAAGGTAACTGTTTCCATTGAGAAAATAGTGGAGGAACTGCATTTGTACTCGTTTCCCCTTGACTCCCTACATAGTGAAGATTCTATTTTGAACTGTATGCTAGGCAGTTCTCCATGAATGTTAGTTTCAATGTGGTTCCACAGCACTGTAACCTATGGTATATGTGGCACTTTAACTTTGTATTATGCTGTTGTGGATATATTATTTATTTATTTATTTGCAAAGTATTTTTTACCAGGATGGATACATTGATATTTCTCTAATTTAAGTATGTCCAGGGTTCAAGAACTTTGAAATTTTAATATAAGAAAATTGCATGGGATATCAATAATTTCATTGTACTACAATAGTAGCAGAGGAGAGAATTAAACCCACAACTTCAGCTTCATGGATGCCTCTGCTATCCTTCTGCACCAAGAGATTGTTCCAACATATCTACTGCACATATGTGTAAAGTTTAACCACTTGAGGACCGTATGATGGTTTATGTTGTTAAGGGTTTAATGCTCACCACCAGCACAGCCATGGATTCAAATCCTCATTCAGAAATGCAGAGTGCTTGGAAATCTATATTCAATATTCAATACAAATCTGTGTGTTAAGAGTTACTTTTTTCACTATAGGGGTTCAAATTAAATCATTATATTTAAAGCTGTGAAAAATATTATGAAATTTTTATATATACCATTTTCATCATATAATTTGATCAGCAATATATTTTGAACAAAATAAAAATCTGTATTTGTCTAGTATATAAAGTGGGGGATGCACTAAATAAGAAAGTGGAAATGACAAGTGGACATGTACACAGCAAAAATAGCAAAATTGCTCTGGTCCTTAACACACAGCAAGGTTAAAAAGCTCTTCAAGTGATTAATCTGCTGCTGGAACTAAGGTGGCCCCTGATGCGACCTGTACCATAAAATAAGTACTGTTATGAGATGCATGTTCAGGTTGTGTGCAGCCCTCCTGTATTTTGTGACAGGCTTAAGTAATATATGATAATATTTTTTAACCAGACCCTGACCCAAATTTAAATCCAAGAAAAGTCAGTGTTTTTTTTTAAATCTTTGGATATATGTTTGGGTGGAGTGCTCTGAATCTTATGGGTTGTATTTATCAACCTCACATGCACTGTTAACCCCTTCACTACAAAGTAATTTTCCATAAATCCACTGCCAGGAACCAGTGGAGTTTTGGAAAATCATTTTTAATTAAGAAATATTTAAAAAAATTCCCAATGTATTTATTGTTGTTGTAGCACTCACTCCCGGAGGAGCCGCTGAATTTGAACCTCGGGTCAGTCTCTCCGCACTAGGGAATAAATATACTCCAGCACCGTCGTGGATTTTATAAATTATATAGTTTACTGAATAAACTGGCGTAGAATGAGTAACACGGTATACGTATATATAGTTACAGTACTTCGTAATGCGGGAAACGCGCACCAGAAAAGAAATACACTACTTCGTAATGCGAGAAACGCGCAGCGGAAAATGAAAAAAAGTATTTTTAACCCCCTTAGTGGTTGGAGTGTGAGTCCTGTACAGGTTATGTCCCAAGGAATGTATGTGTGTGTGTATTGGTACCCGGGTACAATATTCAACTGGCCAGTGAATTATTTATGAGGTATCTTCAACTAGTCACGTTGGGGCCCTGTAGGTTTTGAACAAACTGCAGCGTGCTTTAGTGTTTTACAGTGGCCTGGAAGGCCTCTCACCCATCCGCCAGATACTCTGTGCTCCCCTCGACCCAGGACGTCTCTCCGCTCGATTTTGACTGGGATTCTCTGTGTCACCGGATCCGCTGTCTTGCTTTTCTGTATCGGCCACAAGATGTCCAGCTCACCGCCTGCACTCCCTGTTAGATCGTCTGCGGTTCTCCTAACTCGGGGTCTTACTAGGTATCAGTGTGAGATTACTAGCGGTGGATCACTGGGTCTTCGGTTAATAATGAGGGAAACCCGATCTCCAACTCTGCTAGGCCGTACCTGCGCTCTGGCCTGGTCGTAACCACACTTGGCTCTTCTGCGTCTTGCTCCTCTCACTCCTCTGCGTGCTCTGCCGGCTCTTTCCACGAGGCTGCGGATGTCAGTGTCTCTCTCCCACCCACTTCCTGTTCCCGCCCGCAAAGCATGCTGGAAAATGTAGTCCCAATGTTCAGTGTCTTACATCGCGCTTGTCTCCCTCCGGTGGCCAAAAACAAGTACTACCACGACAGGGGATTTAAAACCAGCGCTACACTGTAATAACCAATCTGGCAGTCAGATGGAGCCATCTGCTGGCCAAATAGAGTTCCTGCAGATAGCTGGAGAATGCCCCATATGTCAGGGGACATTCCCCAGCTGATTGTAACCAGTTTTAGCACCTTGGGCATTATTCCCACAGGGTTAAATGTTTTGGGGCACTTTCTGGAGCCCAAAAGCATATGTAATTCCTTTGCAAGAAATGATTTTAATTTGCAATACTACAGCACTGCCCCTGACCGTGTATACACAATAATGACAGGGGTTAAGAATCTATGGTGACAGATTGGCCTTGTTTTCCTTGATTACATATTACTAATTCATGCAGAGGGGTGCACAGGGAAAAGAGCTTCCCTGCAACATGTATAATTCATATACTACAGGAAGGGAAAGCAATGCAAGTCACCAGGGATTCCTATTGATTACTTACCTGCACTATATGGATTCTACATGCAGCAAGGTTGCATTTTTCACGCAATCCTCATCCGCATGAATATGCGTCCATGAAAATATGGTCAATCGGGCAACCCTAGTGGTGCCATTCTATTTTTGCAGTACCATTAGATGCATTGTTTCTATTCTCTTACAAGAGCTGAGGCGCCGTATCGTGTTCATTGATCCTGGAACATTACCCTGTAATGATAGTATATAGCTGCACTTTTGTTTACATGTTAATGGAGTATCTCATGTGTCATATAAAAGGTGTGCTACTTCATAATTTGAAAATTACTTGGCAGCGAAAGGGTAAACCCCGTCCTCTACCATGAGTAGTGACGTTAATCAACCCCTGACATTAAAGAGTTCAGCAGCTCTGCAAAAATATATTTGCTATAATAGCTGCACAGCTGTGTGCGTCTGCATTTTTTCCTTCACTTGTGGTTCACATAAAACATGGTCCTGTTGAAATCATATTTTTTTTTAATATGAATATATCATATATTTCCAAAGCTGGAATTTTCCATTAACATATCCCCAAGCATATTATACACTGACAAGGAGAACTTCAGCCTCGTTGAGTCTCTCCGTGCTCTGTAAAAGGCATCTTTGTGAAGTGGCTCTGAGCACCACACCTGTGTGGCCGACATTCCAGCTCCTTTCAATGTACTACACAGTTCATCTGTAAGATACAAATAATCTTCCAGTCAGCATGTATTCTCTGTGCGCAAAACCCAGAGAGGAAGGATGCAAAGGTCGAGTAATACATCACGTCAAAGGTGAGGAAATATTTTAATAGGATAACTGTCAATGGTCGGCTGTCCGACTTCTTGTAAAAATGTGAAGCAAATTGGAGACTGTGTGAATGAGGAACATTGAAGAGTCCTTATAGGCCACACTCGCAGAAATGTAAAAGTGCTTGTACATGTAATGGGGTTGAATGGAAACAGGAATACATATACAGCACTCAAGCTAAACATGCATAATTCATACCAGTACATCTGTGACCAATAAATACAAACACACAAAATTCAGATCATTCCACACAAACGTGCCTTCAAAGATTTAAAAACACCTGACTTAGTGGGGTATAGGATACAAAATATAAGTGCTCTGAGTTTTGTTGACTTAGGTAAAACATCGGGGACCTAGTTACAAAATAAAATTGTATAATCGAGTAAATCGTGGAGACACAGGTTCAAATCCCAGCAAGAGCACCTCTCCACTAAGGCTAGGGTCAGACGAGAGCGTTTTCTACGGACTGTGCGCCCGTGCATTACGGACGCACATTTTAACAGACGCAGTAGTGGCCACACAGTCCGTTTTTGTGACTGACGTTATTTTTGACGGATGTAGGAGGGAAATTAAATTCAAATGAAAAAACATTTTGTCCGTCAAAAATGCTGGACGTATAAATGCAGTCCGTCTGACCACGTTCCATCACTCCCACACAAAGCTATGCGGACGTTGCGTACTCCGCACGTCCGTCCTAGCGGTTCGACGTTCTTGCTAACCTGCGTCCATTTGCCACGTCCGTAGAGCGTTCGCACTTCCGTGCGGACGCACTTCATGTGTGGGCCTTCATTGGTCATGATTATCTGTTACCATGGATGTACTAAAGTGCAGCTACACGGGCGTTAACACTGCGTTCGTCTGACCCCAGCCTAAGTGTCCTTGGGCAAGATAACTAACAGTACATACTCGCCACCCAGAACATACTTGAAAACAAGAGAAATCTTATTGTATCCTTCCTGGTATAATATTAAAAAAAAACAACACCTGCTATAGGCTTATTAATATTAACACGCCTATTGTTTCCCCACTCTTAGAAACTACCACCTGCTGTCCGGCTCTTTGTAGTTCAAAAGACAAAAAATGGAAGCCCTGCGCTCAAAAACCTACATGTTAAGGGAGATGTTTTGGTCCACATAGGCTAGGGTCAGACGAACGCATTTTTCGCATCGTCCGTGAAAAAGTGCGTTCGAACGAATGGACGTATGTTTTCACAGAATACGCGATAGCGGTCATATGATGCGCATTTTCGTCCTTGATTTTGTACGGATCATCAATAAAACACTTTTTGCGTCTGGACGTTATGTTGGCCGGACATGTGCAGCGTCTGACGTCATCTAATCACGCACACACTCCGCTAGCGGATGCAGCGCACTCTGTACGTCAGTACTAGCAGTTTAACGTTCTTAAAAAATGCGTTTGCTGCTTGCATTGCGCGGCCAAACTTTCGTGCGGCCATACTTCGTATATTGCCCGTCATTTGCTGCTACTACGGCCGTGATAAAGTGCGGCTGCACGCGCGTTCGCACTGCGTTCGTCTGACCCCAGCCATAAATGGCCACTGAAGAAAGAAGCTCACCGCCACGTAAAGGCAAATCTCTAAGGTGGGTCCTCGCCTAGAGAGAGACAAAACCATAAGTAATATGTGAAGAAAAACACACAGTAAAATAAACCGGGTTATTCAGAGAGTGGTGAAAACTAGGAGAATTGCCAGGAGAATGAACAATCTACACCAAATAGCCGATTTGGAAGTGAGATAAATGGGAGACTTTTTCTGGTTTGGCTATTTTGACCTAGAATTTTCACTTCTCCAGTCATTCTCCTGGTTTTCACATCTCTCTGAATAACTCTAAATGTGTGTGTAAGGAGATCTAGAAATAAGTATATGGCACATTTTTAGAGATACTCTACAGGCTTGGACTAGATCTCCTTACAGACACATTCAGGGTTATTCAGAGAGATGTGAAAACCAAGAGAATGACTGGAGAAGTGAAAATTCTAGGTCAAAATAGCCAAACCAAAAATATTCACCCATTTATTTCACTTTCCAAATCGGCTATTTGGTCTGGATTGTTCTCGTCTCCCAATTCTCTTGATTTTCACCTTTTAGCAAATAGGCCTGATAGTGTATAACGGAGAACAAATTATGAAAATGGGCATTACCATTTGGTCTTCAATAGCCATGAAAAGGGATGCATGTATACATTTAACAGAACACACCGGCATATACCAATGTGCTTTACCATGGACCAAATAAGAATAACTCGGGGCCCTAAAAGGTCAAAAGTAGGAGCAATTCACTGAGCATGCACACCCTTCTTTGCATCGGAGACCACCTCACATCCTGGGCCCTGTTCCGTCCCTACCTTTAACCCTTTCCTGCTGCGCAGCTTACCATGCCGTCTGTGTGGTGGATGGGCCTTGAAGACGCAGGGCGTACTGGTACACCCCGCTGATTTAAATGGGCCGCCTCGGCCCCTCCTCACAGTCAATGGTGCGTGTCGCACATCAGCTGTGTGGGTGGGCCGCATCAGAGGCCTGCGACAGTAACTGATGGAGGGGCCTACTAATCGGCCCGGGCCGGCATTAACGACCTCCCGATGCGCACTACCCACCCATCATTCATCTTGCATCAGACCGAAATTTTCATACAGCGCCATCTTGTGGTAAAGGCAAAATACATCGGGTGCACCCCTAGCATAATACTGCCATTTAAAATTTATGGGGGAAAAACCATGAGCCAATTTTGAACTTACGCTCTTATGAGCCCCATATGGCTCTCGTAACATGCTTGTGGAATTTTAAGGAAATTCCAAACCTCCTTTAACTGGGAAGATGGTGTACAGCAGTGGATAAAAATCAACATTAAAAATAAACCATATTAAAACAGAAAATAGCTACCAGAACGCGTTTCTCCGGATGGAGGACACCAGCTGATGTGTAATGTGTGCAAGACTAAACTCGATTGACGCACGTTTTTTTTTTCCCCCCCTCTATGTAACACTGTAATCTGCAACTAGGAAAGTATACTCTATAAAATACTGTCTCTCACAGCTTGGTGTTAAATTAATTTGCTCTTGCAAAATCACTTATGTCTGAAAAATAAACATGCTAAAAATTGTACACCATGCAATCCGTGTGATCTGCCACATTTTTTTTTGGCCACTTGCAGAGGAACGCTGGAAATAAATAATTCCCAGTATCCTTTCATGGCCTCAGCACGGATGTTCTAGGTGGCGGGTTAGGAGATGTGATGGAAGTTTTATAAGAAAAAAATGGAGGGAGCTTCCCTTACAATTTTAAAGTGTATGCTATCCACAAAATTTGACGGAGATGCTGCAGATCAGTAAAGCTTTGGATAACATCCAAAACAAGGGCATTAATAAATCCGAAAGCAGAGGCTTGGTTGTGTTCATGTTTCTGGAGACATTGCTCTCCCTCTGAAGCGTTTAAAGCAATCTAGATTATTCTAGTCCAATATGACACAATCAAGATGTCTCATTACTTACATTTCTGGTGAAGTAGTATAGGTGCTGTACAAATGTGCCTAATATTGTGAAGTAAATTCGATAGGCCGTGTTAGTCCAGATGCCAAAATCAAGTATAGCAGTCTGTAGTGATACCTTTTTTTATTGGACTAACGTTACATTTAAAAGACAAGCTTTCGAGAGTATTCCTCTCTTCCTCAGGTCTGGATGCTTACTGATCAGTTCTTAGAATTGAACATTAGGACATTAAGGGTCACATATTGTATTGTGAATGAATATATTGCACAATATACAGTGGCGTAGCGTGGGGGGGTCCTCGGGGCGGTCGCCCCGGGTGCAATTTTCTGAGGGGACGCAAAATTTCAAAAGAAATTTGAACCACCAATATTTTCCAGCAGGGATCAGCAAGGTGTCTTCTCACGGACAATGTTGTCCGTGAGAGGCCCTTTCACGGGCAGCCACCAGTTTTACGGTGCCGGCAGTGACTTAGCACTCAGCGTTCGGAAGGGAGGACCAGGACAGGAAATTCTCTCCTGACTCCTCCTTAATGCAAGAGTCACGTGAAGCAGCGCAGCATTATCCGACAGAACACTGACCCTGTACCACGCTTGTCAGCCCCCCTTGAAGCCCTGTGCCAGGCCACGCCACTGGCAGCCCTGCAGCCGCTGTACAGGAAGGAGGGAGGGAGGCGCCTGCCCTGCAGCACATTTAAAATCCGGTCTCCACTCAGCCCCCTGGACAGCTCCCCCACCCAGGCCACCAGCAACTCCACGCAGGTAGGTGACACTGTGTGACACCAGAGCAGCGTGACCAACACACAGTGAGGGGGTACGGGGAGAGGGTGGCTGGAGGTTCAGGGAGAGAATGACTGGGGGTACTGGGAGAGAGTGACTGGGGGTACTGGGAGAGAGTGACTGGAGGGAGAGAGGGACTGGGGGTACTGGGAGAGAGTGACTGGGGGTACTAGGAGAGAGTGACTGGGAGGTACTGGGAGAGAGTGACTTGGTATAGTGTGAGAGTGGAACTGTGCTAGGGTATAATGGGACAAGGTGACTGGTAGCAGTGGTGTTGCAAGGGGGGCATGTGTGTTTAATATTTTTATATCAGTATTTTGTTAATATACAATACATGTGCTTTTAGGGTAAGGGGGTCAATACTCTACTGGTAGAAGGGAATCTGGGTGGTGTGTTACTTTGTCCACAGGTTGGGGGGGCGCACAATTCTTGCTTTGCCCCGGGCGCTGACAACCCACGCTACGCCGCTGACAATATATACACATATGTAGTCTTGGTAATTGTGTTTCATTTATTTCTGATAGTCTTATTGGATTTAATGTATACTGTGACGTAATGCTAGGACTGATCCACAAAGGCTAGGGGTGCTATAAGGTGGCCACTAGCCACAAGGAGGAGCCCCAAGGCACTGAAGCAGACTGCTATTGCCTGGGGTTATACTCTACTCAATAGATGTTTTCACAACAGGACTGTTACCTTCACCCCTGTTGGTCCTAAAGTGGACAAGGAAACCACCAACAGGATAAACACCTACACTCAAGACTTAAGGGTTATTCAGAAAGCACTAAAATTTCCGTTAAATTTTGGTTGTTTCTTGTTCAGCGCACTTTGGCGATTCCAGTTCGCTAACCCTGAATTTACTATTCACTGCAGGGTCCCTGAAGTGCAATGAAGGTAAAGCTGCCGAAGACCCTGCCGACTGCTGAACAGACCGCTGATCAGTCAGTGGCAGCCGAACTGACTGCCGAATACCGCCGAAGAGCAGCGAACTGACTGTCAAATGCCGCCGAACTACAGGAAAAAAACAGAACTTTGTTAATCTTTAAAAAACATTTAAAACAATAAAACTGCACAAAAATGTGTGGAAATAATAAAAAGGTCCTATCATAAAACGATCTGTTACAGAATAAAAAAAAACACCATTGAAAAAAAGTTGGGAATCAAAACTTTGGCCAAAAAATAAAAAAAAAGACGGTTTGCTGAAAAAGAAAAGAATAAAAGATTGAATACAAAAAATTAAAACAATAGTTTTTTTTTTTTACATTGAATCCTATGGCATCTGCCTGTTTAAACTGAATCAGCGAATATCAGGGCATTTCACTGACACTTCAGTGCAGTTCAGCGTTCTCTGAATAGATTAACCATTACTTCTCTATGGGACAATTTCACTGCCACCGAATTGCGCCTTTCTGCACGAACTGCACCGTATTTCACTGTCAATTCTCCAGTATTTTGAGAACTGCCAGCTTTCAGAATGGACGAACGGCCCCAAAATTGCACCATACAGTGAAATTCATCATTTGGTGCAATGCGTGGCAAGTTCGGAGCTCTTTGAATAACCCTTTTACAGTCCCACTTCATTCTTGTTGTCCCCTTCTTCCACTGTGTCCCACTGTTTAATGACATGTTGTTTTCTATTGATTTTGTCTTTCTTTTGAACACAGCAAAAAAAATAATTGTTTGTTACAATTGGCTTCTTTCATTACATATCAATTTCTTCCTTTTTTTTTCTTTTCAGGGACTTCTATAATTTAACTCTTACTTAAATATATGGTAATCTCTGAAACATGATCGGTTTTCAAAAATGCCTATTTTTTCCCCTCCATAAATTAACATGGTTTTATATTTTGAACCCCTTTATAAATATAGGTAATTGGGTACCACAACTGTTAAATGCATCTCCAGGCATAATTTTTTCAAAAAGAAAAAGAAAAACAGTATGCATTAAATAGGTAAATCTAATGGTGTGTTTATTACCAGTCTAAGCAGCCTATCTTCCTGTGGTTTTACATCTGTTCCTGTGGCTATATCCACATCAATGTTATATGCTGTAATGTCACACTGTGATATCTAGGGCTACTGCCCGAAGAATGAATGCAGTGTACTCTTTAAAGCTCATACAAGTATTTAAGTGTTATAGAAGAACGGGAACGAATTTGTTCCTTGTCAAACATTCTATGAGGGTTATTCAGAGAGCGGTGAAAAGCAGGAGAATGACTGGAGAATGGAAAATTCTAGGTCAAAATAGCAAGAAAAATTCTCCCATTTATCTCACTTTCCAAATCGGCTATTTTGACCTAGAATTTTCAGTTCTCCAGTCATTCTCCTGCTTTTCACTGCTCTCTGAATAACCCTGCAAATGTATTTGGTGATGCAAATAAAGTCTTAAGTAAATATGCCTCACCCAATAATACGTATACATATATATATACAGTATTAGACATTAACCAGTGCTTAAATACATATTTAGATAATAGATTTGTAGAAACCTAATGTGATAAAAAAGATATACACAGCTATTCAGAAACAGGTGAAAACCTTGAGAATGACTGGAGAATTGAAAATTCTAGGTCAAAATAGTCAAACCAGAAAAATTCTCCCATTTATCTCACTTTCCAAATTGGCTATTTGGTCTAGATTGTTCATTCTTCTGCCAATTCTCAAGGTTTTCACCTCTCTCTGAATAGCCCTGATAGGTATTCCTGCTAAAAGGCAAGACTCTTCTCCACCTTCCTGTTGAGTCTGGAGCAAAAATTATTATTATACTTATGGGGTTATTCAGAGAGTTGGTGACATTTCGGTCTTCTCTCGTTCGCCGCACTTCGGCAAATTAAATTCTCTGACATTGCGGTGAATTCAGCATTCACCGCAGGGTCCCTGAAGTGCGGCGAATCGACCCACCGAACACATCCTCAAACCACCGCAAAACCATCGAAATCTATTCGAAAAAAAACGTTGAAAGATGACGACGACCCGTCAAATCGATCCTCAAACCGCCTATGACCCACCAAACAGAACATCGACCAGCCGCCGAACAGGGGTGAAAAAAATTACAAACCCAACTTTTAAAATGCAGTTGAAAAAAACTAATGCTTGAAAATGCATGGAAATAATGTATAAGGTCCTATGAATAACAATAAAAAGGTCTGTTAAGGAATGGAAAATAGAATCCAATGAAATTTTTTTTAAAAAAAATCTGAATTAAAAATTTCACAAAAAATCCTAAAAGATACATAAATTAAGAAACTTTTTGCTGTGAATGAAAAGAATAAATGGTTAAATAAATATTTAAGAGAAATGGGGAGTTTTTTTATATTGAAACCTATGGGATTCGCCAGTCTTAAACCTGTCGAATGAAACCACTGAAAATCAGGACATTTCACTGACTCAATTTCATTTGAATTAGAATTGACATTTCTAACCATTACATCTCTATGGGGATTTCACTGCTGCCGAAGGTCACTGTATTTCGCCAATATTTGGCAAGTCGCCAGCTTTTTGAATCGCCGTAAAATTGCACCGTATGGGGAAATTCATTGTTCGGTGCAATTTGGTGGCCAATTCGGCTGTCTCTGACTAACTCCTTTTTATTTATAAATTGCCAGTTGATTCTGCAGCTCTGTACAAGATCAGTAGAAAGGGAGATAATATAATAGAACAAGGCTGTCAAACTCCTGCCCACCAGATGTTTCTGAGCTACAGTTCCCATGATTCCCTGGCTATCTATTGTATTGAAAGAATTCTGGAAATTATTTATTTATTTATAAAGGATTTTACCAGGAAGGATACGTTGAGATTTCTCTCGTTTTCAAGTATGTCCTGGGTTCAAGTACATTGAAGTGTTACATTTACAGAAATACAAAGTAATACAATGTAAGATATTAACAACACAAATATACAGATTAACAGAAAATAAATATGTAGGAAATATAGTCACTAGGTTACATGTTTACAGGTGCATTCTGTATTGAGGTATGTTAACAGGGAAATTTTGAGTGACTTAAGACTGGTGGAAGATTTGATGGTGTCTGGGAGGTTATTCCATAATTGTGGTGCTCTGTAGGAAAATGAGGACCGAGCCACTGTCTTTTTGTATTGTGGTATTGCAAGTAAGGTGCTGGTCCTGGATCGGAGGTTATAGGATGAGGGAGCTGCTGGGGGAAGCAGTCTATTCAGGTAGGGTGGCAGCTTCCCAGAGATGCTCTTAAACACCAGGCTGGAAAGGTGAAGGGTGCGTCTGGATTCTAGCGATGGCCAGTTTAGCTGTTTTAACATGTCACAATAGTGGGTCATGTAGTTACATTGTAATGCAAAGCGGCAGCATGAGTTATACAATGTAGTAAGTTTCTGAAGGTGTGTTTGCGGGGCGGCTGCATACACTACATCTCCGTAATCAATAGCCGGCATAAGCATTTGCTGTACAATCTGCTTTCTTACCGCGGGACTCAGGCAGGATTTGTTTCTGTACAGGGCACCTAGTTTGGGGTAAAGTTTAGATGAGAGTTTTTCGATGTGGGGGCCAAAGGATAGATTAGGGTCCAACCACATACCTAGATATTTGAGAGAAGTGACTGTGGTCAGTGTGCCATTTGATATTGTCCCAACACATAGATGGGGATTTTGCAATTTGTGTAGTTTAGGTGCTGTTCCAAAGAGCATCGTTACAGTTTTGTCAGTATTTAAAAAAAGTTTGTTGTTTTTGATCCACTTTTCTACCTCTGTGAATTGTTCTTGCAGCACGGCCTCCAGCTGCGGGAGATTTGGTTTGCTGGTATAGATCACAGTGTCGTCTGCGTAAAATTGTAGGTATCAAAATCTGGGGGCCGTGAGTTTGAGAGCCCTGCAATAGAACATAAGCACACGTGAACAACACTTATCTAAACAAAGATACAATAGGATTGACATGGGAACCCCCCATGCTGTGAAGTCCATTTTTACGTCCATTGACATATGGTACCTCTTCAGTCCTTGACAAGCCAACTGTAGCAGCCAAATAATTCTGAACAATATCTCCCATATGTAGTTCTGAAACATTTTGAGTGGCATAGTGTAAGGGTTAACACCCCTGAGGCACTATCCTGGCATAATTTTTCCCCCAATGCAGGCCCACTCGCAGCAAGACACAAATGACTTTGTAGTTCTTCCAAAACAGTGGAACCAAGTTCAACAATTCGATGTTCACTGCCACCATTGCTGAACCCAATTGCTTCCATTGGTCGTGGCTCAAGGGGTTTTTAGTGCTTCAAATCGGGGTGTCACAAACTCACATTTGCCACACATTGCTAGCTGACTACCATAAACTTTAAAGTTGGACATCATGACTTCACCCCTGTTGTATAGAAGAATGTGCTGTCCATGGCTTGGAAAACTACGGTTTCAATATTTACAATTTATTTTTTATTTTTTAAGGAATCAATTATATCTTTAAAAAAATGTGACTAAAATGCAAGTAAATTATTTTGTTTACTACATTCCATGACTATTTTCTCTCACAAAGCTATGAAAACCATGCAAAACTGACCTCGCCTGTTGCTTTTTTAGTTTACACTATTCATAGACCCAAAGGGAAGCGGTTGTGGAAAAAAAATAATCAAGAAAGTGGCTGTAAAAATGTGTGGTTTTATCATAACCTTAAAAACATCTCAGGTTATTGGGATTAGCTCTAGCTTTGGTCCGACGTGCCTTCAATTAGACGCATAAAAGAAAAACCCACAGCTTCAGGACTGAAAATAGCTGGAGCGGAGTGACGCAGATTCCGCCCAGATGAAAGAACAGATTCCAGAAGTCTAATTAAAAGCAACTGAGAAACTAGTATTTGATACAGCATTTACTCACCTGAAAAAATAAACGCAGTACTGTAGTGGGGCTTTAACACAGCGATGTGGGAAAAAAGCAAAGGGTTTTGCTTAGGTCACAGGAAGGCCCAGCTAAGCGAGAACAGTAAATCTGTCTGTTTCTTCACTGCTCCGAGTCAGCGGGAGTTCAGCCAGTGAGATGAGGCCACCAACACTACAAATCAAAGGTGGCCTGTTGTGAAAAGCTAATTTTGTTAATTTTTCTAATATATTAACATTTAAACTTACACATTACCTAGACTTTATCTTTTACCGTTTGAACTTTCACATGTATTGACTCTTTTGCAACATGGGTGACAACGGATTACAAAAAACATCACAATAATAATATAAATCTGTGTTTTGAGTTTTTTTTTTCAGAAAGAAACTAGAAAGCTGAACGCTGTTTAAATACTATGGGCTCTATTACATTCTTCGCGCAAAAATGTGCGCGTGCGCAAAATGCACTAACGCGAGGGGAAAAACCCTTCGTGCTGACCGTCAAAATGCGCGATAACGTCTACCGCGAGTTACCCTGCGCAAGCAAAAGTTAGTGCGCGCATCCCATACTTAACATTGTGAGCGCAAATGCGTTTGTGCGCTGGTACGCGGCTGGTATTACAATCGATGCGCAACTTTTCACGAACGACATTTGCGCGCATAATTTTAATGTCTTTGAAAAGCTGGTGGTAACTGCAAATCTGAACGTTCTGGCCGAAACGAAATACACCAGCACGAAAAAATACAGCACAGTATAGTTACACATTCTACACATACCCAAACAATAAAATTGAGAGGTTGTGCGTGTTTTTATTATTGCTGCAGCATATATACTCAGATTGATTTTGGCAGGTGCAAAAACTGAACGGGAGACAATTGTGGTTCTTAATTCTGATTGGCTGAATCACGTGAAAAAACAGCCCACCACCGATTTCTGCGGTCAGCGTCAATTTGCGTTAGTTTTTGCTCGTCTTTTTTAGGTGCGATATTTTTTGACGGATGAATAAATGCGCACGGATTGTAATACCTGCGTTAATTTAAGCGTGTTAATGTTTAACGCTGCTCGGAAAAAAAAAATTGCGCTGCGCATACGAATTTGTGCGGAGAATGTAATAGAGCCATATATATATATATAACCCTTATAGACACTTTATGTAATATATATATATATATTACAAACGTTATCCTTTATGAACAAAAATGAGTGGTCAGCCTCACTAACAAAACAGCTGCAAGTGTAAAGAAGATTTATTAGCTATTTTTTTTATAAAGTGTCAGGAGGGCCTACAATCATACGTATTACTTTACCCATATGTGCAATACTAAGATGAGATGAAAAACATAACACACTTAAGCCCCTATTACACACTTCGCGCAGCGCATTTGCATGCGCGCAAATGCACTTTTGCGTGAGGACAAAATCATTTGCGTAGTACGACGTTCGCGCAAACGATGCGTGTTATCGTCTACCGCGGTTGACCCTGCGCGAACCCAGCGCAAGCGCAAGTTCGTGAACGCATCCTATACTTAACATTGTGGGCGCAAATGCGTTAGTGAGGATGGTATTACAATCTTCGTAACGTCTTTGAAAACTGTACAGTTACACATTCTACACATACCCAGACATAAAAAAATTACTAATTTGTCAAAAATTTTTTTGCTGCAGCACATATACGCAGATTGACTTTGACAGGCGAAACAACCTAACTTTAGAAAGTGGTGGTTCTTAATTCTGATTGGCTGAATCCCGTGAAAAAACAGACTGCCCACCGATTCCTGCACGCAATGTTCATTTGCACATGAATTTGCGCGTCGGATTTGCACATGAAAAAACATGAAGGCTGAAAAAATGAGCTTGGATCGGAATGCGTTAATTTTCACACGATAACGTTTTTTTTAGTGCGCAAAAAAAAAATGAGCTGCGCGAGCGCTTTTGGGCAAAGCGTGTAATAGGGGCCAAAAAGTTTTATATACTGGTACAGAAGTGTTTACAGCAGTGTACAATTTATATTTTAGTCATTGGAGTTGATAGAGTTAAATCTGCTATATGGATAAGATGCTACATGGAAAGATCACTGGAATGTTAGCCACCAATCATTAGAAGGGTGAAATAACTAGAAACCCAGCTGGGTGGAGTAGAGGTAACATAACTGCTCTATAACTGTGGAGACACAGGCTTGAATCCCAGCAAGAGCACCTCTCCAGTAAGTGTCCTTGGGCAAGACACCTAGAATGAAATTGAGAGTCCAAAAGTGAAAACACCAGGTCCAGCAAATGTGCACTAGCAATACTTTTATCTTATGTTTTTATAGATTCTTGTTTTTTCTAAGTTGTAGTTTAGCTTATTACTTTGTATCGCCTATGGATCGGGATGTGACAGTATATCAAGTGAATGAAACTCAGACTGAGGGAAACGGAGGTGGCAACCTGTACTATCTTGTAATGTTGAACATAGCACTGCAAGGCGACATAAGAGAAGACTTTAAAAACACATCGAAAATTGAATTAAAAGATAATACACATTTTTCTTGAACTTTTTGAAGATGCTTTACATGTCCTAGAGTCCTGCAGGTGATTCTCTTTGGGGCATATTTTTATGCATAGTTTCCCCTTACCAATAGCACTATTGAGCACTTTTTTGGTCTGTATTGCGCTCATCGCGCTAATACGGGGACGCTAAGGAGAAAAACCTGCGCCTGCAGGTTTCTTTTTAGTGTTCCCGTTTTAGCTTCATAATATTGTGCAGGCTCTAATCTAAGCCTGTAGCGTAACACGGCGCTAAGTTTGCCTTATTTTATTCCTATCCCGGGTCCTGGATGCTTATATTCATCGAGGAAGTGGCTGAGGATGATAGGTGATCCGGTGTACCATCTGAAGTCACCGTCTGCCTACAAATCTGGTGTCTGATCGATAAGACACCAGCAAATGTGAATACGATATTCTTCTTTTTTTGCACTCCATTTCATACAATATTGCTCTATGTGAGTCATTTTATATTTTGAGGGACACGGAGGATGGTAACCCTGTAAGGAAACCACACTTGACCCATGGGGTGCAGCAGAAGGAACCACTAACAGGACAAGAAGCGCCAGCTCCAGCACATCTTTCTTTTATACTGACTTACAAGGTGGAAAAGGGATATACCACCAAGTGGTCTGGAGAGGCAGCTGACTCCACAAATACGAGATACTGTATGACTTTTATTTTTTTATTCTTCCCTGTACTGATTATTAAGACTTTTGCAATCATTAAGACTTTTTACAACCTGGAGTATACAGGATAAGACTGTAAATGTCACAGTACTTTGTTTCATCCTAGATTGCACCATTTTACTTGCATTGTATTTTATTTGATTGTATTGAGGTTGTTTATTTGCCATCACCATCGGGTGACGCCAGTGGCACAGATTATCACCATTATTTTAGTATTTGCTGACCTGAGACCAAAGTCTGGCAGGGGTCCAAAGTAACAAATTCAGGTGCAGTCGGTATTTTACGGTTGGACTCAGCAATGAAAAATGATGTACAACCATTAAAACAACAAAGTTGCAAGCAGGGCCACCCTTAGCATTTGACAGCCCTGTGCAAATTTAAAGGGGCACTACCACCAAAAAATGAAATGTCCTCATAAGATATCAGCAACATAAAATAAACACAATATGTACTTTGTTTTTCTTTTGTATGTTTAGTTAAGAATATATTTTACTCTATATGTGTCACTGGGTGCATCCATTTTGTGTTCTTTCGTGCTGTAAGCTGCAACCCCCGTATCTTTACAGCACTTGCTCCTCACTCTGTGGCAATGACCACAGAATGGAGACTCAAATCAATGTATTGTGTGGGATGTATTCAAAGGACATCACCGGAGGTAGATTAGAAGTCTTTTAAAATGCCTGGTTTATCTCATTCAGCTGCCATTTCTTATTTTGAGTAGCATACAGAACACAATAGCCTTATCTAAACATTCCCACCTCCTCCTCCTCATTAACTGTTAAATACTGGTATATGATAAAGCACAGCCACAAAGTACAA
Organism: Leptobrachium leishanense; assembly: GCA_009667805.1. Classification (NCBI taxonomy): domain Eukaryota; kingdom Metazoa; phylum Chordata; class Amphibia; order Anura; family Megophryidae; genus Leptobrachium; species Leptobrachium leishanense. The sequence continues at coordinate 154,497,703 of CM019067.1, read as the reverse complement.
CTCATAAGATTTTGGTACACGTTGCATCATGGGAAAAGTCCACAAAATCGAAACGAGATAAAAACCCTAGATTTATTTTTACTTTTTACATGCAATTACTTCAGAAAAAGAAAAAAACGCAGCAGTCTGTGTTTTATAATGTGGTTTTGTTTGTAATGCAAAAGTAATCTAGTTACAGTTTATGTAAGTGGAAGTGTACCTTTAAGTAGCAGGGTTGCCAACCACACCCACTCCTCCATATGTCCTGTCCCCAGCAAATAATGGGGGCCATTCACCTAAAAGTTTTAATTGAATGACATGTAATATTAGGTTTTTGGATCCTACCAAAGAGAGAGGCCTTGCTCTCACTACAAGTTAACTTGAGGTAGCTGCAGCTGCCTATTATCTATTTACATCTTAATCTCTGGACCCCCAGATGATTTTGTAACTACAACTCCCATGACTCTCTGGTCATCTATTACATTCAGAGAATCATGGAAATTGTGGGAAAAAAGTCTGGGGTGATGGAGTTTGTGATCCCTGATTTAAATAGTATGCCCATTAATTTATGGATTGGATTAAAAGGGGTTTTCACAGACAAGGAGTAGCTTTTCGTTTACAGAAACACTTTTTAGTTTTGTCAAAGTTACCAGTTATTACATTAATGGAAAACATCATATTTTTTTTTCTTTTACTAAATATGTTTTCTATATAATGCACCAACTTTACTTGGGCCATGTTCTGGCTGGAAAATCCCTTTAACACCTAACTCGTAAAAAGCCACTCTCTCCCCTCCATAACCTAATCCTCAAAAACAAATATTTATATTTCTCAGGATGAAGGTGCAGAGGTTTTGAATTATTATGAGTTAGCAAGTAATTTATATTAACAGACAGCACACAATTTTGGCAATATGCTTAGTGGAAAGCAGGTGAGACAGAGCCTGTCTGGTACAACCTTCTCAATCTCTGCTAACAATCACAATACAGTGTCAAAAAAAAATATGTGAACCCCTTAGAAATGATGTATAAATTTACCTTAAAATCTGGTTTTGTGTTTATCTAAGTCACCATAATAAAAAAATAAAATCCGATTTAACTAATAAGATACAAAGTATTCAATTGTTCTACATTTTGAATATATCATTCAAATATTCACAACATAAGTTGGAACACTATGCGAAACCCTAGGCTAATGACTTCAATAAAAGCTAATTAGAGTTGAAAACTGCCAATCCGGTGTCCAATTAATGAAACGAGATTTGAGGTATAGGCTAGATCTACTTTGACATATCAAAAGCACTAAATCATTTTGAGTTTGCTATTCATAAAAAGCATCTGTTGACATGAACCGTGCATTTCAACAGAGTTCTCCAAAGACCTGCAAGAATTGTTTTGTCTTACAAAGTTATCTTAGATATCAGTGGCGTAGCGTGGGGGGGGGGCTGGGGGGCCATGGCCCCGGGCGCAGTTTTCTTAGGGGCGCATAATTTCAAAAGAAATTTGCGCCCCTAAAACTTGAGGCCGGACTGACCCGCCGGGCCCTCGGGCGCCACCCAAGGGCCCGCGGGTTGAGGGGACCCAGATGCCGGGCAGCGGGAGTGCCTGCCCGGTCCTGAACAGTGAGTCCGTCCGTGTTGAAGGGGAGGCGGTTGCGTGCAGGCACAGCCGGTCACGTGGTCCGGCTAATCAGGTGGTACTGAGTCTCTGTACCACCTGACTGGCCGGACCGCGTGACCTGCGCACGCACGCAGCCGCCTCCCCTTCAACACGGACGGACTCACACGCTGTTCAGGACCGGGCAGGCACTCCCGCTGCCCGGCATCTGGGCCCCCTCAACCCCTGCTGGATCCGGAGCTGGGGCAATATCCATCTGTATGAGCTGGCTGCCGCTGGGGCAATATCCAGGTGAGAGCTGGGGAAAATCCATGTGTGAGCTGGGGCAAATCCATGTGTGAGCTGGGGCAAATCCATGAGTGAGCTGGGGCATATCCATGAGCTGGGGCAAATCCATGAGCTGGGGCAAATCCATGTGTGAGCTGGGGCATATCCATGTGCTGGGGCAGTATACATGAGCTGGGGCAAATCCATGAGTGAGCTGGGGCAAATCCATGAGCTGGGGCAAATCCATGAGCTGGGGCAAATCCATGTGTGAGCTGGGGCATATCCATGAGCTGGGGCAAATCCATGAGCTGGGGCATATCCATGTGTGAGCTGGGGCATATCCATGAGCTGGGGCAAATCTATGAGCTGGGGCAAATCCATGTGTGAGCTGGGGCAAATCCATGTGTGAGCTGGGGCAAATCCATGTGTGAGCTGGGGCAGTATCCATGAGCTGGGGCAAATCCATGAGCTGGGGCAAATCCATGTGTGAGCTGGGGCAAATCCATGAGTGAGCTGGGGCAAATCCATGAGCTGGGACAAATCCATGTGTGAGCTGGGGCATATCCATGTGTGAGCTGGGGCATATCCATGTGTGAGCTGGGGCAAATCCATGTGTGAGCTGGAGAAAATCCATGTGTGAGCTGGGGCATATCCATGTGTGAGCTGGGGCATATCCATGTGTGAGCTGGGGCATGTCACGGAATGGCCCAGCACCCTCAGCCGGGGGCGGTGCACAGTGACAGTGGGGGCCATGGACACTTAGTAAACCGGGTGCGTGCCACCGCACCTAAGTATGTTTTATTAGATGTGGTTTTACTGATGTGCTGTATTAAGATGTACCTTGTGTGATTGTAACTGTATTAGGTGTAAGAAAACGTTTGTATGTGTTTTTCCCCGTCGCCATTTTGCCCATTCCAGCATGGTTACACCAGACAAAGGATCTCCTGGCCCCAAGATGGAGGATACAGCAAGCCAGCTGCTTGGAGGCTGTTCCCAGACCTCATTTGCCTAATCCCTGGACAATGGGAAGGCTGGAAGGGACCTGGGAGGGAACAGGGGGGGCTGGGAGAGGAGCCAATCAGTGCTGGTTGTGTGGGTGGGGGAGTTGGCAATCTGTGTATGTGAAGTTGTATACCTGACTCTGTTGTAAACCCATAAAGTCAGTTCATCTAGTTCATTCAGCCACGCCTGGTGTTCTTTATTTGGTGAACGTATTCCTGTGATCCAGCGCGGTCTACAGAGCACGGTAGCCAGATCCGAATCGACCACCCTGTGCCTGCATCTCGCATCAGGACAGAGGTGCAGCGTGCGGGCATCGACCGCTGTGAGATCCGATTCGACGGCCGCGGCGCATCTGCCGCGCATTTCCCGCGCATCGGTATAGCGGGCGCCATCCGATCGCCGGTAGATCCGAAAAGACGCGCGGACGTCACAACTATAAGATCCGACCAGCTCCCGAGGGGAATTCCGATCCGACCGGCCGTTCCGCAGACGACACATCCGCCTACCAAGGTCAGTAGACCAGCTGCTCGGGACGCTGAGTGCCGTGTCGCTCAGTGGTCGGGCTGGTCTCACCCAGGGGTCCCTTCCAACGCCCGCCAACCCTTTCCCAGGGTCACTCCAGGCCGCTCGAGACGCCGGGTGCCGTGTCACTCGGTAGTCGGGCCGGCAGTAAGCGCACTAGGGGGAAGCAGATAGGAGCACACCCGCAGGCGACAACATCCCATTCCGTCATACTGGTGGCAGCGGTGGGATCGCTCTCTGCAGACCCCTAGGAGACGTACGCCATGGCGGTGTACAACCCCTACAACAGGGACACCCTGCGTGGGATGTTGGAGAACCGGGGAGGAACGCCGGGTAACAAGAAAAGAAAGACGCTGATCAAGGAACTGACCAGGATGGATCAGGACGAGGCGATGATGCCCGTCCCCAGCCCTGTCCGCGCAGAGGTGGAGGAAGATGCTGGCCTCAGGGAGTTGCGGCGTCGGATCACCCTGCTCGGTGATGCCCCGGCGGAGGGGGCCAGATATCAAGTGATTCGGGAGTTCTACCGGGAAGTTGAGCAGGAGGAAGGAACGCCAGCACGAGCTGCGGTTGGCAGAGCTCCGCGGAGCAGAGACTGATTATGTTGACCCCGAACCCTTCCCTGTGGAACCCTGGGTCGAGGCTCACAGCGCGACTGGAGCTCCACCTGGGGAATCTGCAAACCCCAGTGACTATGCTTGCGGGACTCTCAGCTTGCCTGGAGCCTGTACTGAGGACGTCACTTATCCCCGCGACCCTCGGATGAAGACTCACAGCCCGCCTGGAGCTGCATCTGAGGACGCCCCATTCTCCGTTGAGGAGCGGTGCTCCTGCGCTGGCACCTACGCCGACATGAAGGTCGTGTTGGCAAGAGAGCTGCAGGAGGGCCTGGAGCAGGACCAGAGGTCCACAGAGGAGCTGTGGTACGAGGCCCTGGACCATGAGCGGGACTGCCATGGTGTGTACATTCCCTCCGACGCTGTCGTCCATCGAGTGCAGTACGATGTGCGAGCAGCGTTCCTGCAGGGGCGGGCCCCAGAGGAGTGGGAGGACGAGCTCCGGAGTCTGGTGCAGCAGGAGATCGCACTGGACGCCGAGTACCGCGCCCTCCGGTGGCTAACCGCCTCCCCGACCGTGCGCCCTAGTGAAGGCAGTTCCACTGCAGGGCCTCGCTACGGGGGTACGGGGCTGCTCTACGAGGGCATGGCCGCCGACCCCGAGTTTGGAGAGGAGACCGAGGAGCGGATGGAAGACATCCTGGAGCGACGGGAACTGGAGATCCCGTCAGACAGCAGGGACTCGGTGTTTGAGGAGCTGGAGTCCCTAGCCGAGCGAGAGTGGGAGCTCGAGGTGGCTTATCGGAGACTGTTGGACGGCGTTCCGCAGTCGAGCCTGAGCTCCCCGTGGTGGGACGGGTCGGCGGAGGAAGTCGACAGTCCCCAGGTTTGGGACCTATGGGAGGCCGAGGCGGACCCATGGGTGCCCGTGGGGGGGTCGACTGAGGAAGTTACCCCCTGCACCCCGCAAGAGGACAGGGTGAGCCGAGGCCACGGGTCCAGCGGGGGAGGAGACGGATGGTCCCCCCGGGATGGGTTGTGCGCAACCATTGTTTGCCCCGGGGGGTGAAGAGACCATCCTTCCCCAAGGAGATCTCCACCCAGCGGAAGAGCTGGCTACGGGGCAGAGCGCCGCTGGCCTCTGCCCACTACTCAACGTCTGCCAGGAGGAGCAGACGGATGGTTCCCCGGGATGGGTTGCGCGCAACCACTGATTGCCCCGGGGGGTGAAGAGACCATCCCGCCACAAGGAGATTGCCAACCAGCGGAAGAGCTGGCCACGGGGCAGAGCGTCGCTGGCCTCTGCCCCCTGCTGACAGTCTGCCAGGTGGAGCAGACGGATGGTTCCCCGGGATGGGTTGTGCGCAACCCTTGTTTGCCCCGGGGGGTGAAGTAACCGTCCTCCCGCAAGGAGATCTCCCCCAGCAGAAGAGCTGGCTACGGGGCAGAGTGCCGCTGGTCTCTGCCCACTGCTTACAGTCTGCCAGGAGGAGCAGACAGATGGTTCCCCCGGGCTGGGTTGTGCGCAGCCATTGATCGGCCCGGGGGGTGAAGAAACCATCCTCCCACAAGGAGATCTCCACCCAGCGGAAGAGCTGACGGCGGGGCAGAGCGCCGCTGGCCTCTGCCCATTCCTCCCAATTCGCCTCGAGGGGCAGAGCGGGGATGACCCCGTGCGACTGCCGTTGCAATTATGTATTCCACCCTTTGGCTGCCAGGAAGAACAGCCGGGTTTGACCCCATTTGTCCCTTCGGTTGCCGTTTTTGTACCTGCCTCTTCAGCAGAAGAGCTGGCAACGGGGCAGAGCGCCGCTGGCCTCTGCCCACCCTTCGGCTGCCTGGGAGAGCAGCCGGGTGTGTCCACCCTTGTCCCTTTTGTTGCAATTACCCCCTCAGCGGAAGAGCTGACTACGGGGCAGAGCGCTGCTGGCCTCTGCCCATCTCCTCAACTCTTTGGCCTGGAGGCCCCGCACAGCCACTGGGCTTTTCATCGACCTGGGGTGGGTGCGTTTAGCGCCCGTTTTCCCGGAGGGGACCCCGGAGGTACTCCTCCCCAGACTTATGTCCTTTCGCCCAGCCGGGGTAACCCTAAGGACGCGGGGCCCGACCAAGCTGGCACGGCCGCAAGGCCAAATGGAGAAGCCTGGTGGCCAGGCCTCCCCAGACCGACTACGGGCCTGGGAGCACCGACTTCCCCGGTATGACCCGGTGGGGTCAGACCAGGTGCGTCGAACTGTGGGAAGGGGGAGGAGTGTCACGGAATGGCCCAGCACCCTCAGCCGGGGGCGGTGCACAGTGACAGTGGGGGCCATGGACACTTAGTAAACCGGGTGCGTGCCACCGCACCTAAGTATGTTTTATTAGATGTGGTTTTACTGATGTGCTGTATTAAGATGTACCTTGTGTGATTGTAACTGTATTAGGTGTAAGAAAACGTTTGTATGTGTTTTTCCCCGTCGCCATTTTGCCCATTCCAGCATGGTTACACCAGACAAAGGATCTCCTGGCCCCAAGATGGAGGATACAGCAAGCCAGCTGCTTAGAGGCTGTTCCCAGACCTCATTTGCCTAATCCCTGGACAATGGGAAGGCTGGAAGGGACCTGGGAGGGAACAGGGGGGGCTGGGAGAGGAGCCAATCAGTGCTGGTTGTGTGGGTGGGGGAGTTGGCAATCTGTGTATGTGAAGTTGTATACCTGACTCTGTTGTAAACCCATAAAGTCAGTTCATCTAGTTCATTCAGCCACGCCTGGTGTTCTTTATTTGGTGAACGTATTCCTGTGATCCAGCGCGGTCTACAGAGCATGGTAGCCAGATCCGAATCGACCACCCTGTGCCTGCATCTCGCATCAGGACAGAGGTGCAGCGTGCGGGCATCGACCGCTGTGAGATCCGATTCGACGGCCGCGGCGCATCTGCCGCGCATTTCCCGCGCATCGGTATAGCGGGCGCCATCCGATCGCCGGTAGATCCGAAAAGACGCGCGGACGTCACAACTATAAGATCCGACCAGCTCCCGAGGGGAATTCCGATCCGACCGGCCGTTCCGCAGACGACACATCCGCCTACCAAGGTCAGTAGACCAGCTGCTCGGGACGCTGAGTGCCGTGTCGCTCAGTGGTCGGGCTGGTCTCACCCAGGGGTCCCTTCCAACGCCCGCCAACCCTTTCCCAGGGTCACTCCAGGCCGCTCGAGACGCCAGGTGCCGTGTCACTCGGTAGTCGGGCCGGCAGTAAGCGCACTAGGGGGAAGCAGATAGGAGCACACCCGCAGGCGGACAACATCCCATTCCGTCATAGGGCATATCCATGAGCTGGGGCAAATCCATGAGCTGGGGCAAATCCATGTGTGAGCTGGGGCAAATCCATGAGCTGGGGCATATCCATGTGTGAGCTGGGGCATATCCATGTGTGAGCTGGGGCAGTATCCATGTGTTAGCTGGCTGGGGCAGTATCCATGTGTTAGCTGGCTGGGGCAGTATCCATGTGTTAGCTGGCTGGGGCAATATCCATGTGAGAGCTGGGGCAATATCGATAACGTGTCCACAGGTTGGGGGGGGCGCACAATTCTTGGCTGGCCCCGGGCGCTGACAACCCACGCTACGCCACTGTTAGATATTCATCTGTCTACTGTTAGACAATAGTCTATAAATGGAAACAATTTAGTACTGTGGCTACTCTCCCTAGAAGTGGCCGTCAAGGACAGATTACTCAGAGGGCACACTGCACAATTCTATGGTGACATCTAGAGTCTTGAAGAAATCACTGGAGCTGGTTAAAATCTGTGTTCATGAGTCTGTTACACAAAAGACACTGATCAGGCAAGGACTTTATGGTAGGACACCACAAATAAAGTTGCTATTTTCCCAGAAAAAAAAACAAAAATACATTCTTGTGCACTCGAAGTTTACCAAAGACCACCTTGATATTAACATGGTCATTTTTGGTATCATTAGAAAGGTCAGACTTTGACCTGTCCAACGACACATAACATGACTTTGTGGGATGTAAAGAATGGAAATACAGAGGTCTAAAGGACACTCTCAAAGTACTCTCTACCATTGGTAAAGAGGGGATATTTCACTAGAATGGACACCTGTTATATTTATCAAATATCAAATGCAACCTTCCAGGAAAAAATCCAACACTTAGTTAAAGTCAGTTACTACATGGTCATTATCATGAACCAGGTAAAAAGCCTCCAGTATGTTTACAGACTGGGACAAGCAAAGACCAATTCACCCAGCATTAGGGTATGCTCGAGCATACCAGGTGCAACCACTTACATATGCCTATGCACTCCCTAACTTGATTGAAAAAATATCACCGAGTTCTGAGAAATGACAAAACACTGTTGCATTTAAGATGCAGAGGGCCAGCATGACCTTGCAAAATCTCCAGGAATTGGGTATTCGCAGTGCTTTTTTTTTCTAGGAAGAAAAGGTGGAATTACTCACTGTCACAGGTAGACATACCCATCTCTCTGTGTCTAGCTATCGGTATATCTACCGCAATATGTATTATATAGGCATATTTATATCTATGGCTATCTTTAGATACCGGGCCATTTGGCGCAGCTGGCCTAAGAAATCAATGGCTGGAAGGAAGCAATTAAACAGGTCAGTGACAATTTTCTCTGAAGTCATGAAAGGTGTGAATTAAAGATAACACCTTTTTGGGGTCTACCCAGCAGGCAGAAAGAGCAATTGCTCATGGCAGGGAGAAGACGCAGCCAGAGCGGCACCCCAGCCGCATATCAAAGAAGCAATCACATTCTCTGATCACAGAAGGTGGTCTTTGGGAGATGATTGATAGACCAGGGAATTAAGATTAATGACGAAGCATACTGAGCATGCTCAGGATAGGGGAATTCTGGGCTATGTAGTGCACGAGGCTGGGCCATTTGTGTGTTTTGGAAGGACCAGGAAGTGTATAAATTCTGAAGCTGGCCATGTGCTGGTCGCAGATCACAGGGGGTTCACGTGTCCTGTGCCATGAGAATTTGTCCATGCTGTATAATATCTTTAATATTTTTATTAGTGATATTGCAGAAGGTATTAATGGAAAAGTATGTCTTTTTGCTGATGACACAAAGATTTGCAACAGGGTTGACGTTCCTGGAGGGATCAGCCAAATGACAAATGATTTAGGTAAACTAAAAAAATGGTCGGAGTTGTGGCAATTGAGTTTTAATGTGGATAAGTGCAAGATAATGCACCTGGGATGTAAAAACCCAAGGGCTGAATATAGAATATTTGATACAGTCCTAACTTCAACATCTGAGGAAAGGGATTTAGGGGTTATTATTTCAGAGGATCTAAGGGTAAGTAGTCAATGTAATAGAGCAGCAGGAAATGCTAGCAGAATGCTTGGTTGTGTAGGGAGAGGTATTAGCAGTAGGAAAAGGGAAGTGCTCATGCCACTGTACAGAGCACTGGTGAGACCTCACTTGGAGTACTGTGTGCAGTACTGGAGACCGTATCTCCAGAAGGATATAGACATCTTAGAGAGAGTTCAGAGAAGGGCTACTAAAATGGTGTACGGCTTGAAGGAGAAAAGTTACCAGGAAAGGCTTAATGATCTTAACATGTACAGCTTGGAAAAAAGACGAGACAGAGGAGATATAATAGAAACATTTAAATACGTAAAGGGAATCCACAAGGTAGAGGAAGGGAGTATATTTAAAAGGAAACAAAATAGCAAAACAAGAGGACATAGTCTTAGATTAGAGGGGCAAAGGTTTAAAAGTAACATCAGGAAGCATTATTTTACTGAGAGGGTGGTGGATACATGGAACAGTCTTCCAGTAGAAGTGGTAGAGGCCAAAACAGTAATTGAATTTAAGCAAGCATGGGATAGGCATAAGGCTATCCTAAACAAAAGATAAATCCAGGTAAAGTATCCATGTAATTGGGCAGACTAGATGGGCCGAAAGGTTCTTATCTGCCGACATTTTTCTATGTTTCTATGTTTCTATGTTTCTGTACATGCTTCTAGCTCCAGCCCCCCAGGAGTCGCCGAGAATTAGCTTATTTGACGTGTAAGTAAGGCTCTGTGCTTAATCCCTTTCTTTTATTTGCTGTGTAGTGTGTAATTAATTGATTTATTCTAGCTATAATTTTTCCTGTAACAATGCACTGTGATTTTTCTATATCATAAATAAATATAACTTATTTAAGTTTCTGCTTCTGGCTGATGAGATCCACGCTAACTAAGGGACTGGAGTATTGCTGATTGTTTTAAGCTCGGGTAGATACGAAATTGTGAGTTGCGGTCGCTGGGGACGGCAGGGCTTGTTGTCTATGCAGTCACTGTCCGGGTCTAGGGTAGGCAGACAGTGCGGTTGCTTAGCCTGCATCTCTCGCTGCGACGCGTGTAGTGTCCATGAGGACTGGTGACAGTGTAACTAATAGAATAGGAAAGTGAGCCCAGGGATTGTGGGAGACGTAGTCATTACCCGCTTCAAGAGAAGACTTATACTGCGTTGCTGTCACGGCTTGCGGCAGGGGATCTGGAGCCCAGGTGCAGAGGCGGGAAAATAGTCTCAGGATCGCGGTACAAAAGGGTTTTCCAAATATCGTAGTCGTGGTCAGAAGGGTGGTCAGGGACAGGCGGCGAAACAGGAAAGGTCGAAGGGTAAGCCAAGAACTGGTACACAGGTAGCACATGAATAAGCTTCTCAATTAGTAACCACTGGAAGTGATACAACGCTGAAGCGAGGACTGAGTGTGACAGAAGGGTTTATATACGTGGTGGGGTTTGTCTGTTCACCAATTGGCTCCTCTAGATAGGAGAGCCAATCAGGGCCTGAGTGGGTTTTGGTGCTGTTCCCTATCAGGTCCACCCAGGGCTGAGGTTCCTCCCCTTGGGCCTGTTCCACCAATCCTGACCGCTGTACCCGCCCCTGTGACGTCAGACGCCGGGAGCCGCCATGTCCCACGTGGAGACAGCGGGGCTGCGGCGCTGACCCTGTCAGTGCGGGCGTGGAGAGGGCCGCAATGGACCGGGCAGGGCCCTGGAGCGTCCCCAGTCCTTGAGTTACGCGCCGGGGACGCCGGCGCGTCGGACCGCCACCGCCAGCCCTCGTGATGGGCAAGCCTCCCGGCTGTTGCCGCATCGCCGGGCGGCGTAACAGCCGGCGGGGTGGCCCGTCTGAGCCTGCGAGAGGTGAGCCCCCTGTTCGGCGTGACAGAACCCCCCCTCGAAGGAGCGGCCTCCGGACGCAAAAAGGACCCGGCCTATCCGGATGAGCGCGGTGAAATGCCCGAAGGCACGAGGGAGCGTGTACAAAGGAGGCGGGTTCCCAGGATCGCTCCTCAGGACCATACCCCTTCCATTGGACAAGGTACTGAAGAGCCCCGCGAAGGAGTCTGGAATCGAGGATGCGGTCAACCTCGTATTCGAGGTCGTCACCAACAAGCACGGGCGGACCAGGGGGCATATCCCTGCCAGTCAGTGACTCAGGGGGGACAGATTTGAGAAGGGAGACATGGAAGACAGGGTGAATCCGATACGTGGGGGGGAGCGTGAGGCGGAAAGCAACAGGATTAACCTGATGGGAAATAGGGAAAGGTCCAATAAAGCAGGGGCCTAGTTTTTTAGAGGGACAGTGCAGGCGAAGGTTTTTTGTGGACAGCATGACCTTGTCACCTACTTGAAAGGTCGGGGAACAGAACGGTGACGATCAGCTTTTAATTTATACCTCTGTTGAGCAGTACGGAGGGTAGATTGTGCTAACTGACAGGCCTCTTGAAGTAGGGCAAGGCGCGAGTCGACGTCAGGGACTGAAGAATGGGGGGCCAGACCTGGAATCATGGTAGGGTGAAACCCCACATTAAGAAAAAAAGGGGTAGAACCAGTGGACTCATGATCGTGGGAATTATAGGCAAATTCAGCGAGGGGTAACAACTCGACCCAGTCATCTTGCCTATAAGTGGAAAAACAACGCAAATACTGTTCAAGAGTCTGATTAACCCGTTCAGTTTGACCATTAGACTGGGGATGGAAAGCAGTGGAAAGCGAGACCTGGATTCGGAGAAGAGAGCAGAAGGCTTTCCAAAACCGGGAGGTAAATTGGGTTCCCCTGTCGGAGACGATAGAGTCAGGAATGCCATGGATCTTGAACACGTTATGGAGAAATAGGGAAGCTGTTTCAGCAGCTGTGGGTAACTTTGGGTAGGGAATAAAGTGTGCCATCTTAGTCAAACGGTCGACTACTACCATTATGACAGTGTTTTTATGAGAAGGAGGTAGGTCTACGATAAAGTCTGTGGAAATCTGCGACCAGGGACGGGTCGGGATTGGCAATGGATGTAATAGCCCTGCCACTTTGGTCGTGGTGTGCTTGGACCGGAGGCACGTAGGGCAACCAGCGACATACTTATTGACATCGGAGAACATGGAGGGCCACCAGAAGTGACGTTTGAGTAAGTCCACGGTTTTCCTGCTTCCTGGATGTCCAGCTACCAATGAGTCGTGGCACATATGCAGTACCTCCTTGCGAGCCTCTTCAGGGACGTAAATGCAATGATTGTGGATGTGGAAACCCTCAGAAGAAACCGGCAAAGAAGTACTAGCAGTCAATTGCTTAATTTTATCATGAAGGCATGATGTCATGCCCAAGAAGCATTGTGTCGGCAACACTGTAGGGGAAGGGGTGGGTGGTAGAAGTGCGAGGTCTTGTACTCTTGAGAGCGCATCTGCTTTGCCATTCTTTGAGCCCGGCCGGTATGTGACGTGAAAATTGAACCTAGCAAAGAAAAGGGCCCAGCGAGCTTGTCGGGGTTTTAGACGTTTGGCTGATTTCAAATACTCCAAATTTTTGTGGTCGGTATACACAGTAACGGGATTGGACGTGCCCTCGAGTAGATGGCGCCACTCTTCAAAGGCACGCTTGATGGCTAGGAGCTCCCGATCTCCTATGTCATAATTGCGTTCTGCAGGGCAAAGTCTTTTGGAATAGTAAGCTACTGGATGTAGTTGTCCTAAGGGGGACCTCTGGGAGAGGACGGCCCCGACGGCAAACTCTGAGGCATCTACCTCGAGAGTGAATGGCAATTGTGGGTTAGGGAGTTGTAGGACAGGAGCGGAAATGAAGAGATCACGAAGTTTGTCGAACGCCCTTTGGGCTTCTTCAGTCCATCGAAACTTCACACTAGGGCTAGTGAGTGCAGTCAACGGTTGCGTAATCTTAGAAAAGTCTCGAATAAAACGCCTATAGAAATTGGCGAAACCGATGAATCTCTGTACCTCTTTAGGATTGCTGGGTATTGGCCAAGCAGTAATGGCCTCCACCTTGCGGGGGTCCATCTCTATACTTCCAGGGGAGATAATGAAACCCAGGAATTCCACCTTAGTTGTCTCGAAGGTACATTTCTCCAATTTGGCATACAGGTGATTTTCCCGGAGCCGTTGAAGTACGGTGGTAACGTGTTGCCTGTGTTCCTGGAGGGAAGAAGAGAATATCAGGATGTCATCAAGATAAATCACGACGAACTGATCCAGAAGGTCCCGAAAAATGTCATTAACAAAATGTTGGAAAGTAGCGGGGGCGTTACAAAGCCCGTACGGCATTACATTGTATTCAAAATGCCCATACCGAGTTCGGAAGGCGGTTTTCCACTCATCTCCTTCCCGGACACGTACGAGGTTATATGCTCCGCGCAAGTCCAATTTGGAATAGATACATGCTTTTTGAAGGCGTTCGAGGAGTTCAGGAATGAGTGGTAGAGGGTATCTATTTTTAATCGTAACTCTATTTAATTCGCGGTAGTCCACACATGGTCTTAGGCCACCATCCTTTTTGTCAACAAAAAATATTCCTGCACCAGCAGGGGAGGTAGATGGTTGAATGAATGTTTTTTGTAAGTTTTCCTGGATATATTCTTTAAGGACCTTTAACTCGGGTTCAGACAGGGGAAAGATACGCCCATAAGGGATGGGAGCCCCAGGTAAAAGGTCGATGGGACAATCATAATGCCTTCTTGGTGGTAGGGATTCGGCTTTCTTTTTGTCAAACACATCTAAGAAATCGTGGTATTGTTCAGGTAATGAAGTGGTAGGAATTGTGGTTTCGTCTAATTCCATGACACCTATGGTCGGTGAGGGATTACAATTACTTTGGCAGTATGAGGAGGGGAGAGACACCATACCAGTAGACCATTGGATAGCAGGGTCGTGGAGACGTAACCAGGGTATACCAAGGATAATTGGGAAGATAGGCGAATCAACCACATCAAATTTTATTTTCTCGGAATGACCCACACCTATGGTCATTTGGATAAGTATACTCTCTTTTGTTATGGGACCGGAACTTAATGAGGAACCATCCACCATTCTGATTTTGACAGGACAATCTTTATTGAGTAAAGGTAACTTGATGCGTTTTACTAGGGCTGAATCCACAAAACATCCGCTAGCCCCTGAATCCACCATCGCTTGGGTCGGATAGGTCTTCTGTTGCCACTGTAGGGAAACGGGTAGAAGCAGGTGAGGCGTGTGGGTGAAACGAGAGGGACTAGAGAGTGTGGAAATGAATCCAGTCTTACCTCCCATAACCGAAGGTTTCATAGGACAGAGACGGACTTGGTGATTGGCTTCCCCACAGTAGAGACACAATTGGAGGCGTTTGCGTCTATCTCTTTCGGCTGGAGACAGACGTCGATCCACCAGCCCTATCTGCATGGGTTCTTCTCTTCTCCTAGGGATGGAAACATTAGAGGAGAAGGAGGTATGGGAAGGCTCTGGAATGGGTCGAGGGACGAGGGGCGATCTTTCATCTCTGCGTTCCCTCCATCTCCGGTCAAACTGTATACAGAAGTCGGTCAAGGTATCGAGGGAACGGGGTACCCCAACTCGTGCGAGTTCGTCTTTTAGGTGGTCTGCCAAGCCACGACGAAACTGGTCAAGGAGGGCGGCCTCATTCCAAGCGGTTTCGTGGGCGTAATGACGAAACTGGGTGACGTATTCCTCCACGGGGCGGCGGCCCTGTTTGAGTGCTCTGAGAACATTTTGGGCCGACTCCCTCTTGTGAGGGTCTTGATACATTGACTCCAAGGCAGCTGCAAAGGAGGGCCAGGTTTCCAGAACGGGGTCCTGTTCCCTGAGGAGGGTGTGCGCCCATTTCTTGGGTTCACCACTGAGTAGTGACATAACCATACGTACTTTTATAAAGTCATTGTTGTAAGTACGTGGTTTAAGGGAAAAGAGGATGCAGCAATCAAGCATAAACGCTTCAAACTGGGTGCGATCTCCGTTGAAAGAGTCTGGTAATTTGGTTTGAGGTTCTGGAGCAGCATTCTCCGGAATAGGCTGTACTGAAGCAGGTGCCGAAGGAGGGGCGTACGGAGGTGGCAAAGTTGCAGCTTGTATTTGAATCTGGAGTTGGCGATGTTCAGTCTGTAGGTCCTGGACTGACCGGGCCAAATTGGAGACTTGGTGTGACAGGGCCGTGAGGGCGTCCGTGACCTCTGCGGGTTCCATGGAGGCTTCAGCGTATGTCACGGCTTGCGGCAGGGGATCTGGAGCCCAGGTGCAGAGGCGGGAAAATAGTCTCAGGATCGCGGTACAAAAGGGTTTTCCAAATATCGTAGTCGTGGTCAGAAGGGTGGTCAGGGACAGGCGGCGAAACAGGAAAGGTCGAAGGGTAAGCCAAGAACTGGTACACAGGTAGCACATGAATAAGCTTCTCAATTAGTAACCACTGGAAGTGATACAACGCTGAAGCGAGGACTGAGTGTGACAGAAGGGTTTATATACGTGGTGGGGTTTGTCTGTTCACCAATTGGCTCCTCTAGATAGGAGAGCCAATCAGGGCCTGAGTGGGTTTTGGTGCTGTTCCCTATCAGGTCCACCCAGGGCTGAGGTTCCTCCCCTTGGGCCTGTTCCACCAATCCTGACCGCTGTACCCGCCCCTGTGACGTCAGACGCCGGGAGCCGCCATGTCCCACGTGGAGACAGCGGGGCTGCGGCGCTGACCCTGTCAGTGTGGGCGTGGAGAGGGCCGCAATGGACCGGGCAGGGCCCTGGAGCGTCCCCAGTCCTTGAGTTACGCGCCGGGGACGCCGGCGTGTCGGACCGCCACCGCCAGCCCTCGTGATGGGCAAGCCTCCCGGCTGTTGCCGCATCGCCGGGCGGCGTAACAGCCGGCGGGGTGGCCCGTCTGAGCCTGCGAGAGGTGAGCCCCCTGTTCGGCGTGACAGTTGCAATCCTGGGACCTTGGTATGCGCTCTACGTACCTGTTGCGAGAGAAAGTGTGCAGGGACAGATAGGTAAGCAAGCGCGCGGGGCTTGATGTTTATGCAGTCATTATCTGGGTCTAGGCTAGACAGATAGTGGGTGGCTTAACCCGGCGTCTTTCACAGCAGCGCGCATAGTGGGTCGTGACACTCACCATGAAGCATTAAATGTGCTGAGCAGCCAATGAAAAGATGGCGTACGCTATCATGCAGCCAATGAATAGCGGTGCACGCCAACGTGCAGCCAAAGAAAAGAGCCAGGGCCAGGCTATGACATAGTGTTGCCTGGATCCAAGGATGAAATGCTTATGCCTCCCCTCAAACTATTCCCACAGAACACACCCATGCTTATAATAGAGCTTCATAGAAATAAATCTCACACTAATGTACGGTATGTATGACCGCAGGGGTGCTACAGTATGAACTACCAGGGGTGCTGTGGGTACCACTGCACCCAGGCCCTTCAGTTAAGAGGGCCTACAATCAGTCGCCAGTGCCTCACCTGTGGCCTGGACCTTGCCTAGGGTCTTCCACTGGATGAAGAAGAATTCAGCTGCCCCCCCTGCAAAAAAAGTTAGGAAAGGAGCAAGTACAGTATATATTTTTAATAATATAAATTATGTTAATATAATTTAAAAAATTTCTCAGTTTGTACTTAAAAAAAAATTATATTTTAACATTATTTTATACTTGCATGGAACTCTGTGATAAGCTCATACGCAATGTATATTGCGGTGGAGCTCTGTGATATGCTCATACGCACTGTACAGTACATTACTGTTAGGTTTATTGCTGTGGAGTTAAAAATGTGATGGAGTGAAGTGGTCAAAGTCGACCTGGAAAAATATGGGACAATGATTGTCTGGTGTCGGTGTTGTGGACCTAGAGGGGTCCAGTGCATGGGGATGGGAGGGGGGCTTCATGGATTTCTGCACCTGGGCCCTGATGTTTCTAGTTACGCCTCTGTATGAGTGTACAGTATAAGAGAGCTTCGCAGCAATAAAACCACCTTTTATGTGTGGTGTGTATGTGCGTATCACAGAGCTCCACAGCAATAAAACTTGCAGTAACGTGCAAAGTGTATCACAGAGCTCCACATTGCAGCATCATTGTTCACTTTATAACTGAAAAGTGAACAATAGTGCTGCATTAGAAAAAAAAGAAACATAAAAAGGTAATTTTTATTTCTTAAACTTTACATAAAACCTGGTCATGTTTGGTATCATTTGAAATGGGATGCCCTGGTCTTTCCAATGATACCTCACATGACCATCTAGTGTCTTTGAGTGTCACATCCTCGGCCCCCCCCCCAGCATCGCTGGCTGGCCGGGTGCCAGGAGCTCGAGGTGGCAGATCGGCGCCTCAGGGGGCAGGGCTTGGCGTGATGACGCAGAGCCGCCGGGCTTAAATGCAGGGCGTGAGATTCAGCTCGTCGCCCTGACGTGGAGTCATTCCCGCATCGCCAGCTGATCTCGTTATTGTCTCAGGCTGCTTTTGCTTAGTTGCTCATTTCTGCTTGTACGAGGACCCTGATTGTGTATCGAACCCAGACTGCCTGTTGACTATTCTTATGCTCTTTCCCTTTATTGTTGTATGTGCTGTTCATACCGCATGGTCTCCGGTTGTGGGTCTGCCCTGCAGCTTGCAGAACCTATTGGTCTTTCATGTCAACCGCCTGGTAGTAAGCCAATGCACAACTCATACCGCATGGTCTCTGATTGTGTGTCTGCCCTGCAGGTTGCTGAATCTATCAACCCCTCATGTCAGCCATCTGGTACTGAGCATATGTACAAAGTATATTGCATGGTCTCAGATTCAGCAACCTGCAGGGCAGTCCCACAATCAACCCCTCATGTCAACTGTTTGGTACTAAGCATATATATATACTGAATTCTGTATAATCTCGCATTGCGGGCCTGCCCTGCAACTTGCTGAATTCATTGTGCTGCTTTAGGCTAGGGTCAGACGAACGCATTTTTCACGTGCGTTTAGCCGCACGAAATCACGGCTGTGCTAGCAGCAAATGACGTCCAATGCCGGGGAACATACGACGAACGGCCGCACGAACGTTCGTCCGTGCAACGCAAGTGGCCAACGAACGCATTTTTTTCGAGAACGTCAAACCGCTACTACTGACGTACAGAGTGCGCTGCGGCCGCATAGCGGCGTGTGTGTGTGATTAGGAGACGTCAGACGCTGCTAATGTCCGGCTAACATAACGTCCAGACACAAAAAGTGTTGTATTGATGATCCGTACAAAATCACGGACGAAAAGGCGCATCGTATGACCGCTATCGCGTATTCCGGGAAAAAATACGTACGTTCGTTCGAACGCACTTTTTCACGGACAACGTGAAAAATGCGTTCGTCTGACCCTAGCCTTAGACGTTGATGAGCACAAGTGTATGGGAGTCCTCTCTGTTGCCAATCCTGTTTGTACGAATACCCTCTCTGGTGCCAACTCGGAACGTAGTATTGACTATGCTTTTTCTGAACCAAGTTCTGTTTCTATCTTTATCTGTGTATAGTTAACTTGCCTTCACTCAGCAGACATTTGGACACAAAATCACTTGTGTAACGTTGGGAGCTTCCAGCCCTACCTGTGTGCTTAAGGGCAGCATGTCTGATGCTGCTTGCTGACCAATGCCCAGTTTAAATGGAGACAGGCAGGGAGGTGGCTGCATGAGGCGTGGCTTGAGTGGGGGGCGTGGCCTGGTGAAGGTCTTTAAAAACCCTCAGTGTTTTCTCAGCAGTTGCCAGATCGTGGTTATCCATACCTGAGCTCCTTGTACCTGACTGCTATATTGAATTAACCCGTTATTGACCTCTGCTTGTTTCTGACTATTCTGCCTTCTGTTGCCCTAGACCAGTGGTCCCAAACCCTGGTCCGCAGGGCCCACTAACAGGCCAGGTTTTAAGGATTCCCTTGGGGAAATGCAGACTGAATCCTGCATTCCCTGAGCAGCTAATTATATCACCTGTGCTGTAATTCAGATATCTGACAAACCTGGCCTGGTAGTGGGCCCTGAGGGCCAGGGTTGAGGACCACTGCCCTAGACCATTTTCTTGTACTACGCCACTGCTCTGATATCGACCCGGCTATTCCATTTGACCATTCTGAACTCTGTATTACTGATTCTGGCTCGGCTGACTACTCCCTGTGTTGTTAACCCTTTCTGTCTAGCTAGTTTACCTGGCCAATTCTAAGGACCAGACAGTTAGAGATCTTTCATGGCTACTCTGTTGGTAGCTTCTGGGCTCTGTGGAGTGTGGGGTGTTAAGTACTGCGTGGTGGGATCTGGGAACCGTGACATTACGATCTGGCCACTATGGATCCCGCAGACTTAACACAGCACTTGGCTAACTTTGTATCCAGACAGGATGAGCAGGATCATAGGATGGATCAGTTTGCTATTGCCTTACAAACTATCCTGACTCGTACGGCTCACCTGGAACCAGCTGGGGTTGCACCCCCGCTTGATATACCTGTGTCCCCTGTCGTTCAGACATCCCAGGTACACATGACCGCTCCTATGAGGTTTGACGGTACTCCCTCAGAGTGCCGGGGATTTTTGGTCCATGTGGATATTCATTTTAAATTAAATCCACAGATGTTTTTCTCTGACATTGCCAAAGTGGGGTTCATTATTAATCATCTGTCTGGCAGAGCATTGTTATGGGAGGCACAGAAGCCTATCATACGGGATTATAAAGAATTCATAGCCGAGTTACAACGTACATTTAATCCTACCAGAAAGGCCACGGTAGCTGGCAAATCCTTGTTCCGCATACGTCAAAGGAACAGGACTGTTTCTGATTATGCCATTGAATTTAAAACCTTGATCTCTGATGTGAACTGGACAAATGAGACACTGGTTCTGGCTTTTATGGAGGGGTTATCAGAGTCATTGATGCATGAATTGGCTCCACGTAAACTACCTGAGGTATTGTGTGAACTCATTGTTTATTGTATAGATCTGGATAATCAGATAAGGGACAGAAGGACTCCAAGAGAGAAGCCCAAGAGACTGTTACCTAGGTTGGCCCCTGTCTTTCAGGCACCACCAAGAGAGTCATCTCCTCCCTCTGAGCCTATGCAACTAGGCCGTACTAGGCTTACAGAGGAAGAGAGAACAAGGCGTTTTCGTGAGGGATTGTGCCTGTATTGTGGTTTGGGGGGGTCATGTACGATTTCAATGTCCTACTCATCCTAAAATGTATGATAAGCCGGAAAAACTACCGCACCTAAGGCAGCTGAGGAGACAGGCCTTGGGTGTGACGTGCATGTCTCCTGTCAAAGACACTAAACTTATGTTACCAGTATCCTTGGCTTGGGAGACCAAGACCACACATACTACCGCTTTTTTGGATTCTGGGGCTGCTGGCAACTTTATCGATGGTAACTACGCTTCTTCCATTTCTCTACCTCTGGTTGTAAGAGAGACACCCTTAGCCGTCGAAGCCATAGACGGCAGACCGTTATCCTGCCCTAGGATTACTCACGATACGGTTACATTGGTTCTTACCACTGGTCTCTTGCATAAAGAAGAAATCATATTTCAAGTTATCCATTCACCTTCCAATCCTGTTGTACTTGGTTTCCCTTGGTTGGTGGAACATAATCCTGTTATTGATTGGGCTAAGGGAGAGATACTGTCTTGGAGTCCTGCTTGTTTTGAGACTTGTTTAATACCCATTCAGCATGTCGGTGCCCTGAACACACCCACAGCTCCTCCATTGTCTACAGAGGTTCCTGACCAATACGCCGACCTCAGGGCTGTATTTGATAAAAGAGAGGCAGAGAAACTGCCTCCACATAGACCACATGATTGTGCCATTGATATTCATCCTGGTACCATGCCTCCTCGAGGCAAAGTATATCCTCTTTCCATAAAGGAGAACCAAATTATGGAAGAGTACATAAAGGAGAATTTGGAGAGAGGTTTTATCCGACGTTCCTCTTCTCCAGCAGGGGCTGGGTTCTTTTTTGTGTCTAAAAAAGAGGGAGATTTACGCCCGTGTATCGATTATAGGGGGCTTAACAAGATCACCATTAAGAACGTGTACCCTATCCCTCTCATATCAGAACTTTGACAGGTTAAGGGGTCAGCAGTATACACAAAACTTGATTTAAGAGGGGCTTACAACCTGATACGTATAAAAGAGGGGCATGAGTGGAAAACAGCATTTAACACCAGGAGTGGGCATTATGAATACTTGGTCATGCCTTTCGGTCTTTGTAATGCTCCAGCGGTATTCCAGGATTTTATTAATGATGTGCTCAGAGATTTCTTACAAACCTTTGTTATAATATACCTAGACGATATATTGATTTACTCTCCTGATCTGAAAACCCACCATGCACATGTCAGACAGGTATTAGCAAAATTACTGGACAATGGTCTTTATTGCAAACTAGAGAAGTGTTTATTCGACATTACTACTGTGAAATTCCTTGGGTATATTATCACTCCAGAAGGTTTTGAGATGGATCCTTCTAAACTCACGGCCATCTCAGAATGGCCTCTCCCTCAAGGTCTCAAGGCCATACAGAGGTTTCTGGGGTTTTCCAACTATTATAGGAGATTTATCAAGAATTATTCCGCTGTAGCCTCCCCTATCATTAATATGACACGTAAAGGTCTGAAGAACCAGATCTGGTCTTCTCAATCCAAACAAGCATTCGAAGCCCTCAAACAAGCTTTCACTTCCGCTCCCGTGTTACGGCATCCTGATCCCAGGATTCCGTTTGTTCTTGAGGTTGATGCTTCCGAGATAGGCATTGGGGCTGTCCTGTCTCAAAGAGTCTCCAGGAAAACCTCTACATCCTTGTGGGTTCTTTTCAAGAAAATTATCACCAGCAGAACGCAATTATGATATCGGTAACAGAGAATTGCTTGCTATTGTGTCTGCCCTGTCAGAGTGGAGACATTTGTTGGAAGGTACTCTTGACCCTTTGTTGATAATTACTGATCATAAGAACCTTACGTACATCGGGGATGCTAAACGTTTGAACGCGAGACAGGCCAGGTGGTCATTGCTACTGTCTCGGTTTAATTTTGTATTGACTTACAGACCAGGTGACCGCAATGTAAAGGCTGATGCCTTATCTCGTCAATATGACCCGTATGAGTCTAATACACAAGACCACAATCCTATAATTCCTCCTGAACGTATTGTGGCTTCCACAGTCTTGTCTGTCTCCTCGCCTTTCCTGGAACGCCTCCAGGCAGTTCAAGTAGGGGCTCCACCTGACAAGCCTCCAGATATGTTGTTTGTACCTGAAAAGGAAAGACAAGAATTACTCATAATGTTTCATGATTCTAAACCAGCAGGTCATCCTGGTATTACTAAGACTCTTACCAGTATCTCCAGACAGTTCTGGTGGCCCACCATGCGACAGGACGTACGTCTGTTTGTTTTGGCTTGTCAAGTCTGTGCCAGAAGCAAAACCAGTAAATCCTTGCCTGTCGGTCTATTGCAGCCTTTACCCATGCCTAAGAGGCCTTGGTCTCATCTATCTATGGATTTTATTGTGGACTTGCCGAAGTCCAAGGTCATACTGTGGTTCTGACAGTTGTAGACCGCTTCTCCAAAATGGCTCATTTTGTCCCTCTACCTAAGCTTCCTACGGCCAAAGAACTGGCGGTCGTCTTTGCTAGAGAGATTGTACGAATACATGGGGTTCCGTCTGAAATAGTCTCTGACAGAGGAGCCCAGTTCGTCTCTCGTTTCTGGAGGGTTTTCTGTGCAGAGATGGGGGTGCGATTGGCCTTCTCTTCAGCATATCATCCACAAACCAATGGGGCAGCAGAGAGGGCAAATCAGGGTCTCGAGCAGTACATACGTTGCTTTACCACACAACAACAAGACAATTGGTCGGAGTTGTTGCCCTGGGCTGAGTATGCACGTAATAACGCCGTTAACGAGACCACTGGCCACTCTCCTTTTTCTGCCATCTATGGTTTTTTCCCTCCGGCTCTACCGCTTCAGTTTACTGAACAGACCATCCCAGGCTCTCGATGACCATCTCACTCAACTGCAAGAGATTTGGAGACAGATTCGAGAAAATATGGAGCGTAATGTTGCTGTCCAGAAACGCAAGGCTGACAGGCATAGGTTACAAGCTCCCTCCTATAACGTGGGGGATAGAGTTTGGTTGTCCACTAGGAACGTGAAGTTGCGGGTGCCTTCTATGAAAATGGCACCTCGGTTTATAGGTCCATATAAGATCATTCGCCGCATTAATCCTGTGGCTTATGCTCTTGCCCTTCCTAAACATCTTCGCATGCACAACGTCTTCCACACCTCCCTACTGAAGCCATTGTTGTGTAACAGGTACACGCGGGTCGTTCCTCCTCCTCCACCTATTCAGGTTGATGGTGAATCTGAGTATGAGGTTAGGAGGGTTTTGGATTCTAGGCTGTGCAGGGGCGCTCTGCAGTACTTGGTCGATTGGGTGGGTTATGGTCCAGAAGACCGGTCCTGGATTCCAGCTTCTGACATGTCTGCCTCTAGGTTGGTTAGGGCGTTCCATGCCTCACACCCCGATCGCCCTGGTGGTCGTCCTGCCACTCGCCTGGTGGTCGTCCTGGCTCGTCCTGTGGTCGTCCGGTGGCCTCCCGTGGAGAGGGGGGTACTGTAACGTTGGGAGCTTCCAGCCCTACCTGTGTGCTTGAGGGCAGCATGTCTGATGCTGCTCGCTGACCAATGCCCAGTTTAAATGGAGACAGGCAGGGAGGTGGCTGCATGAGGCGCGGCTTGAGTGGGGGGCGTGGCCTGGTGAAGGTCTTTAAAAACCCTCAGTGTTTTTCTCAGCAGTTGCCAGATCGTGGTTATCCATACCTGAGCTCCTTGTACCTGACTGCTATATTGAATTAACCCGTTATTGACCTCTGCTTGTTTCTGACTATTCTGCCTTCTGTTGCCCTAGACCATTTTCTTGTACTACGCCACTGCTCTGATATCGACCCGGCTATTCCATTTGACCATTCTGAACTCTGTATTACTGATTCTGGCTCGGCTGACTACTCCCTGTGTTGTTAACCCTTTCTGTCTAGCTAGTTTACCTGGCCAATTCTAAGGACCAGACAGTTAGAGATCTTTCACGGCTACTCTGTTGGTAGCTTCTGGGCTCTGTGGTGTGGGGTGTTAAGTACTGCGTGG
Source organism: Leptobrachium leishanense (assembly GCA_009667805.1). Lineage (NCBI taxonomy): Eukaryota > Metazoa > Chordata > Amphibia > Anura > Megophryidae > Leptobrachium > Leptobrachium leishanense. The sequence goes on along the minus strand of CM019067.1, from coordinate 154,473,361 downwards.
TGGGATCTGGGAACCGTGACAACTTGCTGCTGAGTGGTATCTAGTATTCTACATCACCTCCCTGGCTAGGAGTGCTAGGTGTGGCAGTAGTAACTGCTATCAAGTCAAGTATCGGGTTAATCTGTCCATAAGGATCCAAACAACGCTGATCCTAGGTGAGCGCCATCGCGATCGTGACAATGAGTCCAAAGACACAGATATCCAAACACCCCCTCTATCTCCTTCATAGGGAATTCCTTGCTGGGGGGTCCTTCTTCTGACGATATCATGCAATGCACGATGATGTCATTGGTTGGGGGAAGGACTACAGGTTGGGCTGACACCCAAAATGTCAGCCCCCAGCGGGACAAGTCTGGTGTGGCACTTCAACGATGGGTGGAGACATCCTCCTTATCCTAGCGGGGGAACGTCAGCCCTGCTGGTAGATGTCTGTACTGAGTATCGGCACTTACCAGCAGAAAAGAAACCCTGTGTATTCTGCTGCTAGGGATAATGTCTTTTTTTTTTTTACAGGAATGCAAAGTTTTTTTAAATGATCTGTACATCTCAGCTTTATGAATATACTAATGTTGCTGTATGCCAGTGAGGAGTCCCCATTATAATGTTGCCTCTTTAGTACCTGGCTAAAGTTTAAGTGCTAGAAAAAAAAAACATTCATTAAAGGAAGTCAAGCGAACCACCACATGAGCATGTTTTGTTTTTCTTGGCTACATTTTCTTTGTGCTGCAAAGAAAAGCTTTCTGTTTTGAACAGTGGCCTTCTGGTGTTATAAAATAGGGGTAGGTGAGGATGAGATTAATACTTAATGTGAGCAAGTACACTGAAGACTCCATTCACGAGTAGACATCGACATGCACAACTTAGCTGTTTTGCTGATTTTTATTCGCCAGTATCGGCTCGGAGAATTGACATAGGTAAATGTTGGCTAAATAAAGAGCATTCATTATCTTTCATTATGTGATTATCCAAACCATTGCTGACATATTCAAGTTGTCAATTTCAGCAGAATAACATCCACAACCACCAAAAAAATCAAAGACAACATAATCAAAAAACGTCATCTGCTAATCACAGTTCAAAATTATTCACTATGCACTAAATCACTCGCTCAAACATAACACCTAAAGATACTGTCAGGATTGGCCATTGGTGTGGTAGAATGTCAAAGGACGAACTGTGCAGGATACTGCAGTATGCATAAAACAGAAGCGGTGGTAGACCGAGAGTTATGAGGAGAATAGCCTTGGTACAGGCGGAAGTCAGGGCAGGTGGCTAGCAAGCAACATCATGGCACACGAAGAAGTCTGGGGCAGGCCGGCTAACAGGCGACATAGTGGTAAACAGTTCTGGGCCACTACACAAAGGAGACAATACATGAAGACTCTCAATTTTTGTGCTTAGCAAGGGCCTTATACCTTGAACTTCTCTTAACTCCGCTGGCTGCCAAAGGAGAGCTCAATTCGGGCCAAGGGACTGCTGTGCACTGGGCACTGATTCTGACCTGGTGTCTGGAGTGCCCCACTTGACGGGGTACGGCCATGAACAGCCTTGAAGGTCGCAACAACTTCCAGGCGATGAGTAGTCCCAAGCCAGCGCTGGCAGGTAAGGCACCCTGACAGCTTCATTGTAATTATGTAATCTGGGTTCAGTAGAGGTAACATCATTGCTCTGCGTGGAGAGAGCCTGTGGAGACATGAGTTTGATTCCAGCAAGAGCACCTCTCCAGTAAGTGTCCTTGGGCAACACACCTAACGGTACATACTCGCCACCCAGGACATACTTGAAAACGAGAGAAATCTCAATGTATCCTTCCTGGTAAAATCCTTTCTCTCAATCTGTATTAATTTTGTTAATCCTAGCTACAATTTTAATAGTGAAGATACCAGAATTGAACACCGTACATTAATTTTCACCATCAAGCTATTTTCATGCCACACCTTTATTTAAATTGAGAAACTAAAATTAAATAAAGAAGTATAATTAATCAATTTTTTAAGCAAGCAAGCATTCTTTTCTGTCCCCCGAGATCAAATTAAGCCAAATGACTGCATAGCCTCACCCACTTTGCAGACCTCCCCCCCAAATAAAATTCCTTTAAAGCACATTTTTAGCGTCTAGACAAAGTAATTCACAAAAAAAATGACTTTGTACAAAGCACTGTATGATTTATTAGTTGTAGCTGAAATCACGAAGAGGTATAGTGTGGCTTGATCCTAATTAAAACACATTTGTTTATAATTTGGAAAGCTGTCTTGAAGAGTATACGTTTCCTACAAAAGAGTCTACAATTAGCCCACATAAAGAATGTACCTTGCTACATGGGAAGTCTGTCCAATTCTTCAGCGTTTTGTTTTCCGTCAGCATGTTCTAAGTCTTCACTCCTGCCCTGCCAGTTGGCAAACATGTCTGGTTGGGCACACCTGTGGATATAACGAGCAAAACATATTTTGAAGTTTATTTTTCTGCAGATTTTGTTTTCCTGAAGTAAAATAATTCCGCAAATCTTTTTTGTATTATATTTTTGTAGACAAACACATTTGTGTGAGACAGGATTCATACAGCTCCATGTTTCATTTTTTCCTTCAAAATGAATTTTCAGACCTACTTGCATTTCTTCAAGGGGCTATATTCAACTTGTGCTATGCTTGTAGTTACATAAAGTTTCACACATCACTTTTTTTATTTCTAGTATTTACACACAGTAACCCTGGTCCTCCAGGTGTCTTAGAACTACATTTCCCATGATGTTCAGCCTCTCAATGGATTAGTTAGTTACAAGTATTTTTATAAAGCGCTAACAAGTTCTGTAGCGCTGTACAATGGGCGAGACAGAATAACAAATATACATACACTTTTACACACAGAACAGTAAGAGAGAGGACCCTGCTTGAGAACTTACAATCTGAGATGTTAAATTCACTCTGTCAATATAAGCATTTTAACAATTGAATATATATATATGTATATATTATATATACACTACTTTTCTGTATACGAAGAGTTAATCCTAGAGGAAATGTGAAGAGTGATGAATGGTTATCCTTTTATAGTTAGTGCAGGTGCCTCGGCGCCGCACTTAAAACCCTCTTCTTGGAAAACCAAATTGCAGATATGCCGGAAGAAGGGCCATGGTGCAGATTCTACCTCGAGTGCCAGGACAGCATAGCTCTCCAACGCCTTCAAGCGAGGCTCCTCTGAGTCTTTTTATTGCTTTTTGCCCATATTGGAGAAGACCTGGGGATTTCCCCCACACACACATCATGGATCTGTATCCAGAGAGATCCGGGCCCCTACTGATTGGAAGTGGTCCAAAGCCCTTGATACTGAGCCACCACGTCTAGGAGGCTCTGTATCACGTGAGTGGACCCTTCATTGTATAATTTATATACAACTATATCTACTGTATCACGCTATATATTGCCCGTCCTTGAGGTATACCAACTACGCCTAAAGGAAGAATATGCCTATTTCACATCTACCGTTTTGATGACAGAAGCTCCCCATAGAGGTTTAAAGGCAAACACCACGAGCCTGATAGGCTCCTACATTGTGAGCGTACCACAGAGATTTATAGCGATTTACGGCATACCTACTGTGCTACGCAATTTGTATCTTGTGTTTTATTTTTAGGTTATATCCCCTTTTTTTGACATTTGGATTGCGATGAGTATTATATAACTCCTGTTGGAGATTCATATATCTATTTGTGTGGTGTATATTGACATTGTACGCTCCCTTGATACATGTTTCACTGCATGCGCTTTTTAAAGAGCTCATCCTAAACAGATTAGGGAAATATCGTTCCAAAACATTCAGAGGGCAAAGGTTGCTGACCCTCGATTTTGCATCTTACTTCCACTAATAGGTAAACTGTATTTCAGATTGTCCTGTATCATCACAATCATTACTTTTCATATAATGAATATGACTTAAAGACTTCTGTATCATTATGTTGTTGGCTATTTTTTTGTTACTCCTTCTATTCTACGGCTTGTTTTGCAGAGTGCAACAATTACGCAGACTGCAATAATCGTTTAGGTGACATGAACGCAGTATGTAATTATACCTGTTAGATTACTTGAGTGAAATTAATATACAGTGTCATTCCCATTGCTATTCACATAATAAAAGATGAAATCCTATATCACAGTGGTAGTGCTCTCGACCCTCATCTTCTGGCCTGCGGAATAAGTGGACCCCCGATGCCTTCTATAGTTCCAGTAGATTTTTTTTGCAACTACAAACATGAATGGGAATGTAATCTTTCATTACTCATCAGCTCCCACTGCATTTGAGCTTCCCATAATTTCAGAGTTCATTGTCTACATTAGGCATAAGGATTCACTGTTTTGTTGTCCTTTTATTATTCTAGTGGCCCAGATGCCAAGCCACTCGGTAGCAGAATTGCCTAAAAATAAGGTATAATTTTGAAATTATAAGGTAAGCAAAAGTTGGCTGTTTTAATTTAGAAGCATTTTTGGAACAGTCTGTTTAGATGTATATTCTATCCTAAAAATTTGGGATTGAGGGGAAAAAAGTAGAAAACCCTCCCCCTGTATAGTATAGAATATATTTGCAAAGTCACCTTTATTAAAGCTCTGGAGTCTCCATGTGCCTTCCCTGCAGCAGCCAATGTCTCCGCCAATCCGGTGCCTTGTAATCAAAAAGCAGTGAAAGACATAGGCTGACCAATGCAGATATAGGCTGGAACCCCAGAAGGCTGTCCAATGTGAACTTATTGACAGACTTCCGGATAAAGGATAATCCTCAGCTTTTGAACACTGTCTCAGACTGTTGGAGTTGAGTTAAATTGATCATGGTGCATAGAGTACCATAGGTTATTTGTCCATGTTTGTACTCAGACTGCTGGATGCCAAAAATTCATAAAGAGAATTAGTTTAGACAGTCATCCAAAAGAAATAGTGTGGATCAAAAAAAATTTCCAAGATGTCTCAAGCCTTATTCTTAATATTTAGAAACTAAATTACAAAAGTTTAATCAAACTCTGGATGAATTAAAGATAGCAGCTCATGGCAACCTCTCTTGAAGCCACGGTAAGCCGAAAAGTATTGATAGTACCATAATAATAACATAGTAAAAAAACATTCTCACATCCCTGTGGCTGCTGTTGATCATAAAGAAGGCAAAAAAAAATTAAACTAAGTATGCATTGATATTGATGATACCTATGCATAGAAAATGTGCATGTGTATATCTGTATAAACTATGCCTCTACCCTCCATGTAATTTCTACAGGTTTATAATCACTTTAAACCTAAGCATACAACATACACACTTACCTATACCAATGCACATAGGGTCACACAAAAATTTACCAGTGCACCTGTATATGGATGCTACACCTTTGCTCATGCTCTTTCATTTATATAAACACAGTAACACACAAACAAGAACCCATACCTGTGGATTTACACAAACAATAACTTACACATGGAATTACACACAGACACACACACACACACACACAAACAAACGAGAACTCCTACAGATGAGATGGATACACACACACACATGGTGCAGTCTCACTATCAATGTATATGTTAAATCCAAGCTCCCCAAATGGTCAGAACTACTGGTGCGCCCCAAGGTGAGGGAATGGGGTACAGAGAAGCAACGTCTTCATGGCGTTAAGGAAGTGACTGTGCATATCAGATCTTCCACTGCCCTACATTCAATAGTGGTCAATAAAGAATAACCTCAGATGAACAGGAATATTAATTCAATCTCTCTAACTTTACAAATACTTATAGATTTATATAATGTGCCAGTTGGTTTAATATTATTTCCTCTTTTCCAGATTAATCCCCAATCATTTCAAAGTATTTCTTTGCCATTTTTTTCCCAAAAATGCTCTTTACAATAATTCCAACGAAGAGAATATGTTTGTCAGCATCATAAAATGATTACTATAAAAGGAATATAAAATACTTCCATTGTTTGTAATTCCAGTACATGCACATCTGTAATGCACAACCCCGCCGAACACACCGGAGAAACCCGAATAGCTGCCGATCACTGCGCAGAGCAGCCGCCAGAAAAAGCCGATGCGCAGATGAACGAGTTGAAAAAAACCAAACAGTATGCTTGAAAGTTTGAAAATTTAAACGCTGTTTGCAAAAACACTACTGAACGAAAATGTCTGAAATTTACATATAAGACCCAATGAATGATAATAAAATGGTCTGTTACAAAAATAAGAGATGATTTAAAAAAAACGTAAAAAACTTTTGCCAAAAAATGCCTAAAAGATCCTATAAAAATCTATAAATAAGGAGACTTTTTACTGCAGAGTAAAATAATAAACGGTATTAGATATTGGATTATAACGGGAATATTTTTAACATTGAAGCCTATGGGAATCGCCTGAATAAATCTGTCGAATGAAACCACCGAACAGCAGGGCATTTCGGCAACTTTTCACTGCTGGTTTTTGTTCTCTGAATAGACGAAGCATTGCTTCTCTATGGGGATTTCACTGCCCTTGAACAGGCACTGAACAGGCACTGTATGTGCAGGCAATTCGCCAACATTTGGCGAACTGCCTGCTCTCTGAATAGCCGAATGGCCAGGAAAGGTAACCGTACGCTGAATTTCACTGTTCACTGGTTACCTTTCGGAGCGAAATCGGCTCTCTTTCAATAACCCTGTAAGTCAAAATAGGCAAATCTGAAAAATTCTCCCATTTATCTCACTTTCCAAATTTGGTCTAGATTGTTCTCTTCTCCTGCCAGTTCTCCTGATCTTCACCTTTCTCTGAATAATCTTGCTACTGAATAGACCTGATGAAAGTGTTATTAGAAATAATTTTTAATACATAAAAAGGTAATGTGCAGTGCAAGCTGACGCGGCCACAAGTAAAATGCTTGGCATATACAAGAAACTCATTAGATATTTAGAAACGTTTATATGAATGGCATTATTCAACTGCAGCAAATCATTTACAGATGTGGTCCTGCATGTTATGATGTCACAAACTGAAAAATATACTCCCTAATCATGGATTTTAAAAAAAAAATCAGTTCAGGTTTCCTTACAATACGTACCTGGACTGATTGCAATGGGTTTCTTTAGCGATATTGCAACTAACTAAATATTTAATTGTGAAGTGCACATTAGTAAAATTATTTTACTTAAAGCACTTTATGGAAATAAACAAGGCAATCTATATGAGTTACTTTTTAAATGTTATTTAGAGTTGGTGGGTGATTTCTGATATCCTCATGGAGATGCTTAATTAATTCTGCAACTAATAATCTTTATTTATGTGGGGTTTTTAATGACAAAAATCAGAGCAAAAACAAAAAATACAATACAAATTCACAACAGGGTTTAAAGGAACACTCTAGGCTGAAAATCACCCCCCCCCCTTTTTTTACATTATATTTAAGTATTTTTTTTTTTATGTTATACTTACCCTAAAAACGACACTTTTCCAACGGCGTGTTTTTTTTTTTTTCTTTACTCCCCTCCCTCCTCTTCCGCTCCCGTCGTGGGAAATCTTCAACTTGGCTGAAGGTTTACGTGCAAAGCGCGCATGTGCGCCTAGCACGTAAACCAGCCAATCAGCAGACTTCCTCATTAGTGTTACGCGCAAGAGGATGCGCGCAACACTAATCACAGCCACCGACTTTTGCCGGCGGCTCGCTCCCGCCAGCTACTGCGGCGAGTTGGAGACTTTCAGCGCGATGACGTCTCCTACACGGCAATAGTCGGCAGAAGCAGGAAATACAAATCCCGCTATGCTGACTGACAGCTGGGAGGGCGGAGTAAAGTCCTCCGCGTCTCTCAGCTGTTTCAGCCAATCGGCTCAGTGGAGGGGCAGCGGAAGAAAAGGGCATACTTAGGTCATCATGACCACCTAAAAAAGCTTAGGTGGTCATGTTGCCTAGAGTATCCCTTTAAGTATTCCAAGCAAAAAAAAAAGAGGGAATATTGTGGTATTACATAAAACCAATAATAGTGCAATACAGTCCAAATATATAATGGAGTGATTGCAAAAAGAGGTGCATGTCCCAGAGCCTGTCAAGCAGCTTGGAATCATTCACATTGTGTCAGCTGCAGGGACAGTCCGTTGCCCAAGGGCCCTTGCCTAGGCGAGTGAGGGCTCAATGAGGGGCCACTGAGATATATTTAAGCCAGTCCTTCAGAGGGGTCTCACACCCTCGGAGCTAAAAGTCATAGAGAAATAGTATCAGCAGCCAGCTTTAATCTGGATAAATACTTTCTGTAATACAATGATATTCATATGGGCAGTGCTTGTATGTGGTTGTGGCTTGCAATAGGACTGGCACAATGAGAGGTCCCAAGATCTCCTATTGCCCATGGGCCCCATGAGTTGTCAGTTGGCCTCTGGTCAGCTGTCATGGGGTGACACTGCCCTCTATGGGCTGTTGATCTCCAGTAACTTCAAAATATCCCTTACTGGTAGACGAATAAGGGGCAGTCTGGGACAGGGGCAGAAATTTGCCCACTTCCATAACGATAGCTAGCAGATTTTACGCTTTTCGCACTACCACTCAGAACCACCTTGCCAGAAGTTAACCGATGCCATCATGAACAAGGAAAACTTATACCCAAATCCCATGTTATGTAATGTTGCCAACATGAATTTCCAGTCCAGCCGGTCAAATGCTTTCATGGTATCATAGATAGAATAAGTATTCTTCTGTCCCATTGGTGCATATAAAAATTGTATTCAATAGTTGCTTTGTATTATTTTTGGCTTCATGCACAAGGACAACACAAGCTGCATCTGTGTGGACTAAGTAAGGAATAGAACATTTTATTCTGGTTCACAGACCCTTTGGTAAGAATTTAACATCAAGAATGAGTCAGGATAATGGCTTCTTAGGATCATTTCCTGGCTTGGGGAAAAAACTTTATTGCTAGTGGCCAGGGTCCAGAGAACAACCCTCACTCTCAGAATAGCCCTAACGGCTGTTGTCGTGTAGGGTAACGTTTTTTAAATACCCTACCATCCTTGTCTAATTGAACTTGACTGCAATTCTTCATTTGGTATTGAACCCTCAAGAGATAAAGCGGCTTCAGGTGGCAGGCATTTATATACTGTATTTATCATGTATATAGGAATGTCATGATGGCTCGATAGGGTAAAAGGGAATGGAGAGTCTATGTCCATACAGATCTTGTGATTGTGGAGCAATTTCCTCCTCTTTATTAAAATACAATTTACCACTATGAGTTGAATCCTCAAAGAAAAACTGCTGGGGTAAAAGAATCACTCTTTATAGTCTGTGCAATAACAATCTTAAGAGAGTGTCTGGCATTTGCATTATTACATTTCTGCAATGGACATACTGGCTAATTTATGAGAGGTTTCAAGACTTGCTACAGCTCAGTAAATTCTGTAAAAAAAAATAAAAAAATTTGGAAGCTTGCTTTTTCCAGTTTTAGCATTACTGAATGAAGTGGCCTTTTTATGTACATTTATACGTCTCTCACTAGATAGGTGAGGAAGGGGCATCAGCACTATTCTTGAAGAAATAGCTATGGATCGCCAATTCTCTTTGGCATACTGCCCCTGTTTCCAAAAGAAGTGATTCATTTAATTATCAAATAACTTCAGATCTCCTTACCATACACATTTCCCCCACCCTCCCCACTTTGATCAAGTTGTTATGCCAATCATAGTTAAAAAAAATAATGATGAATTGTCCCTATTGTAAAAAGTGCTGTGGGCTGAGGAGTAAGGCAGTGGTCAGACGAGCGTGTTGAAGAGCGGAAGGAACGTCCGTGAGAGTGGACATTCCTTCCAATCGACGCCTGTCTGGCCACCTCGCTGAGCGCAGTTCGTGCACTCAGCACTGCAAGGCTTGATCCTCCTATGGAGGATTGCGCTTTGCAGCTCCGTCAACGCTCGCCCTAGCGCTTTGACGGAGAGGGCTGCTGCATGGAAGCAGCACGGCCGCTGTTGCACGCGCAATTCGTACGCGCGCAACAGCGTGTGGCTGGCCCCCGTCGCAGCGTCTCAATGCTCCAACGGACGCCAGAAGACACGTCAGTACAGGCGTACATAGTGTGCTCGTCTGAGGCCAGCCTAAAATGTATAATCCGGAATCAATAACCACCAGCAGTCTACAAGACATAAATCGGCGAAAGCCTTCTGTGTACAATACCTCTCCAGTGCAAGAAGGACATGGTATGCATGCCGTCTTCCTCAATATTAGTGAACCCTTAAAACCTTTTGGAGTGTGTAAAGGACAAATCAAAACCACATGTATTGGCAAATGTGTATATTTGTTGTACAATTTACTAAGAAGTAATTAATGGCTCACTGTGTCAGCTTCCAGAACAGATAAAAGAAAAAAGATTCTGCTGTAGTCAGGAGACTTTACATCCGGCATTTTTTGCTACTTTATTATTTGCGTCATAATGGAAAAATAGCCTCACAAAATCCCACAGCCAAGTTTAAAATCTGTGTATTGCAAGAAAGCTTCCTGCCAGTTCTCCTGTGCATGTTCTCTCACATATGAATCTCTACCATCTATTATTGCGTTACGCAAGTTACACCAGCCTTCATACATACAAGAGCCTGCTTAGCGTAATAAAAGACTGTCCTTTCTGGTTTTGACAGATTGCAAGAAAAAGCACTTCACAAATGATTATATTTTACAGACAAAGGGCTACATTACAAGGTCACACTAAAATAAAAGAATATGGGCTAAAGTGCAATCTTCACGCAAACGTTTGCGCTGGCGGAAAAAAAATTAACGTGAGGGGTAAAACTATTTGCGCCGAATCACGTATTACATAGTCAACGCAACAACCGCGCGCAATCGTCTACCGCGAGTGAACCTGCGCAAACCCTGCGTGAGCATACTGTACTGCGCGTGTCCTATACTTAACATTGTGAGCGCAAATGCCAATGTGTGCTGGTACGAGGATGGTATTACAATCTATTTCGTGGTATTTACCGCATAGCCTTTGCGCGCATAATTTTAGCAACTCCTAAAAGCTGGTGTTAATGGCTAATTCTATCAACCGGGCCGAACCCAAATACACCAGCCCATAAAAAAATGCAGCAAAGTATAGTTACACATTCAACTCATACCAAAACAATAATATGGAGAAGTTGTGTGTGCATGTATTATTGCTGCAGCATATATGCTCAGATTGACTCTGGCAGGTGCAATTTCTTAACATGAGATAATTGTGGTTCTTAATTCTGATTGGCTGAATTGCAAGAAAAAACAGTGCGCACACTGATTTTTGCGCGCAACGGTACTGCGCGAGTATTGGGGCGTGTCCTGTTTGCACGCGTTATTGATCGCCGGATTAAAAAACGTGCATGGATTGTAATTCCAGTGGTGATTTGCGCGCGCAAAAGTTTAACACTTGGCTCAAAAATTCACGCTTTGCGCGAGGTTTTTTGAGCGAAGATTGTAATATACAATTCAATATTCTTGAACCCAGGACATACTTGAAAACGAGAGAAATCTCAATGTATCCTTCCTGGTAAAATCCTTTGCAAATAAATAAATAATAAAGCCCTATGTATTTTGTGTGTATGGCGCCACTTAGTGTTTCAGATCTTTCTTCTATTATAGTTAGTTTGTAGGGATCTCAGAACTGAATTTGAATGTGGTTCTTGTTGGGTTTGTTGCTGTGCTTAAGAACTCGTGACTGGATGAATGCCCTCAATATTCTGGATCCTGGACTGAGAACCAACCTACTACTTATTTATGCAGTGCTTATTACAGCAAGAATTACCCATTGGAGCCTGCAGAGAGCTGTGAAACCAGCCAAACCGGTCCTGCTCCAGAGCGCTCCAGTGTGGAGTGCCCGGTACCAGGGAAAAGGCAGCAGAAGTGGTGACAGTCGCTGTATCCACAGGGCAGAAAACTGGAATGGTGTACAACTAATCGCAAGCTACTTCAGTTTGATTCCTAAAGAGTTTTTATGTTTCTCTGGATTTTTCATGTACATACAGTATGTCCTGAATAAAGCTCCTATGTGGAGCTGAAATGTCGACTTCTAGCGACCTTTTAATGGTTTAACCCTTTCACTGCTGAGGCATTTCACGGCTATGTGCTGAGCTCATTTTTACCGCTTTCGCTCATCATGTTTAAACGCGATTTGAAGCCACATTTTATTAAATGACCCAGACATATTATATATCGTTCTTTCCGGCAGACTTCGCAGATTCATAATATATCATTTTTACATTTATACGTCATGTCCTGCCTGTATATTATGACAAAAAATGCAATAAAAATAGAATTTTTAATCATCTGTAGTGTGTAAAGTGGTTTTTTTCACACTTTATCACATGAGCGTTTGCGGTTATATTTTCTATGGGGTGCGCTTGTACAAAAATTAGAAATGGGGACTTGTTACATTTTTGGGGGGAATTACGTGATTTTTAGCAAACGCACTCTATAGAAAAAAATCATTAGTGCAGCATCATTGTTCACGTTATAATTGAAATGTGAGCAATATTGCTGCATTAATAAAAACTACACACAAAAAAAAATGTTTTGTTTTTTTTTAAATACTTTTTTTTTTATTTATTTTTTTACTTTGTACCTAGTCATGTTGGGCATCATTTCGAAAGGCCATGCTTGGGCCTTTCAAATGACCCCCTCCATGACCCCCTAGCTGCCCACGGTTCTGGAGATATCGGGGTTCACAATAACCCCCTATCTCCACCAAGGGATTTCCTTGGAAAATCCCCGGGCAGCTAGGGGTTCCCCGGCTATCCGACGTCATCACACTACGCGTGATGATGTCGGCCAGCAAGGGTGGCCTGGGGTGGAGCCGCCATCCAAGATGGCGGCCCCCACCGGAGCTAGGCCACACTTCGACGCCGCAAGGCGCTGAAGTGCGACCTGGCGCTTGAGGGGTAAAAACCAGGCACCGCTTAAAAGGGGAGACTCTCCCCTTTTAAGCGATGCCTGGCTTTTGGCGCTGCTCCTTCCGAATGGATCCCCCCCTCCCTTCCAGGCGATCTCCCGGCATTGCCGGGGGGGTCGCCAGGAAATGACGTCATCGCGCATGGCGCGATAACGTCATTTACGTCGGGAGGAGCTTGACTTCAGCATCTGAGGACGCTGAAGTCAGAACGCCGCGGGACCCCGGACAGAGAGGTATCTCCGCCAGGAGTCCCGCAAAGCCAATGACGTGTGGGGCATGTCCTCAGCATGTAACGTGCGTCAATGAGGATGTGTCCCACACGTCGTCAGCAGTGAAGGGGTTAAACAAATTTCTTGTTTTAGTCCCAGAGTGCTGCCATGTTTTTTCCTGTGTATATATACAACCTAAATAAGTACTGATTTACCCTACGGGCAAAGAATCAAACTGCAACTGGTCATGCCTAGCTCCTGCTGAAGAGGGTCCAGTAAACCCGAAATAGCGCTGAGTGATTTTGACCAGTTGCATAATCCTGATCTCTGCTAAAAAAGCCATCTAGTGTGGCCTGGCATTGATTGAAGGGTTCTGTGTGAAAGCAGACCCAGGATGCAAAAAAATTTGAAATTGCAGACGTCATACGCCTGTCTTACCCAGAGTTCTGTGCTGCAGTTCTTTGAATTGCAGTGATATGTAAATGGCTTCTGCAATATATACTTATATAATAAATTATATACTGTGTATTTGTATATACAGTTACATAAGCCCTATCTCTGCTACAAAGCCACATAGCATTGATTTTGTGGCATAGCATTGATTTTAGGGTTCTGTGTAATAACAGATCCAGGATAAAGGTGAGACAGATGTCATTCGCATATCCTACCCAGAGTTCCTTGCTGCATATGGGAAATGTGGCACAGGAGCTCTGGGATGCAATTCATCGAATTGCTGTGATGTGCAAGTGGCTTCTGCAATAATAAACACAATATATATATATATAAAATTAGAGACGTGTACAAAGCATGCATGTGTTTGGTTACAGGTTACAATCTGAAACATTCTAAACTTTACTCATGAAATTATAAGATATGTTGTAGGCAACAAATCTGTGTATGGGAATCAATATTAATTAGATAATTGCATCTTATCTTTGTACGGGAGTAAATATTAATGTGATAATTGCATCTTAATTAAAAGAAACATATAAACGTCTCTCAGAATGCATCACAGGTTAATTTGAACAGCACTGCTGTAAATCACCCACTGGTATGTGACCCAGATGCACCCAATCCATCTCACTTCAGTTTAGATTAAGAACTAATTGCTTTAAATTGCAAAAGCAAAGCAACTCCATGGACTCAGCACCAACTTTCATATATTAGTAACAACGCAGCCACCAAGTAAGAGGAACCAGCCGGGTTCTGGTCCCAATTTAAAAGGACAAAGAAAGATGTGTGTGACAGGCTAGGTCAGAGAAAGTTCAGTCGATTTTACTTCAGAACACATGCAGAGAAATATCTGATTGCACTAATAGTTTTCATTACTTTTAACATGTATTCACTTAGCTAAACAGGTGAAATTGATTTGCGCCAGGTTTTACAAGCCCAAGGGCTGAGATAGAGAGATGGGGTCTGCTGTGACAAGCTCGATCTTCTTCTGGTTCTCATCCCAGTGTGATATTTGTGAGAAATTCAATTTGAGAAAGCACCCTTTTCAACTTTCAGGCGAACTAGGATACTGGAATCAAAACCAGATGTACTTATCAAGGCTAAAAATAACAAATATTCCAGAGGACCACCAGAGCAAGGGATAGAAAGAATCTCATGAAATTCTAGAACAATGCATACTAATCTTCACCACACTTGGTCTGAAGCGAGAGGGTTTTTGTTTTAACAATACTGAACAACATCACAGCATTGTACAGCGGTCATGTGAGAGTGTTTAAGTGAAACCAAAGCTTGTCTGCCCTCCTCCTGTGTTCTCTCACTCCCTTCCAGGAGCTGCCAAAGACCAGTCTGTCCAAGCGTGCCCATAGCAGGGGTTGGGTTTTTTTTGGCTGGAGAAGCAGGTGCCTTCCAAGTTCCAAGCTCTGAAGTGTCAGAAGTGACTTCAGGTCTTGGGTGGCCAGCTTTACGCTTCTACTTCCCTCCGTCAGACGATACTCCTGCCACACACATACAAAGGAAGGCCTCAAGACGTTCACAGACCACTAGGAAAATTGGATGTGTTGCCCCATCCTTTTGTTACCTTGGACAGTTTGGGGCACATAAAGAAACCACAGTGCATGTAACACATCATTTTAGGTGTAGTTTGTAAAACATGTTTTCTGCTTGAATGGATTCATTTGCATTAAAATAGATATAATTTATTTATCTTTTTCTAGATACATTTATTTTATTTTACATGCTGGAAATGAAGGGGAAAAAATCAGTATGATTCAAATCTTTCCTATTGTACGTTTTTTATTAATAGGTAGAATATTCGTATTCATATGAATTAAGTATAACATTTTCATTTGTATTTCTCTAACAACTGTTAACAATTCAATGTTCTTGAACCCAGGACATACTTGAAAATGAGAGAAATCTCAATGTATCCTTCCTGGGAAAATCTTTTATAAATAAATAAAATAAATACATTTAATATATAATCCGACAATATAGGTCATGATGTCATTGTATAGGCTGTTGTCACACTGTATCAATCTTAATATTTACAAGATCAGGAAGCAGTTGTGTAAATGTTGGCATAATACAATGATAAAAAATAAAACTAATAATATAAATGCTTGAAGTGACGGTGAGGAAATAACAATATTATTGTGATGACTTTGTGGTATATTTATAGCAACTTTGTAGTTATATTGGTTATCTGTAATAAGAACAAATTGGCACATTTTTGTAAAACATTTATAAATATGTTTTTTATGTTTCTATACAACTAGAGTGAAGAAGAAAAAAATAAGGTGCATGACATGGTATCTTCCAAAGAAGAATGCTTATTAGGTATGGAAATTACCATAATATAAGTACAGTATATAGTACACAGCAGTAAATTATGTTACAACAGGAAATTTGGAAAATCTAAACCTTTTAATGTATTATAATCATACATGCTGATCAACCACTTAGTTCAGAAGATGAGTTATTCTTAAAATTATGAAAATATTCTTAAATTAATTTCATATTGCATTCATTTAAAAGATGTGTTGAGAATTCTCACATGACCTATAACCTCATTACTCTTGGCTTTCCATAAATCTTTATTACACTTAAGAGTTTAATAAAGAAATGTAGAAAATAATGGAACTCACCCAGACCAATGGTTTTAATTTTTTCAGCCATCAGTCCTCAAGGTCTAGAATTACTGTCAAACATGCATCAGGCTGTCTGAAAGTGTAATAGGACAAAACGTATATGCTGTCATATGCAGACAAGACAAACCCCTGCCTGAGGTCAATAAGATATTAAATGAAGTCTATAATGTGACTGAATAACATGGAGTGAAGTTGAAAGCTCTGAGCTGACATCTTATTTTTTTGTAAATTCAGCCTTTTTGTGGTCTATGTGACTATAAATAGCATTAGGGTCATGAGCCTGTATGAGCAAGTACACATACTGTAAGTGGATAGTATATACTGAAATATTGCCACTTGTGCATTAAATCCCAATACAAAAAGGTCCTTACATAACGTAAACGGCTATTGAAGTGTAAGTATACCTGCCAACTGCTGCACAGCTGCATATCTCTATCTTTTTGCCCAGAAAGGAGATTAGTAATAGTTGAGTAACAGCTCTCTTGGTAGAGAGAACCCCCCGAAGCAGAGTGTACTTTCTAGAGTGTCCCTTTAACTCTTGGGTGTCACTTTAACTCTGGAGTGTCCCTTTTAACCTTTTTACTTCCAAAAACACGTACACACAATTTTGCAGTGAAATATAATGAAAACCAAAATATAGCCTATAATAACCCACCTTTTCAATGCAAGAGAAGTGTTCTGCCTGGGGAGAAATTAGACTGTGAGATCTCACTCCCTTCACCCTGCAATACTGTAGAGCAGGCCCACCCTCAATGTGGCAAAAGAGTCACCAAACTTTTCTTCTGCATTATAATTCAACAGAAAGGGGGAAGGCAGAATACCAGGAGAGCTCTGGGATTACTCCCGACTGTAAAGGGATGAGACTAAGCTCCTTATAATTCCTGTAAATCCTTCTACAGTACTGCCTCTTTCACAATGTTACATTTTCAGCATACTGCAGAAATGGCATTTGTATCAAATACAGTGAATGTTATAAATATAGATATCAGATATCCTGCTTTCGGGAATTTGTATTGATCATAATGAGATTATTAGCAAGGTGTACAGATAGAATATAAATACAATATCTGAATGGCATAATGCCTGTATATGGAATTTACAGTAACACTTTGTATCTGTACTGTACTATTGTTTACAGCAATTGTAACCCCCTTAGTCTTACCCCTGTACAATAGTGAATGGCCCCAGAGATCTCCTTTGCGGGAGAATGCTGCTATTTGCAGCTTTTTTTTATAGTAATACTGGGTGACAGGAGTGAGATTTCACATACTATTTCATTTCTCCACAGGTTAAAAACTGTATGCAAAGGGGTGTGTATGTGCTGCTCATTGTTTATCAATGTAGTACAATGGAAAATCGAGTTTCTGCATTTTTCATAATGGAAGAATTAGAAACAAGGCAAACAATTTTGTCCGGATCTTGTAATTTCTAACTCAAACTGTATATTGTAGACTTCTCTGAAAACGGATTGCATAATGGATGGCTCATAAACAGGGCCGCCATCAGGGCATTACGGCCCATGTTGTAGTAAGGGGCCCGGCCAACTGGGGGGGCCCGCTGTCGGCAGCTTTGTTTACTTTAGGCCGCAGGCCTCAGGAGGAGGTACTGCGGCCTACTTGGGCCCGGCTGCTGTGCGAGCAGGGAATCAAAGATGGCCGCCAGAGGCTGACGGGCCCCCTCTGTGCAGTGGTGTCACGTGGGGGGGTGCACCGGCTGGGTGACACCCTCTTGGAGGGTGACACCACTCAGGGCCAGCCTTTGTGCCTGCTCCTGCTCTTCTCAGCAGCAGCACTGTCTCTCTGTGGGCAGAGATCTGCGCTGTGTATAGAGAAACTCCGCCCCGGCCTGCACAAGCCCCGCCCCTCCATGTGACAGCCGTGGGGCAGGGAGAGGAGGGGGAGCAGCCCTCCCACCATCATGGTGGTCTGGCTGCAGACTGTAGAGTGGAGCTCCACAGGAAGTGCAAGGTGGAGCTCCACAGGAAACCTGTGACCTCCACTCCCCATTTGACCTCCACTCATCCATGTGACTTCCACTCAAAGAATTTTTTTCTTTGAAATCAACTTTAATGTGACGAGCAATAAACACAATAATGCTGATTCTGGACATTGGTTTCTGCTTGATTTTCATTTACCTCTGCCTTAATTATTATTATTCATTGATAATGCAGCTATTATAGAATTGTATTGTTATTAATAGTAGCATTATCATAATTATTAATGTTAATATTATGATAATGCTACTATTAATCACAATATAATACTATAATAATAATAGCTGCATTATCATTGTATAATAATTAAGGCAGAGGTAGATGAAAATCAAGCAAAAGGAAGCCACAGCACATGGCGAAACGCGTCCTGGTCACCTGGCTGTGCCAGGTTTACTTTCTTTTATGTCTTAATAAATTTTATTTTACTTGCACCAGTCCCCGGCGTTTTTGAATCCTAAGGGTTTTCATGGACTTAACTTGGGAATAAGTCCATAGGCGTTCCCACCTAGAGCTTGGCTATAAGCTCCACCAAATGTGAGTTAACCCTTTGTGTAACTATATCCACTTTAGCATCAGTGGACCTGCACAAGGAATTTTGCTTGTTTTTATGTCTTCACATACACCGTGATTGGAAGAGGATCCTTCCATCTAAAGAGTGTGGGTCACCTTTCGAATATAGAAGCAAAGGACCCGAATGCGTCTACCCACTCAGAGCCAGTGCTGGGGCTCCTTATTTGTGAGTGGGATAAGTGGACATTAATCTGTACTATACACTGTATATTCGCTCTGCACTATTATGTCGTTTGCTTCTTTTTTATGATACCCATATGGATGACACATCACAAGAGAACCACCATATGATCCAAGAGCGACCACCATCGCGCCGCCAGATACGTATTCTTTGTAATGTTAAAATGTATGTTTATGTGGTTTCACTTAATTGATTAAAACCCCAATATTGTAAATCATAATTAGAGTTGTGAGATGATAGACAAACATTTCAGGTAATTTTCTGCAATCAAGCTTAATAGGTCTCACAATTTGTCTACACCTGTTCTAGTAAAACAAGGCTAACATAATGCTACCATGTTATGTAGTTCAGATGTACATATATTTAGAATGTTCATGTATTTTGTTATTGGCACAGGGTTATGCAATGAGTACCGTACATGTATTTATGCATGGGTTTAAATGGATAGGGGTTGTTCAGAGACAAACATTTCAGTCCTCTCTCATTTCCCGCACTTCAGAGAATCAAATTCCTCCACCCTGCAGTGAATTCAGCATTCACTGCAGTGTCCCCGAAATGCAGGGAAAAGCCGCCAAATGGATAAAAAAAAGCCCAAAACTCCCGAAGATCTGCCTAACGCACGAATCGATACGATTCTAAACATCAAATCTATTCGAAACATCGAATCGATCCGAAAACGCCGCAGTAAACCTGCTGAATGTACCTGATGATCCACCACAAACCCGCCGGAGCACGTCTGAAAAAAGCTGACAATCCAAACATAGCACCGACTGGCCACTGGAAAAAGCCGTCAAGCCGACAAACAGGGTAAAAAAAATAAAAATTGGAAGTTTCAAATTTTAGCATTTGCAAAATAATTACTGGTTGCAAGTGTCTAGAATTAACATATAAGGTCCTATGAATAATAATTAAAAGGTCTGTTACAGAAAAAAAAGCTTTAACAAAAAAAATTTAAAAAATAATTTTGCTGAAAAAATCCCAAAAAATCACTATAAAGAGACCTTTTGCTGAAAATTAAAAGAATGAACAGTTTAATAGATATTGAGTAAAAATGGGAATATTTTTAACATTGACACCATTGACACCATCGCCTGATTAAACATGCTAAATGAAACCACCGAATAGCAGGGGATTTCACTGACATTTCTCTGCTGTTCGGTGGTCTCTGAATAGGTTAACCATTGCTTCTCTAAGGGGATTTCAATACTGTTGAACAGCACTGTATTTCACTGGCAATTTTCCAAAATTTGGCGAACTGCCGGTTTTCTGAATCACAGAATGTCTACGAAATTGCATTGTGCACGGAAATTCACTAGTCGGTGCAATTTCGGGGCCAGATCGTCTCTCTCTGTATTACCCTGTAATTATTTATATTTCTTTATGTGCACAGGTATCTTCTTATATGTTTTATCTTCTTATATGTTTGTGTATCTATGCATGAGTGCATACAATATTCATATGTGTGAATGTGTGCTAGAAAAGCAGATTGATAAAATGATGGATATAAGTTTTGCAAGCTCTTAAGCTTGGGAAGTAAAAGTCCTGGTAACCTATATCATCTGCTGCATTCCACCCCAAGGTTCACCTAAGATCCATTAGAAGCAATCAATTTTATGTTAACATTTCCTGCATATTAGTTGTAGAGAGATCCAGTCATATCAGCATAATTCATGGTTATCCCTTAAGATGCTCTTTGGATCACATTCCCTGCTCTGCCTTCCTTATATCGCTTCACTAGTCAATTGTATTTGCATTTTAAACTTGTATTAAAACTATGTTACTTTTCATTTGCTGCAAATTATTCTATAACGTATGAATCACTTGGAAATCAAACCACAAAATAACTAGTTGCACAAAAAAGGATTTATTAATTTTTCTATATTATTTATGGCTGCTAAATATATCTATTAAGGTGCACAGCAGAATATTAACACTTACCTTTGAATCATACAGTACATTAATAATGTTGGCAAGATATTTCATCGTAATACTGTTTCAGATTTATAGTGTGTTAAGCAATATAAATTTCAATGACTTGTGGGGCACACAATAGTTTTTTTTTTCTTTTAGTCAGAGTATTTTTTTAATTATCCAACAACCAACCCTCAATTAATAACCTAGTGCTTCCAGCAATCGTTCCTAACATCAGAACATTTGATGGTTGGTTGCAAACATTTGGGTTAATCTTGTACATTTTATTATGGCATTCTCCATGTAATGATTAATGTTTGATTCTTGTGATATAAAGAAAATAGATATGAAATTGTGTGACATTGCTAATACCTCTGTACTCTGTGGGATCATGTTACATTTTTTTATGAAAATTTTTAATTTAATGAAAGCAAGACATTGGGTTACAGAAAGGACAAAATAAGGGAAAGGCTAAATCCAAATGCCATCAACAAAGATAAAACATCAATATGGTAGTCTAACAGCTGTCACATTGCTAATGATGAAATAAGATACGATACGGTAATGGTAAGACTATATAAGGAAACTCAATGTACAACAGCATCCAGAGCTCAGCATGGTAACCTTTAATTGGAGTGGAGGTAACCTCAATGCTCTATAACCATGGAGACACAGGTTTGAATCCTGGCAAGGTCACCTCTCCAGTAAGTGTCCTTGGACAAGACACCTGTTATGTCCTCAGCCCCTGCAGCATGCCTGGGGGGGTCTGCACACCAGGCGTTGTCGCTGGCCGGGTGCCAGCAATTAGTAATGGCAGATTGGCATCTGAGGGGGAGGGGCCTGGCGTGGTCACGAGGAGCCGCCGGGTTTAAAGCAGGGTAAGAGTATCTGCTCATTGCCCTGACGTGGAGTCAAGTTCCTGCATCACTTGCTGTGTTTATATTTACTGATTGATTACCCAGTTGCCGACCTGCTTGTTCGAGGACCCTGTATTACGTTTCTGACCCGGCTATTCATTGTGACGATTCTCTTGCTGATCCCCTTGGTGTTTTGTCTAGCGGTTCTGTGTGTTTATTCATGTTTAACTGCATGTTTGCTGTTTGTAGTTCTGCCCGCCACCTTGGCAAACTCATCTCTCGCCCATGGTTTCTGTTGCTGAAACAATCTGGTTTGAGTCCTAATCACAAGGCAGCCGATTGTGAGTCTATCTGCCAATTCGTGAGACCTAATCATTGCCCCAGTGATCTGTTGTATGCACTTACCGGTTACAGCATTAACACCAAGTTCATTGATTTTGTGACTGCCCTGCAGGCTGCACAATTCACCTACCACGCTAACTCCTTGTTGAAAAACAAATGTAAATTTGATTACGCCTATCTTGTACCTAGTCACGCTCATGTTTTCAGGAAATGTATCTATGTGAATAACATTTATGTGTTTATACTAAGCAATCTCTTGGTCTCGAAACCGATTGAACTTAAGTGGTATTCAGGATTTTGTACTACCTCCCTGGCTTGGGATATCAGGTTATACAGTCCTCCTTGCTTTGAGATTTTGTACCAGACGAATCTGTCCATTAAGATCCTAACAACACTACACCAGGGTGAGTGCCATAGCACCCGTTACAACACGTAACGGTATATACTCACCATAAAAGACATGCTTGAAAAGGAGAGAAATCTCAATGTATCCTTCCTGGTAAAATACTTTCTCAAAAAAAAATCATAATGCTGAAAAGTTACATAAAAAAACTACACTACTCATGGTGCAGAGTAGGTGAGGGAAGTGCACTGCAGTTGATGCATTTGGTGGCGGAAAAAGGTAGCCGTACCACATGAGTCAATAGGTGGGTGGAGAAGAGTACAAAGTTAATTCTACAATTTTAACACAATTTAATATAAATGCAATTATCAGAATTGATTTTATTTAATACTAGTTATTATAATCGATTACTGCAAGCACCTTCACTGAAAGCATATTTATAAAACAATAAAAACTTTATTAGTTCTAACTTTAAGCACCATAATAGTATCATTTTAAAGTTGGTGCTTCAAACTGGAGATTATTCCTACCCTTACCCTGCTAAAAAAAGAATCTCTACAGACCAAACAATAGAAAATGCAAAATTAGGTACAAATACCACATCCAATATTTCTTACAAATGATTAGAGCAAACAAGTGGATTTTTTTTTTCATATGTATTCGGCCTCTCATTGGTTTCATTGTAGTGCTGTGTGTAATCTGTAAACTCCTGCCTCACCTGGTATATTATTATTACTCGTAGTAGCAATATCATCATTTAAATAGTGCCAACAATTTCTGCAGCACTTTTCAATAATCATTGGGGAATTAAACTAAATTACAAACAAATTTAGGAACCAGAAAGAGGTGCAGAGGTTTCAGCACAGAGGAATTCGGTGGAGGAAGGCAAGTCTTTTTATTGGTCATCAGGATCACTAACATAAATGTTTCAGAAATGGTGAGTGACACAGAAGTGAAAGCTATCATGAAGTGGGTGAGGAGAGGTATTGGTAATTATCTGAAATATGATACGCTAATCTAAAGAGATGTGCTTTGTGGGATTTGTTGAAGGGCCAAAGGTTATGGGTGAGTCTGATAAGGCAAAGTAGGTCATTCCATAGAACCAATACTGCCTTTGAGAAGTCTTGGAGGTGCGAGTTATTTGTACTTGTGGATAAAGAAGACATGCGGAAGTCATTTGAAAAACAGCGTGATTTAGGAGGGATGTATTTGTGAAGTAAGGAAGACCGGTAATGAAGGGTTGAGCTATTGAGGGATTTGATCATGAGTGTTGGTATATGCTAAATATATATAATATAGTTACTCACAAAGTTTATTATACAAGCAGTAATTGATGCATATTGCGCTATCGTGCAGAATTACTTTACAACCTACATACAACCTGTTGTATATACATAGGTAAAGAGATACAGTGGGGCAAAAAAAGTATTTAGTCAGCCACCAATTGTGCAGGTTCTCCCACTTAAAAAGATGAGAGAGGCCTGTAATTGTCATCACATGTACACTTCAACTATGAGAGACAAAATGTGAAAAAAAATCCAGAAAGTCACATTGTCTGATTCTTAATGTAACATAGTTTTTATTGAGTGAATCAAGTACAAGCAATACTTAATATACAGTTGGTAGAACACAAAGTAGTAAGTTAGAAATTCCATGAAAATAGTGGCTAAATAGCAGTAAAATAAAGGGGGTAACAGAGCATATATATTTCAGAGGCCGATGCTGACTTCAGCATAAACATGTCAGGTAGGTAGGCCTATGCAGTGAACGTACCATATGCAGTGACTTTCATGGATATGTGCATATAAGACCAAAACAGGGTAGTTGATTACACAGATATACTAAAAACATAAATCAAAGTGAAGAAAATACAACAAAAATCACATAACAGGAAAGTAAAACAATAAGGTATATAAATCATAATAATAATAATAATAACAATAATAATAGAATAAAATTTTAAAAAAGGGTGAGGGGGAAGGAGGTGTTTAAAGAGTTATGGTAGTCCAGAGAAAACAAAGGGAGGGTTAAAAAGAGAAATAATCACCACCAAATACCACTAGTAGATCGTATCCACATACATCAAGCTCAACCTCGGGTCTGGGGACATAAAACAGGGGCGTGCACAGCGTCAGATGGGATGGCGGACAATGCCTCTCGACCAGCCCGTTTATGTTTAGATACAAACTCTGTCCACCAATACCTTTTGAAAATATTTATCGTACTCTTGTTCAAGAGTGTAGTGTAACTCCTCTAATTCCCTAGTATATTCAACTCTGGAAATCCATTCACACACACTCGGTGGGTTCGATTGTTTCCAATACTTCGGTATCAGCGACCTGGCAGCATTAAGGAGATGGACCGCCAAGGACCTAGTGTAACTAGAGGCCGAAAGTGGAACCACATGTAGGAGGGCAACCTGAGGGGTAAAAGGAAGTTCCAGAGAGGTGATATCTTTAATGTAGGACCAGATTACTTCCCAATAGGATGTAAGTACCGGACAACTCCACCATATGTGCAAGTAAGTACCTCTGGCCTCCCGACATCTCCAGCACTCGGGGGAAGCGTCTGGGTAGATAGCATGGGGTCAAATACCATCTCAATACCAGTTTATAGTTAGTCTCCTGAACGGCTAGGGCCCTGGAGGAATGAAAAGTAATCTGGAACACCGACGACCATTCATCACCTGTCAGTGGAGTCGGGAGTTCCGCCTACCATTTTAATGTAAAAGTCGGTAGATCATCAGATTGGGCTGTGAGGAGCGTCATGTATATGGTCGAAAGCAAGTGTGAGGGTGGGGGGTCAGTAGTGCAGAGTTTTTCGAACGGTGTCAGAGAGGAGGGCTTAGGGGAAGAGGTCTTAAGTATGGTGTGGGATATAAAATGTCGCATTTGCAAGTAATTAAGCGTAGTCATAGTGGTACCCGGCAGTCGGGACGTAAGGAATCTAGGGAGCGCAATCCATCAGGGCCTATTAACATCTGGAGCAGGATATAGGGGCCGTCAACCGTCAGACCCATGAACGATGAGGTCATCCCTGGGGGGAATTCAGGGTTTCCAGTAATGGGGGTCAGTAAAGAGGGCAAAGGAGATAGGTCTAAACGGGTCCGATACCTGCGCCATAGGCGTAGAGTCGGGTAAATCAGAGGGTGACGGTGAGAGCACAGAGATTCAAAAGGGGCAGTCTGCCATGGTAACGTGACTATGGCGAACCGGACAAACAGTTGTTCTAAATGAACCCACAATTTGTGAGGGGGGCATAGACCAATCACTCAGACGTGTGAACACTGTGGCCACGTAATACAGCTCTAGGTGCGGGAGTCCTAGCCCCCGCTAGATTTGGGCCGTGTAAGAGTTGTGTATGCCATGCGGGACTTGCCCCCCGCCCATACAAATTTCAGGAATACATTTTTAAGGGAACTAAAGAGGGAAGGAGGGACGGTGATTGGTAATGTTTGAAATAGGTACAGGAATTTCAGGAGGATCGACATTTTTAGTATGTTAACTCGGCCAAACCATGAAAAGTGTGGCTTATCCCAATCTCTCAGGTCACGAGATACCAGCGCAAGGAGAGGGACGTAATTCAGGTCATATAGAGACGTCAGGTCTGAGGGGAGCTGGACCCCCAGATATTGTATAGCGGATCCGGGCCAGGAGAAGGGGGCAAGTCTCTGCAGTGTCGCCTTTATAGAGGGCTCAACACCAATTCCCAGCATTTCACATTTATCGACATTAATTTTAAAATTTGAAACCGCTGCGTATTCCTCCACCTCCCGCAAAAAGGCTGAAGTAGAGCTGATGGGGTCTAGGAGGGTGAGGAGCACGTCATCGGCAAAGGAGATGGGGGCCGAGATCTTATAGTGGTGAAATGGCAATTGGAGGCCCTTAATGTCGTCGTTGTCCCTGATACGTTGAAAAAACGGCTCAAGAGTCAGTATAAAAAGGAGAGGGGAGAGGGGGCATCCCTGATGAGTTCCATTCCTTATAAACACCGGACTGGAAAACACCCCATTGACTCACAGGACCGCTGTAGGTTCAGTATACATCGCAGAGATCCATATCAGCCAACGCGGGCCGAAGCCAAATTTTTTCAAAACTGCCAGCAAAAAAGTCCAATCTACTCTGTCGAACGCCTTTTCGGCATCGACAGAGAGAAGGACCATCGGCGTATCAGTTTTCTGTGCTCTATAAATCATGTTAGTGGCCCTAAGGGTGTTGTCGCGGGCACTACGGTGCTGGACAAATCCTACCTGGTCGGGATGTACTAAAGCTGGAAGTAAGGGGTTGAGACGTAGCGCCATCATTTTCGCCATGAGTTTAATGTCAGTGTTTATTAGAGATATCGGGCGGTAGTTTTTGCAGTGTAGAGGGTCTTTCCTGGGTTTTGGAATAAGGGCGATCGTCGCTCGAAGTGCCGAGCCTGGGAATTGCACATGTTCGTCCAGGGCATTGAGGGAAGCAAGGAGATGGGGGCCAAGAAATGGCAGCAATGCTTTATAGTATGCTACCGTAAAGCCATCAGGGCCAGGGCTTTTGCCCGATGGGGTGACCTTAAGGGCTGCTGCCAACTCACCCAGTGTGAAAGGGACATCTAGTGCTTCTGCAGCGGCCGGGGAAATCGACATCTGGAGGGATTTATCCAGGTAGTCAAACAGCGCCTGACGGGTTGGGAGGGGGGAGTCAGTCTGAGGGAGTATAATGATTGGTAATAAGAGGTGAATTGAGCAGTGATATCGGAGTTTAGAGACAATATGTGTCCTGAGGGGGACTTTAACTTGGGGATGTATGTAGCCTGGTATTTACATTTCAGGGCTCTGGCTAGCAATTTACCACATTTATTGCCATGCGTGTAGAAAGAATGTTTCGTTAGCAAAAGCGAGCGACGCGCCTGCTGGTGCAGGAGCTGACGGAGGTCAGCCCGTAGCGCCGTTAAGGACGTATAGTGTTCTATCGAGGCAGTGGCTTTATGTAATGTCTCGAAGGCCTGGATCTCTGCGAGCAGTGACTGAATCTTGGAAGCCTTGGCACATTTCCGTCTCGCCCCAATTTGTATGAAAGTTCCCCGTACGACACACTTATGTGCCTCCCAAAGTAAGGGAGCTGACACATCCTCTGTGTCATTTTCCTCAAAATATTGAGTTATAACCTTAACGATACAATCACGCTCCACTCCATCCTGCAAAACCAAGTCATTCATAAGCCATTGATACGATCTGCGAGGCAGGTCTGGGAAAGAGAGGGATAAAAATACCGGGGCATGGTCAGACCAAGTGATGTTTCCTATGCGGGAAGATCGTATAAGGTGCAGTTCATAGTGACTCATCAAAAAGAGATCTAGTCGGGAGTAAACCTTGGCCGCAGCCAAATAAAAGGTGTAATCTCGACCTAGAGGGTGCATAGCTCACCAGCAGTCGACAAGATGGTTATCATGCAGAAGCTGGAGAAACCGGCGTCGCTTAGAGACAGGTTGTGGAGTTGTAACAGGGGGAGCTTCACATGGCGAATCTGGGGAAACGTTAAAGTCTCCACCGCAGAGCAGAGTCCCTTCCGCGAATTTATCCAGCCTCGCCAGGATTCTAGTCAGTTGAGTGCATTGTTTAGCATTGGGGAGGTAATAGTTAGCGAGAGTCACAGGTGTGGACCCAAGGAAACCCTTGAGGAACAAGTAGCGACCGTTCGGGTCAGAGCATTGGGCGTGGAGTGTGAACGGGACTTGAGATGCGAGTAAGATAGCCACTCCTCTAGTTTTGGATTTCGAAAAAGTACTCTGGTAACATAGGGTATAAAAGCGTGATTGTAAACGGGGAACCGTTCCAGAACGGAAATGCGTTTCCTGGAGAAACACTATCTCTCCCCCCATGCGCTGCAGGTCACGAAGTGCCATGCATCTTTTAGCCGGATGATTTAAACCTCTCACATTGAGAGTTAGTAGTTGCAGGCTAGTCATGACTCACACCGCAGGGGGATAGAGATTTGAGCAGGACTGGAGCTGAGCACGCATCATACAGCCAGTGTAGTGGGTCCCGCCTGAGGGAGCGCGGAATAATGAATAATAACAGTGTGGAGATCTTGGTGGTATAAAAAATAATAAAAAATAATAAAAATAAACAAAACACAAAAAAAAAGAACAAAAAAAGGGGGGGGGGGAAGGAAAAGAATATTCCAAAAACAGAAAAATCGCATTGGTGCATTGGCCCTAGTAGGGCCAAGACCCAGACGGGGTCAAA
This sequence comes from Leptobrachium leishanense, assembly GCA_009667805.1. Taxonomy (NCBI): domain Eukaryota; kingdom Metazoa; phylum Chordata; class Amphibia; order Anura; family Megophryidae; genus Leptobrachium; species Leptobrachium leishanense. The sequence goes on along the minus strand of CM019067.1, from coordinate 154,444,734 downwards.
ACAGGTCGAGGAAACGGACGGACAAACCGTCCAGTCAAAATAGCATAGATAATGCACCGCGAAAAGGGGTGGCGAACGGCCGAGGACAGGGCCAGCGATAGCATATAATGGAAAGCAAGACATAAAATCAGTAATAGAAAACAGTTACTATGGTCTTCGATTCAGACCAATATCGCACATAGCGGGTCACCCGGGCAGGGCAAATTAGTGTTACGTAAATTAGCAGAAGGCAAACAAGCAACAAGCTTAACAACCGACACGTGGCAAACGGCAAGGTGTCGGACCTTCATAAAACAATGCAAACAAGTGCCCAGGCACTCTCCCTCCACACAGAAGTCAGGGTGAAAGCAGCCCGCGAGAAAAATCAAAAAGCTAAAAGTGAATAACTTGCTTCGGAATTCCAAGCAAAGGAGCAAAGTTGCTAATAACAGCAAGTAGCTATAGCAATTGGGGCTGCTTCTCACTTATGGGGATCCAGTGGGAGAGCGACAGGGACAAGTACTCATGGCCAGATCCAGTGCGCTGAGATAGTCGTACTCCACGAAAGAAAGTGGCGAATAAAAGAGGGCAAAAGAGTAAGCCACAAGATACTTTACTGTCATGGGGGTTCGCCACGATCCAGTGTATCCTCCTGTGAGCGCACTCGGGTGCGGCGCCGACCACGCCGTGCCGCCTGCCATGGTTGGCGTTGAGGTAACGAGGGAGGGGGTCCGGGTGTTTCGCCACCCAGCCATCCCTTAACTGTGACGGGAGGAAGGCCCAAGGCTTGCATGAAATCAGGAACATCTTCAGGCACTGTAATGCACAGTAGACGGTTATCGTGGCGGACATGAAGGGCGAATGGGTAGCTCCAACTGTACCTTATGGAGTGAGCACGGAGCTGGTCCGTCACAGGTTTCAGTTCCCTCCGTGCCATGAGGGTTGCACAGGAAACATCTTGATATATCTCCAGGGTATGGTCGTCAAAAATGATCTCGGAAATGTTTCTCGCCGCTTTCATAACTTCTTCTTTCAAAGAGAAAAGGTGCACTCTGCAAATGATGTCCCTCGGAGTCGCAGTGGACGCTCCCCGGCCCCGAAGGGCTCTGTGTGCCCGGTCCAACTGTATCGGGGTGTCAGGGGGCCTCTGGAGTAACTCATTGAATAAAGTTTGTAAAATAAGGCCCAGATTTTCAGTGCCCTCAGATTCAGGTAGGCCGCGGATCCTTATATTATTGCGTCGACCTCTGTTGTCGAGGTCGTCCACCATCTGTAGAGGAACGCTATCTGGGAGGTCTGGGTTTCTAGGAGGGCAGAGGTGTGTTGGTGCTGCAAAGCGGTTGCTTCTCTGTCATCTTCCAGGCCCTGGACTCTGTTTCCCAGCTGCCTTACATCTGCTCCCAATTCAGCAAACTTGGAATCAAATTTAGCTTCCAGCCTGCAGAACAGCTGTTCCAGGTCAGACCTTGTGGATAAGAGCTTCAGGGTCTCCTTCAGCTCCAGGTCCTCCCCGCCGTTGCGCGATGGGCTGTCAGGGCCGCTCATTTCCTCTGTCGCCGCCATCTTGGATTCGGGGCCTACACAAGGTGGAGCCGCTGCCCTGCTCAGGTATAGCCGCATCAGGGACATGGAGGTCAGCGCCGGGGTTCTTTTTTGGCCCCATGTGTCTGAAGGTTGCCTGCTAAAAAGTGCTTTAAGTGTGCCCGGGTGAAGAGCGCAGCAATCAGGCGGCCATCACGGATCACGTCGAAGCCACGCCCCCATTGTCTGATTTTTAAAGAATTTATTTGCAAATTATGGTGGAAAATAAGTACAGTTGTGTTCAAAATTATTCAACCCCCAATGCTGTAAAGGGTTTTAGGGAATTTAGTGTACATTTGTAATTGTATTCAGAATGAAATCCTACAAGGACTTTTTAAAGAACCACATGCAACTAAAATGACATCAATTGGTTTTGTAATACAGTAGTAAATGTTTCTTTTGTGAATTCTTCATTGACACAATTATTCAACCCCTTAAAGACTACCACTCTGAAGAACAGAGGTTCATTCAAGTGTTTTCAATCAGGTATTGAAAACACCTGTGGATGTCACGGAGCAGCAATAAAGCATAATAAGCACCAATTAGGCAGCTTTAAAATGACTGTGATACTCAGCTCCTTCTAGACATTTACTGGTGTGGTTACAAACATGGTGAAGTCAAGAGAATGGTCCAGGAAGACAAGAGAAGAGGTGATTACTCTTCACAGGAAGGGCAATGGCTATAGAACATTGCAAAGATGTTAAACATACAAAGAGAGACCAAAGGAAGCATCATTCGCAAATTCAAGGCAAAGGGCACTGTTGAAACGCTACCTGGTCGTGGCAGAAAGAAGATGCTGACTTCGACTGCTGTGCGCTACCTGAAGCGTAGAGTGGAGAAAAGTCCCCGTGTGACTGCTGAGGAACTGAGAAAAGATTTGTCAGATGTGGGTACTGAAGTTTCAGCTCAGACAATACGGCGCACACTGCGTAATGAAGGCCTCCATGCCAGAACTCCCAGGCGCACCCCCTTGCTGTCTCCAAAGAATAAGAAGAGTCGACTGCAGTATGCCAAAAGTCATGTGGACAAACCACAGAAGTTTTGGGATAGTGTTCTGTGGACTGATGAAACAAAATTAGAACTGTTTGGGCCCATGGATCAACGCTATGTTTGGAGGAGGAAGAAGAAGACCTATGAAGAAAAGAACAACTTGCCTACTGTGAAGCATGGCGGGGGGTCAATCATGCTTTGGGGCTGTTTTGCTTCTGCAGGTACAGGGAAGCTTCAGCGTGTGCAAGGTACCATGAATTCTCTTCAGTACCAGGAGATATTGGATGACAATGTGATGCAGTCCGTCACAAACCTGAGGCTTGGGAGACGTTGGACCTTTCAACAGGACAATGATCCCAAGCATACCTCCAAGTCCACTAGAGCATGGTTACAGATTAAAGGCTGGAACATTTTGGAGTGGCCATCGCAGTCACCTGACTTAAATCTGATTGAGAACCTCTGGTGGGACTTAAAGAAAGCAGTTGCAGTGCGCAAGCCTAAGAATGTGACTGAACTGGAGGCTTTTGCCCATGACGAATGGGCGAAGATACCCGTAGATTGTTGCAAGACACTTGTGTCAAGCTATGCTTCACGTTTAAAAGCTGTTATACTGTAAAAGGATGTTGTACTAAGTACTAAGATTGAATGTCACTTGGGGGTTGAATAAAACTGATAATGATGTGAGCACAGAAAAGACATTTGTGGTTATTTCATTATAAATGTTATGTTATATTTGTCTGACCTACACGTGCCTCTTTGATTTAATTGTAAGCAAGATGACTGAATGAACAAAATCAATGTCAAACTGGCCAAAACACTCAATTTCAGTGGGGGTTGAATAATTTTGAACACAACTGTATTTGGTCACCTACAGTACAGTACAAACAAGCAAGATTTCTGGCTCTCACAGACCTGTAACGTCTTCTTTAAGAGGCTCCTCTGTCCTCCACTCGTTACCTGTATGAATGGCACCTGTTTGAACTTGTTATCAGTATAAAAAGACACCTGTCCACAACCTCAAACAGACACACTCCAAACTCCACTATGGTCAAGACCAAAGAGCTGTCGAAGGACACCAGAAACAAAATTGTAGACCTGCACCAGGCTGGGAAGACTGAATCTGCAATAGGCAAGCAGCTTGGTGTGAAGAAGTCAACTGTGGGAGCAATCATTAGAAAATGGAAGACATACAAGACCACTGATAATCTCATCGATCTGGGGCTCCACGCAGGATCTCACCCCGTGGGGTCAAAATGATCACAAGAACGGTGAGCAAAAATCCCAGAACCACACGGGGGGACCTAGTGAATGACCTGCAGAGAGCTGGGACCAAAGTAACAAAGGCTACCATCAGTAACACACTACGCCGCCAGGGACTCAAATCCTGCAGTGCCAGACGTGTCCCCCTGCTTAAGCCAGTACATGTCCGGGCCCATCTGAAGTTTGCTAGAGAGCATTTGGATGATCCAGAAGAGGATTGGGAGAATGTCATATGGTCAGAGGAAACCAAAGTAGAACTTTTTGGTAAAAACTCAACTCGTCGTGTTTGGAGGAGAGAGAATGCTGAGTTGCATCCAAAGAACACCATACCTACTGTGAAGCATGGTGGGCGGAAACATCATGCTTTGGGGCTGTTTTTCTGCAAAGGGACCAGGACGTCTGATCCGTGTAAAGGGAACAATGAATGGGGCCATGTATCGTGAGAATTTGAGTGAAAACCTCCTTCCATCAGCAAGGGCATCCAATATAGTCAATAAACTCATATTCTGTATAAATATGTAATAGTAGACAAAGTTTTAAAATATATTGTTTGCCAGAAATTTAGTAGTGAACAAGCAAATCCTATGTTCCCCAAATAGTGCTGCTCCAGAGCCATACAAAAGGTAGCTAAGCTGTAAAGTAAATAAATACACCATATAGGCTTAAAATTCTTGGTAAGGATAATACCAGCATTTTTATTAGACATGAAATTTAAGATATACTGATAAAAAAACACCACATCAACAAAGAGAGAAAAAGTGCTTGAAATCATTGAAAGTGTTATCTCCAATGTGGGATTTATTTGTAGGTATCATACAAGTATTGAATATAATAAGGAAAGACCCAGTTGAGTACAGAGATGCCAATGTGTCTCATGGTTGAACAGATCTGTCATTGTTCTCTGACTTTGAGAACATAACTAACATAGCACATCTGCCACCACGGAGTGTAAATTTAGAAAATACGGCCATAAAGTGTTTTCCTAGCAGAAAGGCTGGAGTAACTTCAATGCGCCAAACAAGGACAGCTCAGCTCTACATCTTGGTTACTTGTGATGTAGAAAGTAATGTTTCCTTGGGCCTGGAAACTAACCTACTGGCTGAAACACAGCAATTCTTCCTACATGTAATTACAACTTTGAGAACAGATATATTTCCTTGAGGTTCTCAAAGGTCCTGGCTTGGATGAGAAATGCAAGAGAAAAAAAAAAACTACTGTAATATAGTTTATACATTTGTGGGGAGAAAGGGAGCGCTATAGCCATATGTTAAACCTCACGTCACGTGTGCAAATTCTCTCTTACCACAAGAAATGTATATTCAACAAGTAAACAGAAATTTCCTGTTATAAGAGTCAATTTGTCTAATCATCATTAATGTTTACTTTTCAGAAATTCTTCATTTGCATTTTCAAGATTTCTTTACAGCAAGTCCCTAAATCTACATAGATGTAAGTAAATGTACCATTCATTCCAGACCTCACAACTAATGATGGCAATGCAAGATTCCAGTCTCTGGAACACTTGACAGACAAAATCAAACATTTATATGAAATGATATATGATAATACAGAAAAGCTTACATAAAACTGTGCTGAGGTATGTCCACCATGATGACCAAGACACTAACAGCCATAGGCAAGTGCAGTCCATGTCTCACGGTATGCACACGCGGAGCATTTATTACTTACAACTTGTAAATAATCACTAACAGCCAATTCTTATTCTCTGTATCATGAATAATAAACAGGCAAACAAATGTAGACCAACTTCCTCTAGCGGGCAATCCATCTGTGCATGCCTATGCAAAAAGTGGGTTTTCTCTGTTCAACTACAAAAGTAAATTGAAAATAAAACCTGCAGGAGTCATCAATAAAACCTTCTCTTTTCTCTCCCCCCTATGGCATTGGATCCCATCCTTGTTCTCAAGTATCCCTAACATGCCATGTGTGCCAGATATCTGAAGCACAGCACAGGTGATATGATTTGTTGCTCAATGATTGCAGGATTCCGTCTGTATTCCCAAGATAATCCTTAAAACCTGGCCTTCTAGGGGTACTTGAGGACAGGGTTGGGAAACATTGACCTATGGTGTTCCAGACCAGGGTGTAGCACCCCAACTCTCCATGTCTGTTGTAAGGTTGAATGAAAGGGGTGATCTAAGATTTCCAAACAAACACAAAACATATGAAGCTATACCAAGTGGAAAATTATGTCCAAACAGTAAAATCAGTTTGCTTACCCGGTTAGAGACATAATGAGGTGAAGAACCAAAAAAATAAAAAGAGATCAAGAGAACGAATACTAAAAGGTCCAAAGGGGGAAAAAAGTTGGTGAGGGGAAATGTAAAAGGATTGTGTGATAGCAGCACTCAATAAATTTATGTATAAGAAGTGATACAATGTATCAAGTGCAGCTCTCGAACAAACATGCCTACAAACCTCAAATGGCACAATCAAAACATGAAAAAGTGTAATGTGTTATGCAATATTAGCATCCATATACAATTTTACACAGCAAATAAACCAACAATATTGTTGGCAGTTTTTATTTCTTAGATTCTATGACATCATGTATATACACATAAACCCTGTATGCTGTATAAGATAGGCGGAATGGAAGATACTTCTATTTAGAAGGTCCCGGTGTTTCTCCAGGGTATGCCTCAGTGTTGATTATGGACCTGCAGATGAAGCCTGTTCTCCAAAATGATGGTTTTCCATAGAGAAAAAGGACAGCAGCAAAACACTCAAGATATATACAATTTATGTTGTTTGTTTCAATAAACTATCAAATAGACTGATATAAAATAATGTGATAAAAAGGTTCACTAAAACGCATTTATCTGTAAGATCTTGCTTTTGGTGTGGTGGGGAAGAGGTGGTACAAAGCACAGTAACATGATCTGGCATGGTAGACATGGTGAGGATGGCCGTAGCTGCCAAGGATTGACGAATATGACATGGTGAGGGACCTGAGACTTTCCTAAAGCAGTGTCTAATTTGAGATCCATTGGTAAATGGTAAAGTACCCTGCAACTACAAAAATTCCAGTCAGGAAATTGTGAAGTTTTTTCAGAAGGGTAAAAAGTGATTTATGCAGTGTCCCCATTTTAATGCACAGTAGGGAATAGAAACCCTAGTATGTAAGTGTATACATTTTGGTGGTTGTGAATAGTTTGTCACTCAAATCATCACCCATGACAAACTGATAAAGGTTTTTGCTTCTGGACAAATACATATGACCTATTGGTCAAAATCATAGATTATAAATAATCAAAATTATAAGAAAAATTTAAGTGACAATTCAGCAGGTTGATCGATAGAGGGACTGACAGGATAATATTATTAAAATGGGTACATGTGTGGCCACTGAATTAAAGGTTATTTGAATTCTAATAATTTCAAAAATACTGTTTAGAATGTCTGCAAGTGTGTTAAATATTGAAGCATTTTAAACAATGGATTCTTTGTTTTCTTTAATGAGTTAAATGATTTATGCTGTGTCTGCTTTATATTATAAATTATGTTTTTAATTATTTCATGTAATTGCAATACACATATTTTTACTTTAAATATTGCAATGGCATTTAGTCTCCTATTTCATGGTAGCAGGTTGCAATTAAACAAACATTCACCATCTGTTCTGTATTTAAGGATTTGATTAGTTGCGTTCCGAAGACATACTGTCCCATTTGAATCTCACTATCTACAACATTAGTATATAGCCTGTGCTACCATCATCTTTCTTTCAAACGGCTCAATTGTCACATTAAGCTAAGGGATTGTTCTTTATAATAAGAAATTTTGTTGCTTACTCTCTGATGCACATCATATGAGCAGACACACTCAATCCGTTTTTGGTTTTGTCAGAAATATGGCAATTTTTGGCAACATTCAGAACCTCGATGTTTGAGATGCCTACTTATTGGTTGTGCGTTGGTTTTTTTCAAATTTGACCCAAACCAATGCGCAAAGTTCTGCTTTATTTAGTGCTGTCTTGCTTTGATATATTTTGCTCTGTTTGCTTTATGACTACTGTAGATACTTGAGTATAACGCGACCTGAATATAACGCGACGGATAGAGATTTATTATGGAAATTAGAGAATACTCAAGACTCGAATATATCGCGAGGAGCAAAATTATACTGTACCGGTAAACAATTAAAATCCTTCCAGGTTCTCTTAACACAGTCAGGCTCCCCCTCAGGCCAGGGTGCTCTGCTCTAGAATGATTGCAGTTGTTACTAAGTATGAAGCTGCTGGCCATCCGTCTTCTTTACTAGCGATTAGATGGTCGGCGGAGGCGAGCGAGGTGATTGATTGGCCATGATGGATCCCATCTCTCCTGAATCTAGGAGTTCCTGAAGTGTTTGCAAGCCTCAGGGAGCCCGCATTCACTTCAGTGAGACTACCAGAAATTCCGGGAGACTTGGGATCCAGAGCAAGGCAAGTTTTTTTTCTACACGCGATGCAGATGTCTCGAATATAACGCAACCCCTCCAATTTTAAGGTAAGTTTTTGTCACCAAAATCTAGCGGTATACTCGAGTATCTACAGGTTACAGTCTTATGTTATTCCATGAAAGCATGAAACAGCATTGCCATTGCATGGCTTTTCTTCTCTGGGGTCGCAATGGTATATAATCTATTCTTCTATCAAACATGTTTATATCTCCTTGAGCTAGATTCACTTCATGTTTCCCAACAGATATTGTATCTGTCTCCCTAATACTTTTCTCCAGTATATATTCCTCTTCTGTAATGTCTATCTCCCCCATTTCATCCACCCATAAAGTCACCCCATAATGATACTATTCCAATTTTTTTTTTTAGAATTTATGAACAATTGAACTGTATCCTGGGATCTGCAACTTTACACTAACTTTACACTAGCTAGGTTTAGTGTTGATCATTAGTGAAAAGTTGCCACAGCATTGTCTACAAACCTTTGAACCAAACTCATCAAGCATTATTGAATGTGCAAAGCCATATTAACAAGTTAACCACATATAAAGCGTATGAAAAAGAGATTTGTTACATTAATTGATGTATGCTTTTATGTATTTCAGATGTGTGATTTTGAACATGTCTTTCGCCACCTGTACTAAATATAATACTCCACAATAACTTTGACCTTCTCAAGGCATCATCTGGACCCCACAGGATACTTCACGTTGAGAATTGTCAATGCCTTACAGGTATATTTATAGTGAAATATCTCTGAATACTGTTATAATTGTGTGTTCATATTGCGAACATCTGACATCCTTATTTCCTGCTGGTTTTCATTGCAGGGCAGAAAAATTATTCCAGATGAAATGGTGGGAGGTAATACAGAAAGGTAGAAACAGGTGTCCGTACGTGCTTGAGGGCAGATACATTATTTGATCATATACTATATTTCTCCGTGGTGTATCTATTATTACAGCTGAGAGCACAGTTTGTAGTCTTAGATCCCCCCTAAAAACAAAAAAATGTACATGATGACCTTTGCAGTGTCACATGGGAAAAAAAGGAGGGGTGTCTAAACAGTTAAGATGTGAGAAGCTGTATGTCCTGAAGGCAGGGGCAGAGGTTAAAAGAATGCTACAAGAGCAATATCCCACATGTGCAGGTTTTCCATTTTTTGGAAAGTTAGAGGCCAAATTAAGACCTGTTAATATTTAATCATTTTGAGAATAAAATTGAATGGCATCATTACAATTGCAAAATTTAAACTGCCCTGTAAAATCGCGACCCAAAAATAGAGTTTCTGAAACATAATTTATTCCACAAAACAACGTGCGCAACATTCTACAATGTATGCACTTTTTAAACAATTTTGTAAACAAACAGGGATTCTTTCCAAAATGGATAGTGCAGTAATCACAGCACCAGTGAAAACTAAAGCGCTGTTGAGGCAAAAACCCAATAAAATAAACTGCAATTGAAACATATGAAATTAATTAGAATTTAAGAGCAAGAAGCATCTCCATTTTTTCCTTAAGTGTCTTAAAGTGTGGGGTGATGGTAGACAAAGCTACGCTAATTTAAATCACTACTGAATGAATAAGAAAATATTATAAAAAACTTAAACTCATCTACTCCACGCTCCCCCGCCATCTGTCTCTGCGCACATAATTTTTTCGCAGCAGCCTGCCCTCCCTGAGCCTACGCAATTTGCGTAGCTGAATGCTATGCTAATCACATAAACTCAAGCTGGCCAAGAGATTCAGAAGTCTGCAGCGCGCGTCTGGCGCTGCCTACTTCCTGATCCTATGCTCTTCAGTGCCTCAGAGAAGCACAGAGAGCAATAGAATAGCTTGGACTAATGGGAAAGCACCATTGGTCCAAGCCATTCAAAAAACGCCTCCATTGGAGGCTGGCCTGTATAAATATAGTTTGCTTCACTGAGATGTACATTGTGCACAGTGGCTCCTGGTGTTGGGAGTACAGAGCGTGCCACCAGTCACTGAGTCCCACCCCACACCTTCCCATTACAGATTCTCTCCCCCACCTTGCCATTACAGAGTATTTTACCTGATGCAGCGGGTCCCAGGTGGCGCCTGGGAACATTCAGAAGTAGCCGCGCCGCCTGGGAACCGCTGCCACAGGTAAGATGCATCAGTGGGTCCCAGGCATTAGAGGAGCCTGGGGGCACTTGTCTTGCGACCCAGTCCGCTGCTGGTCGCGACCCACTTTTGGGTCGCGACCCACCACTTGAGAAACACTGATTTAGAGCACCAAACAATACAGATGGCTTCAATACTTGAGTGGGTGTACCGAGGTATCTAGTTTGACAGTCAATGTATTGTACAGACTGCAGGGCAGTCACCGACCTGACAGACTTGGCATTTTCTGATAAGCTCAAACAGGTATGTTGTACCTTGTAATCACCAGGGTCTATTGACACACATAAAGGCTTAAAGCTAGTACAAAGCCAGGTACACTTGACAATCTGAGCACGATAATCATAGGCAGAAAACAAACGGTATCTCGCTATTGCGGATTGTACATAAATACACTACCATCAATCATGTGCCTGGAATAAATAGAACCCCGATAAGGCTGTAGATAGTACACCAGAGCGAAATGGGAATATCCCCATGAATCAAGTAAAACCCCAAGCAGCCTGCATAGGGTTAAACCCACGACGTACAGTACTAGCAACCGCTATAGTACGTAGCATATGAATGGTCAAAGACAAGCCGGGTCATAATCAGGAGCAGGGTTCGTAGACGTAAACGGGTCGGCAACTAGAATAGCAATGAAAACAATAGTAAGCGATGCGGGAACAAAACTCCACTAGTGATGAGCCGAACACCCCCGTGTTCGGTTCGCATTCGGGCTCGAACAATTTCAAAAGTTCGAGTTCGAACTCAAACCGAACTCAATGCAAGTCAATGGGATTCGAAAGTTCGATATTTAGAGTGCCCTCCAAGAGGGCATATATGCAAGATATTTGCCATAAAAAGATGTATGGGGGTCCGGTTAGTGCCCTGGGGGACAGGAAACAAGGACAAAAAGGTTAAAAAAAACATTTTTAAAGAAACAGTGAGTTTTCCATGAAATAAAGGTTAAGAATAAAAACAAAAAATTCCTTCAAATATCGTGCCTAGGAGGTCCCCATAACCTGCCCATGAAGTGGTGGATTTGTAGGAAGTATAGAAACATTTAAAAACAAAAAAATTACATTTCAAATGACGGTAAATGGTTTTCCTTTAATCTATTCATAAACAACTGCTTGGGGCGGCAGCCTGTATGAAAGAGGAGACATTTTAGGACACGCAGAACAAGTTTAGTGATTTTTTGGCTAAATTATGGTGAAACTTATGCAGGCTTTGGATGAAAGTAACAATAGGTGCTTTAAAATTGGGCCTTTAGTGTTGGCAATAGTGCCATCACACCGTAACCCCTCTGTGGTATTGTGGAAGAGTGCAGTGGTGGACCCTGCGGTCCAATATTAAAATTATATGAATCTGGTATAGGCGTCAGTGGCAGTGCACCCAAATATTTTGCCTTTGGTGGCAGCAAGTGCCTTCACACCGTAACCCCTCTGAGGTATTGTGGAAGAGTGCAGTGGTGGAGGTTTTGGTAATGCAGAAGAGATCCCCGATCTATTCAGTTACATCAGCAGCTATAACAAAACCGGGTCAGCAATGTTTAGGCGCTTGTACTGCGCTACTGTATATGGTGAGAATCGGCGCACACCAGTAGCAACAGGAAGCAAACAGAACAGGCAGGGAATACACAGAGAGAATAGTCAAATGGCAGGCAAAGTCGGCAACAGATCGGGTCCACAGAACAAGCAGGGTCAGTAACAAGTATACAAACTGATTCGGTAAGCTAGCGATGCGGGAATAAAGGCCGAGACACACTGAGCGTGTAGCGATGCACAGCGTAGTGAAGCGAAGAGAAGCAAACATTTTGCAGGCTTGACTTCACTCCGCTCCGCCTCGCAGCGTGTCTACACTGCATTACGTTTTCTTCTCACCGCACTGGACAGGAATCCACTAACTAAATTAAAATGTACACACAAAACCGTTTTATTTTCACAAAGCACATGTTATATAGGCAAAAAGTTTCTACTGAATAAAATACATCAAAAATTACTGTTAATTTAATAGGAATAGTATAAAAATATAAAAAAGGTAACCCCTGATCATATATATTATAGGGACACGGAGCGCTGTGTATAGAGTAGGGTTGCATTGATACCACCCATAGACATATGCGTATATATCAACACGTAATATATATATATATATATATATATATATATATATATATATATATATATATAAAAATCCACTGCATACAGCACTCTCCATATTACCGTTCATTGCCTGGTGCAATCCAGTTGAAGTATATAGAATTAGGCAATAGAGGATGCACTCACGGTCTTCCAAACAAATATAAAGAATTTATTTTACAAAACTCACATGGACATCAACGTTTCGGCTCGCAGAGCCTTTTTCAAGATAAACAAACAACACCAAATAACACATTTTTATACTAACAAACCAATGAATGAATTAACTCACAAATCTGTCAGAAATCTCACTAATGAGTTGCCCCACCCCATCCTGAATCAACAAGATTACGGGCGGGGGCCAACAACACATTGATAATGGGACTGAATACTAAGAAAAAAATATATAACAATACAGAGATACAAAAATACAAAAAAGTTAAAAGCAAAAGATGAATGACTGAATATTGTAACTAATATTGCAATGAAACAAAAATCTTTTTACACCAACTGACCCAAAAAATATGAACCACTAAATGTAAAATCAGTGATTTAACGGGGAGATAAAAAAGATGTAAAGGAAATATATTCGTTCAAACCTCTAGGTGAAACTGTATCTAGTTTCATTGTCCAGAACGCTTCTCTTTGCAACAATAATTGAGACCGATTACCTCCACGTTTTAAAGGTGGTATATGGTCTATAGCCTTAAATTTGAGTGTAGGTAACCTATGCTGTAAAGCCAAAAAATGTTTTGCCACAGGCTTATCAGTAGACCCATCTCTAAAGGCAGTGGTAATATTAGACCTGTGGCCTCGGATCCTATCTCCAAGGGGTCGGTCGGTTTTTCCAACATAAGAGAGTCCGCAAGGACATGTAATTAAATACACCACAAACTCTGTGGTGCAAGTAATATGATGACGAATGGAAAAGATTTTTCCTGACCTAGGATGTGAAAAAGTTGAGCCAGGCTGCATATGGCTACATGTTACACAACTTGTGCATCTGAAGCAACCATGCCGAAGAGAGATAGAACTAGATGACTATGATTTAATTGGGTCTGTCTTGACCAACCAGTCACGAAGACTTCTGGACCTCCTATAACTTATTACAGGAGTATTATGAAATTTAGAGGGCAAAGTACTATCGTATTTAAACATTTCCCATTGTCAATGTATATTTTGTGTGATTTTATGACTATAGGAATGATATGTCATAGGTAGGTACATCTTACTATTGGCCAAAGGATTTTCTATTTTCTTGGATGAAATTTTTTCACAAGCCTTCACAAAGGCTTGCTGAAGAACGCTGTCAGAATAACCCCTCTGTTTAAACCTATTATAGGTATCGGCTAATTGCAAAGTACAGCGTTCCTCATCACTATTGTTTCTTAATGTACGTAGGAATTGGGACACTGGCAAAGACCTCAGACCATATATACACAAACGCACATGGGGGGTGGCATGTGGACAATCTCAACTAAATGCGTCCCCCCCCATTTGGCTGATCCCTCCAGAAGAAACGTTGAACCCGACAGAGCAAAGAATATATATATTATTCTCTGCTCTATCGGGTTCAACATTTCTTCTGGAGGGATCAGCCAAATGGGGAGGGGCAATTAGTTGCCAAAATGTGTGTGTAATACAAGTCTGGATATATATATTTATAAGAATATATATATATATATATCTATAATCATACCTGCCCTTACCTTCCCCTATAAATTTTCTAAAAATATACACACAAAAAAAAACACTGCCTGAGACCCCGCGCAGCCCACATGCCACCCCCCTCTACCTGGCTGAATGTATCTAATATATATAATTAAATACATTCAGCCAGGTAGAGAAAGAATTTTTTTTTTATTTTATGTTCCCGTGGACATTTAAAAATGTCCTTGGATTTTATTTTTTTTAGAAATGTGTCACCTTACCTTAGCCTGGTGCTCAGTGGGGGCTCCCTGGATCCTGGTTGTGGGGGGGGGGCTGCCGTGGCCGCAAGTGGCTCCCTCCCTGCGCTGCCTGTCTCTGCCACATGCACCCGGGCGGCTAGCACGCACAGTCGCAGCTCTGTCATCCGGCGGCCGCATGCTCCTCAAGGGGATCCTTGGGAGGCCCCGGCAGGCTGCCCTCTACAGTGCCTGATTAGAGGGCCGTGTCTGCCTGATGTTTCAGTAACAAGAATGTTTTATTGTAGGCTTCAATGTTAAAAATATTCCCGTTTTAATTCAATATCTAATAAATCGTTGCTTATAATATTCTGCAGTAAAGAGTCTATTTCTAGACTTTTTAGTATTTTTTAAGCATTTTTTATACTTTTTTCAAAATTATTATTTTTTTCAAACTTTTGGCGAACATCCCAAAAAGTTTGAAGTTCGCGAACTGTCGAACGGCCGATGTTTGATGCGAACTGATCCGAACAGATCGAACCGAACAGCTCATCCCTAAACTCCACGTCAGGGCGACGAGGCAACTCCTCGCGCCCTGCTTTAAACCCGACGGCTCCTCGTGACCACACCAGGCCCCACCCCCTCAGACGCCACTCGGCCATTACAAGGTACTGGCACTCGACCAGCCAGTGGCACTGAACCATGCCCAGACCCCCCAGGAAGCACAGCAGGGACTGAGGATGTAACAAAGATGCCTCAGTCCTACATGCCACCGTTTTCTTCGAGCCGCCTGGACCAGCCACCGCTTTCCCTGGCGTCCGTGGCGATTGCTGTGCAGCCAGAGAGGCCTCTGAACAATATGGATCTCCGTCCTCTAAGGAGCTCATCATGGGAGACAGGTATGTGTGGGGCTCACCTTGCCGCTTCCCCCGGGTCTCAACCAAGGTGTCACGGATGTCCCTCTGCACAGAGCCCTCTGGCATTTGGGCCTTCTTCGCCGACTTCCAACTCCTAAAAAACGTAGGAAGCCTGTTCATGGAAACACCAGATATTTCGCAGCCAAGGGGCATTCCAAAAAAATGGACGCCAGGCCCTGGCCACTGCGCCAGGCCTCACTCCTCGATACTCCCCCAATCCGAGCCAAACAAGTCATACACCGCAATCCGGGGCACCAGTAAAGGTTCAGGACGTCGCTCTCCACCCGCCGCAGACACAAAAATATCTGGAGAAATAAATCTGGAATTTACAGAAAATCCGCTAAGGAGCCGGAGAGTGCTGGAAGAAGTGATTGATCCCGCCGGATGTCAGCTCCGCCCCTGCAATGAGTTTTTTGATACTTTTATTCAGTTTTATCCCATGTGAAGACTCCATCAATTGCAAATAAGGGCAGAAGTGAAGCTAAAGCAGAGATTATTATATGGATGTTGCAGTTTGATGTTGTTGTTATCGCCTCAGTACTTGCTTTTTCTAATGTCTCGTTAGCAAACCAGTCAAAGTCTCTAAATGCTGTTTGATCTTTTTGTGGGAGACCTGCTCCTTTTTTGAGGTGTTGAATCAGGAGCTCTTCATGTCATCCTCCTGAAATTGCTGACATCCTCTGGGTTGTTAATCGCTCCCAGAAATAGGTTTCATTTTTCTATTTGCCAGTTTGTTCCAATTAATTTACTGTTGAAATTTAATTTAATAAATTAGGGTTAAAGAGTGAGTTGGAAAAGTAATTTGCAACAATGTATAAAGTAACATTATAAACTTGTAGCAAGAGTAAAATTTAGTATGGATCACAAGGAATCTATGCAACTGAACCCTCAACTGATGTATACTTTATTTAATCAGATTATAGGTATAATTTCCAAAGACAAATAATTCCACTGTTAAAAATGAAATGTGGGAATACAAGTGTTTTCAAATACCTTAAGAAAAGTAGAAACATGATATACAGTATCTCACAGAAGTGAGTACACCCCTCACATTTTTCTAAATATTTTATTATAGCTTTTCATGTGACAATACTGAAGAAATTACACTTTGCTAAAATGTAAAGTAGTGCGTGTGTAGCTTGTATAACAGTGTCAATTTGCTGTCCCTTCAAAATAACTCACACAGCCATTAATGTCTAAACCTCTGGCAACAAAAAGGGAGTATGCCCCTAAGTGAAAATGTCAAAATTGTGCCCAATTAGCTATTTTCTGCCCCCAGTGTCATGTGACTCATTAGTGTTACAAGCTCTCGGGTGTGAATGGGGAGCAGGTGTGATAAATTTGGTGTTATCGCTCTCACATTCTCATACTGGTCAATGGAAGTTCTACATGGCACCTTAGGGCAAAGAACTCTCTGAGGATCTGAAAAAAGAATTGTTGCTCTAAAGATGGCCTATGCTATAAGAAGATTGCCAAGACCCTGAAACTGAGCTGCAGCACGGTGGACACGACCATACAGCGGTTTAACAGAAGAGTTTCCACTCAGAACAGGCCTTGCCATGGTCGACCAAAGAAGTTGAGTGCACGTGCTCAGCATCATATCCAGAGGTTGTCTTTGGACAATAGACCTATGAGTGCTGTCAGCTGTCAGTGCTCAGACCATATGCCACATACTGCATCAAATTAGTCTGCATGGCTTTTGTCCCAGAAGGAAGCCTCTTCTAAAGATGATACACAAGAAAGCCCGCAAACAGTTTGCTGAAGACAAGCAGACTAAGGACATGGATTACTAGAACCA
Organism: Leptobrachium leishanense; assembly: GCA_009667805.1. Taxonomy (NCBI): domain Eukaryota; kingdom Metazoa; phylum Chordata; class Amphibia; order Anura; family Megophryidae; genus Leptobrachium; species Leptobrachium leishanense. The sequence goes on along the minus strand of CM019067.1, from coordinate 154,427,592 downwards.
TAGCCTGTGGTCTGATGAGACCAGGATAAACGTATTTGGTTCAGATGGTGTCAAGCATGTGTGGCAGCAACCAGGTGAGGAGTACAAAGACAAATGTGTCTTGCCTACAGTCAAGCATGGTGGTAGGGAGTGTCATGGTCTGGGGCTGCATGAGTGCTGCCGGCTCTGGGGAGCTATAGTTCATTGAGGGAACCATGAATGCCAACATGTACTGTGAGATACTGAAGAGGAGCATGATCCACTCCCTTCGAAGACTGGGCCGCAGGACAGTATTCCAACATGATAACGACTCCAAACACACCTGCAAGGCGACCACTGCCTTGCTAAAGAAGCTGAGGCTAAAGGTGATGGACTGGCCAAGCATGTCTCCAGACCTAAACCGTATTGAGCATCTGTTCGGCACCCTCAAATGGAAGGTGGAGGAGCACAGCGTCTCTAACATCCATCAGATCCGTGATGTCGTCATGGTGGAGTGAAAGAGGCCTCCAGTGGAAACCTGTGAAGCTCTGGTGAATTCCATGCCCAAGAGGGTTAAGACCGTGCTGGAAAATAATGGTGGCCATACAAAATATTGACCCTTTGGGCCCAATTTGTACATTTTCACTTAGGGGTGTACTCACTTTTTGTTGCCAGCGGCTTAGACATTAATGGCTGTGTGTTGAGTTATTTTGAGGGGACAGCAAATTTATACTGTTACACAAGCTGTACACTCACTACTTTACATTGTAGCAAAGTGTCATTTCTTCAGTGTTGTCACATGAAAAAGACATAATAAAATATTTACAAAAATATAAAGGGGTGTACTCATTTCTGAGAGATACCGTATGTGTATTTATTAGGGATGCACCAATAATAGTATCGGTGCCGATATCGGATATTTGCACAACTGCTTCTACTCATGCAAATGCCCCTGATATTTCTACGCTAGCACTGGGCTGGCTTCCCAGGAAGTGTTTGAGGGGCTGGGGCAGCTGGCAGAATGCTCTATCATGCAAATAACCCTGTTGGGTACCAAGTGAAAAAGTGGCGCTATTGTTCAAAATACAGTATAAACCTGATTTTAAACAGTACCCCATACGCGTGAATTATAAGACAAATTGATCAGGACAGTAGTTGTAGTGAGAGCGCACATTAACGCACAATGCAGAATACAATTTCTCATGTACCTTATATCCCACAAGGAAGTATAAAGTTACTTATCTCTAGAGCGTGTTATCCCTTGGAAAATGTCTCGCTTGAATGAAGTGGAAATTTAATAAATCGTAGACATGGATCTTTATTCTGAAAACAAATGTTGAACCAAAGAATAAAATCTTAAATGTACAGAGATGCGTTTCACCTGCCTCTCTGCAGGCTTCCTCAGTCTGTAATGTCCTCTAAGAGTCTCAAGTAAATTTATACCCGCCGGTATAATCCTCTGCAGCTAATACACACGTTTTATATAGTTTAAGGTCCACACATATAGAGAGGAGGATATTGGTTTCTAATACGCGATGAGAATGAACGAGAAAGAAGTAAAGATTGAAAATAGGGAAAGGGAGTCAAAGAAAGAAAGGAGACAAAGAATTTACGAGTCATAAACATGAAGGCGTTTCTATGCAGTTTACAGAAGGAGACCAAACCTGACCAGCTGCCTATATGAATTTTTCTGTAGCCGTGGTCTTGGTTGTAATTAACTTGAATAAACCTTAGACTTGAAGCTAAGTAACTTTATTGTAAATTGCTTTCTATAGTGTGCAATAAATGTTTTGACATTGTATTATCTTTTATGATATTTATTTTGGTTCAGCTCCAATACATTTGTTTACGTTACACTCCCAGCGCTGCACATCATTTACATAGAATATAAAGGTGAATTTTCTGGCAGAGTTACCTTTCCAAAAGATCCTCTCCCCAGCATGGTACAACAGTGGCAATCCTGCAGACTGATTTTATTCTGCGGCTTTACCCTGTGAAGAGGTATGATGTAGATTGAATATTTTTTTACATCCAGTAAAACTAACGTTCGGTGACTTTTCGTTCTCTTCAATTCGGTGCGATTTGGCGATCCCATTTTTGCAACCCTGCGGTGTATTCAGCAAGCACCACAGGGCCGTTGAAGTGCAGGGAAAAGCCGCCGCAAACCCGACAAAAACTCACAGCAAAACCCGGCGAATGCACACCGAAACCCGCAAAAACCTCTGAATTAACCCGCCGAACACGCCGGAGAAACCTGAGTAGCCACCGATCACAGCGCAGAGCAGCCGCCGGAAAAACCCGACACCGCAGATAAATAGAGTGAAAAAAAACAGTACGCTTGAATGCTTGAAAAGGGAAACGCTTTTTGCAAAGAAACAACAGAACGAAAATGTCTGAAATTTACATATAAGATCCAATGAACGATAACAAAAAGGGCTGTAACAGAAAAAAGAAAAAAACGATTTAAAAAAAGAACCGAAAAAAAATTGCAAAAAAACCCCAAAAATGCATAAAAGATCCCAAAAAATCTATAAATAAAGAGACTTTATACTGCAGAATATAATAATAAACAGTTTATTAGATATTGAATTAAAACGGGAATATTTTTAACATTGAAGCCTATGGGATTCGCCTGAATAAATCTGCTGCATGAAACCACCGAACAGCAGGGCAATTCGGCAACTTTTCACTGCTGCTTTTTGTTCTCTGAATATACGAAGCATTGCTTCTCTATGGGGAATTCACTGCCCTCGAACAGGCACCGTATGTGCAGGCAATTCGCCAGGATTTGGCGAACTGCCTGCTCTCTGATAACCGAATGGCCAGGAAAAGTAACCGTACGCTGAATTTCACTGTTTGGTTACCTTTTGGCCACAATTCGGATCTCTTTGAATAACCTCTTTTGAAACTCAAAATGTTTTTATATCTAAACCCTACCACCCCCCCCCCCCCAGACCTCAAGGTCTTCATGGACGATGTTCTCCACACTGGACACAGGGATTTCTGACTGTTATTATGTCAGGGTTCCCCTTGGACAAAAAAGTCAGGAAATAAGAGATTCAGGGTTATTCTGAGAAAGGTGAAACTCTGGAGAACTTTTGGAGAAGTGATTTCTAGGTCAAAATAGCTGATTTGAAAAGTGAGATAATGAAGAATTTTTCTAGTTTGACTATTTTGACTTAGAATATTCACTTCTCCAAAAGTTCCGGAGTTTCAGCTTTCTCTGAATAACCCTGTAAATCTTTTTAATTGCTTAATTAAAAGTTTAATCTTTTACAAAACCAATTCTTCCCAAAGACATTTTCTAAAATGACATAATTAGTAAATGCACATATTAGCATCCTAGAGTACGTATTGGGTTTAGAACGATATTTAATTTATTTTATATATAGTTTAGATCTTGATTTTTTTTGTGTTGTATTCAAATTTTAGTGGCCTACACTGCTGCCTCTACAGGAGCAAAACTAGTACCGCTTATTACCCCCGCTATACTATTATATACTGTGGGCCATATTACATAGTTGGTGCTAACTTAACCAGAGCTGTTGTAATCTTAAAACCTCCATAGGCTATAATGGCTCTGGTTAAGTTTACAACAGCTCTGGTTAAATTAGCACCAACTATGTAATATGGCCCTGTATATGTAGTAGAATGGGTAATAGGGATGCTTTATAATGATGCGAGTTATAAATTGCAGGCCTCCATTTCTACAAAGAAGTATTCTCAGGAAACCTTATAGACACTGTAGGGAATAACTAAATGTGTTATGGGCAAATGAGGCTGAGTCTGCTTTTTTACAGGGACACTACTACTTACATAAGCGGTATCTAGATTACATTTACATTACGCATAAAACCACATTGTAGAAAATGCTACTGTTATTTTCTTTGAAGTAATTGCATGTAAAAAGGAAAATATACTAAGGTTTTTCTCATTTACATTTTGTGTATTTTTCCCACGATGCAACATTTACCAAAAGCTTTGCTTTGTGGCTCTTGTTTATTTAATCTACATTCTTTAAAAATTAATGAGGTGGAGGGGGGAATATTTTAATATGGTAGCAGGAAGGCATTATACGCCAGGCTAACAGAGATGGCAGGTGATTGAAATATAACAACTAAAAAGACTTCTAATCTACCCTCTGGTGATGTGCTTTGAATACATCCCACCCAACACAAAGATGTGAGTCAGGGATTGGCCCATAGACTCCATTATATGGTGAATGGCACACAGTGAGGACCAAGTGAGGTAAAGATACTGTGGGGGAGGGCAGTTTACAATACAAAAGATCATAAAAAGATACACCCAGTGCATATGCAGAGTAAAATATTTTCTTAAGCAAACAAGAGAAAAACAAAGCACATGTAAGGCTAGGGTCAGACGAAAGCATTTTTCCCCGCGAACGTGAAAAAGTGCGTCCGAACGCATTGACGTATTTTTTCACGGAATGCGCAAAAACGGTCAGACGACGCGCATTTTCGGGCGTGATTTTGTACGGATCGTCAATAAAACTCTTTTTGCATCTGGACGTGATGTAGGCTGGACATTAGCAGTGTCTAACATCTCCTAATCTCGCAAACACGCCGCTATGCCGCAGCTGCGCACTCAGTATGTCAGAACGCACGTTAAAAGTGTGCTGGTCTGACCCCAGCCTAAGATATCCGCAAAAGAAAAAAAAAATAAGAACATTTCATTTTTTAAGCATTCAAAATCCTATGATCTTTGAAGAAGCATTATAGTGAGAATAAAAATCTAATCTGAAAATTCCATAATTTAGGGAAGCTCTTCTGTGATTCCGATATCTGATGTTGGCTTGGGCAAATTGTCCAGTAAAGAAGCATCCTGTAACGGTGCGCTATAGGCGGTACCCAGGAGTAGCGTTTATTTGGATTCTTTAGGACAGATTCATGAACACAGACAGCAGGAAAGGCTGTAGTAGCTGGATTCCCACACCAGGGAGGTACTACAAGAAACCTAATTACCACTTCAGCTCCAAATGGCTTCGTGGCCAGGAGGTCGCTGGGTGGAAACACATTAACTATCTGCGTACTGATACAATGACTCAAGACCTTGACATTAGGGATAAGCTGTTCGGTTCGATCAGTTCGGAGTTCGATTCGAACTTTGGCTCGTTCGCAAGTTCGCGAACTTCAAACTTTTTTTTAAAAAAGTATAAAAAAAATGCTTAGAAAATACTAAAAAATTTAGAAATAAAGAGACTCTTTACTGCAGAATATTATAAGCAACAGTTTATTAGATATTGAATTAACAAATAATGTCTACGTGCAAAGATTCTCACCTCTAAATGACCTGTGTTCTCAAACGGCGTAAACAACAGGTGTTAGTGTTTGGAAAAAACATGTGCTTTTAATTAGTCTGGTCTGATGAATTTGATACATTGTCTGTAGAGACTGAGGCTGGGTTCACACCTAAGCGTTTTTAATATGCGCGTTTAACGCGCGTTTTCCCTGTGCGTTTGTCTTGCGTTTCACGTGCATTTTTGCTAATTCGAAACGCGCGTTGTACGCGCGTTTTTTTTGATTGACTATGGAGGTGTCCAATAGAAAATGTACTGTCTTAATTATGGAGGCGTCCAATGAAAAAGACTTCCTGTGAGGGAACCAGATTTGCAAAATGGAGATCTGCCCAAGACGCACTATTGCAACAATCGCAGCTTTCCACTATTTGCGCTTGAGGAGAAGGAGGCAGGCGATGGACAGGCGACGCTACTGGGTGCATCCCATCATTGCAGACCGACAACGAGGTCAGGTCTGGGCGATGTTTGCAACTCTGCGTGCACACGAGGAGAAGTTTATGCAATACACACGTATGTCCATAAAGAGGTTAGTACATGTACCCTGCTTTTATTGTTGTTGTGTCCCATATGATAGTACCATCATAGATTTGATTTGGGAAACAGGCGGGATAGCAAGATAGAAAATAAAGCTAGCATCAAATTAACCTGTGTAAGATGGTATGTTGTTGTGACGACATGGCCCATAAGCACCGTTTCATTGCTATTAACTCTCACATGTTTTTTTTTTGTCAATAGTTTTGATGAGCTCTGGACTTGATGTCCCCCACCTTGCAACGGCAGGACACCTTCATGCGTCAGAGCATTGCACCGGTGGAAAGATTGTTGATCACGTTGTGGTAAGTCAACTAACGTCACTACACACATAATACAGTGCGATGTGCTGTCAGGGTTATTCAAAGAGAATCAAGCAGTCTGCACGTTTGGTGACTTTTCATCCAATATGGAGCAGATTGGCGATTCCTTTACACCTACCCTGCGGTGGTTTCAGCAAGCACCACAGGGCCGACGTAGTGCAGGGAAAAGCCGCGCAAACCTGCTGAACACTCACCGCATAACCCGGCAATTGCTTGCCCAAACCCTGCAAAAACATCTGGATTAACCCCGCCGAACACACCGGAGAAACCCGAACACGAGTCGATCAGAACGCAGAGCAGCCGCCGGAAAAACCCGACACCGCAGACGAATGAAAAAGGGCTGTCCAAAAAAAGAAAACAATGATTAAAATCTAATGTTGAGAAAAATCACAATTAATGCCTACAAGATCTTAAATAGTCAATAAAATAAATAAAGAGACTTTTTACTGTTGCATTAAATAAAGAACGGTTTATTCTAGAAATATGTAGAAAAAAGGGTAATATGTTCAACACTGAAGCATACGGGATGCTCCTGATTAACTAGACAAATTAAACCACATAATGGCACTGCAGTTCGACAACTATTGGCTAACAAAACAAAAAATAGCCAACGGGCAAGGCATTTTCCTTCCTCAGCAAGGTAAAAAATAGGAAAAATGAAAAAGGTGCCTAGGGATACAGACATTTCCTTTATAAATTTTGATAGTGATGCTCGTCACCCTGCATCTCCTCCCTCCTTCCACGGCTGGGTGTGGGATATCCGAAAGGGGGAATGTGTGTGTGAGTGCCATGTTTCAGGGGGGTGGTGCATGGGTGTTTGTGGGTAGTAGGTGGTAGGTGGAGAAGGTTGTGTGTGCATGTGTGTGGTATGTAGCGATGTTTGTGTTGTAGCTAGTGTATGTTGGTGTTGGGAGGAGCCTTCTTCAGGTGGAAGGAAGGAGTCGATGGCACATGTGACGGCATCACGTGCCTCTGTCTGTTGACTCCTAGGCACCCTTTTCATTTTGTCCTCCAAGCTGAGGAGGAAATGGGCCTCACAGGACAGTTTTCGGACATTATGCGCCATGTCCTCCATGACGTTGATTAGTCTGTCCTCCTCATGCTGGTTCCTCTGTCTACGGCCCCTTAAAATTGTACGTCTCCGTACAGGAGGTGCCATGGCTGTTGGGGCAGATCTTGGGACAGATGTCGTTGGTGCCTCTGTCTCGGTTTGTGACGGTGAGGGTTGAGTTTCCGGCATGTCAATTGAGGTGCATGGCTGTGGATCTTGGGTGGCCGTGTCCTCCTCCTCATTGTCGTCCTCCTGCCTCTCCCAGCTGCTGTCAGTGCTGTCAATAGCAAATAATACATTAGTGGGTGCATTATATTATTATTTACATGTTCTGTAAAACAATATCCACGACCCTCATAAACCTTGTTATTTGTTTGACTTACCTATGCATTTCCACGCATGGGATAAGAAATTCAAGATGGTCCGCATGTATATAGCGCGATGGCGCACTGGCAGCTGCTCCGCTGCGGTATTCCTTCTGTTAGGTCTGATCGGCTCTCCTTTCCCATATCCATTCTCCACGTGTCCCCCCATCTCCGTTACCTGTCAGGATTTGCTGTACCCAGGCATTGATGAGCACGCGTTTGTGCAAAATGAGACATAGCAAGTCATCTATGTCCTACAAACTGAAACTGTATTCATTAACATATATATAACCTTACAAACAAAATGGAGGAGCTGATGTGATAACCAATCAGAGACATCCACGTGTACACAATGTCACAGAGAAACAGGTTATAAGGAATTTGCCTCAGGGTATTGCCGGGTGGGGTCTTCCATACAGTAGAGCAGGATTTAACAGGCACAATGGAGGTTGGGACAGATGGCCTGAGGACAATTGGGGAATAAGCAAGCAATGAATTGAAGATTTCAATTACTTATAATTTTGGATATAAAATCCCTTACACCTTCTCCTTACGCCTGTGGCGGATGAAAGCATCCTTGATGTTTTTCCATTTTTGTTTCATGTTACTGACTGTTGAAACAAAATGTAAGCATGAACTAAAGTTTTTTTCCGAATTTTCATAGGTATTTAGCAACCGGACAGTCGTTGGTGAGTCTGCACTATGCCTTCATGATCGGACAATCAACAGCTAGCATCATCATTCTGGACATGCTGTGCCCTATGGGATATCCTTCATGATGTCGTTATGAAAAAAACCAACAAAGAGGAGTGGATGGCGATTGCAGACGTTTTTGCCAAGACATGCAATTTTCCAAATTGTGTGGGAGCGCCGGATGGGAAACATATACGGATAATTAAGCCGAAGGGTAGTGGTAGCCGTTTTTTCAATTATAAAAAATATTTTTCTTTTGTCCTGTTTGCGGTATCCGATGCAAATTACTGCTTCATGTACATAGACATTGGATCCTACGGGAGCAGCTCGGACGCGGCAGTATTTGCCCATTCTGAATTTGGGCAAATGCTGCAGCGGGATGAACTAGACCTTGCAGCAAACACCACGCTGCCTGGCACCACTGATCCTATGCCTTTTGCCTTTGTGGGAGACGAGGCGTTTGCTCTCGCTGAGCATGTGATGAGGCCCTACTCGAACCGTGGACTCAGTGTGGAGAAGAGGGTGTTCAACTACAGACTGGCCCGAGCACGTAGGGTGGTGGAATGTGCCTTTGGGATCCTCAGCAATAAGTGGCGCATTCTACACTGTCCTATAAATTTTAAATTGGAGAATGCCATCTCTGTGGTGAAGGCAGTTTGTGTACTGCACAATTTCGTCCGCCACAGAGATGGGTTCAGTTTTGAGGACTCTTTAGCCCATTGTATGGAGAGTACTGATCTGCTTGCCAGCCGTGGTAGCAAACATGGTGGCTCTGTCCACGACAAGTTTGCAGCATATTTCATGTCACCAGAGGGTGAGCTGTCTTGGCAGTTGCAAGCCATCAATAATGAATAAATATAACAATTTTTTAATAAAAAAATACCCTGTTTCTCCGTTTAAAAAGTTGATGTTTTGATTAATAAACTTTGTATATAACGGATTTCAGACCTTTTTGTATTTTTTAAAATAAAAAATAAAAAATGCATGCACGCTGCATGGTTCTCCGGTTTTTATAGCCATGACCACAGCAGCTGTCATGGGTATTTATTGCCCCAGGTCACACATGAGTATTTATTGCCCCTATGCCACATATGGGTATTTATTGCCCCTAGGCCGCATATGGGTATTTATTGCCCCTAGGCCACATATGGGTATTTATTGCCCCTAGGTCACACATGGGTATTCTTGTTCTATGTACCTCTCGTATCGCGTTCTCGGTTGCTGCAGGTCCTCCAATCTGCCCACAACTTCTCCCCGATCTCCTGCCATACTCGCAGCCTTGCTGTTCTGTTTTTGTAGTCACTTCTCCTCTCGTCATAGATGCATGGTTTCCCATGCACCTGACGAATGAACACCTCTGTGTCGCCCAGGCCTACGCCAGCTCCAGATTCAGCATCCATCTTTCAGCGTTCGTGCAGAGTGGCGTCTGAATTCCCCAGGGGTGTGGTCTTTTCCTGCCATGTGCCTGGCATGTGCAGAACGCGCGCTGGACGAAAACGCACGTTTTTGATTTGGAAAACGCGCATTCTAGTCAAAGTCTATGGCCGCGAACGCGCAGATAAATGCCCCAAAGAAGCTCCCGTACTTCTTTGGATGTAGGACGTTTTGCAGCGCGCTCCTGCGCGCTGTGAAACGCCCAGGTGTGAAATGCCCACATAGGAAATCATGGGATTTCATTGTTTAAGAGTTTTACACCACGCAGGAGCGTGCTGTGAAACGCTTAGGTGTGAACCCAGCCTGAGGGTGTGGTGTCTCCTGATCTGAACATGTATCAAACAACACCTGTGCTTCTGAGAAGTGTTCATTTCTCTACTAAATCTTCCTCTGATATACTGTTTAACTCCTTAACCCTGCATTTCACTGCTGTGTGCTGAGCTCATTTTTACCGCTTTCGCTCATCATGTTTAAAAGCGATTTGAAGCCACATTTTATTAAATGACGCAGACATATTGGATATCATTCTTTCCGGCAGACTCCGCAGATTCATAATGTATAATTTCTATATGTATACATCATGTCCTGCCTGTATATTATGACAAAACAATGCAATAAAAATTGAATTTTTAATCATCTGCAGTGTGAAAAATGTTTTTTCACATTTTAGCACATGAGCGTTTGCGGTTATGTTTTCTATGGGGTGCACTTGTACAAAAATTAGAAATGGGGACTTGTTACATTTTGTGGGGGGGAATTACGTGATTTATAGCAAACGCACCCCATAGAAAAAAATCATTAGTGCAGCATCATTGTTCACATAATTGAAATGTGAACAATATTGCTGCATTAATAAAAATAACACACAAAAAAATACATGTTTTTATTTTTTTTTACTTTATACCTGGTCATGTTGGGTATCATTCGAAAGGCCATGCTCAGGCCTTTCGATTGACACCCTCCATGACCCCCTAGCTGCCTGGAGATATCGGGGTTCAAATGATTCCGGGCAGCTAGGGGTTCCCCGGCTATCTGACGTCATCACGCTATGTGTGAGGATGTCAGGCAGTGAGGGGGGCCCCGGGGGTGGAGCCGCGATCCAAGATGACGGCCCCCACCAGAGCTAGGCCGCACTTCGGCACCGCAAGGTGCCGAAGTGCGACTCGGTGCCTAAGGGGTTAAAACCAGGCACCGCTTAAAAAGGGGAGACTCTCCTTTTAAGCGGTGCCTGGCTTTTTTTGTGGGACCTCCCGATCGGGAGGGAGAGGGATACGAACGGATCCCCCCCTCCCTTCCAGGCGATCTCCCGGCATTGCCGAGGGGGGGGGTCGCCTGGAAATGACGTCATCACGCGATGACGTCATTTACTTTGGGAGGAGCTTGACTTCAGCGTCTGAGGACGCTGAAGTCAGAACGCCGCGGGACCCCAGACAGAGAGGTGAGTATCTCCGCCGGGGGTTCCGCAAAGCTGAGGACGTGTGGGACACATCCTCCTCAGCATACAGTGGGAGTAACTGAAGATGTGTCCCACATGTCGCCAGCAGTGAATGGGTTAAAACCGTCTTTTTTTTTTAAACTTTTTGTCCTGGTTTCCTGTCCCCCAGGGCACAACCCGGACCCGGACATTGTTTTAAAAGGTTTCTATAAATCCTAGAAATCTGCCACTTCACAGGCAGGTTATGGGGACCTCCTAGGAACGATATTTGAAGGAATTTTTCATTTTTATTTTTAACCCTTATTTCATGGAAAACTCATTGTCCCTTTAAAAACTTTTTTTAAAAACTTTTTGTCCTTGTTTCCTGTCCCCCAGGGCACTACCCGGACCCCCATACACCTTTTATGGCAAATATCTAGCATATATGCCCTCTTGGAGGGCACTCTAAAAATCGAATTTTGAGTCCCATTGACTTGTATTGAGTTCGAGTTCGAACTTTTGAAAAGGTCGAGTTCGAATGCGAACCGAACTCGGGGGTGTTCGGCTCATCCCTACTTGACATAACACGATACCAGAACAGCATGAACACGATAGCTGATGCAAGACTTACTTTTGAGACATACAGAGCGGGAACACTTGTGTTCATTAGCCTGCAGGGAAGGCCTACAATCTAAGATTGGATTCTGTATGAATTCAGATATACAGAGAGGGAACACACAGTTCAATAGTCTGCAGGCAGGCCTACTATCAGCGATAGGCTTCTGTATAGCCACCAAGAAAACAGATACAACAGGAAACAAGACAGTAGATGAATTCAGCAACAGACTGAAATCTAGAAACTAGGAACAGACATGACACTGATCTCTAGACACAGAACTGAATGCCTTGCGATTAGGCCTTGAAACCAGGCAGAAAAACAGACATGAAAACATGAACCAGAAAAACAAGATACATGAACTAGAAATAACCAGGACTAGAACTAGACAGATAACATAAACCATACGGCAAAACCATAAACGTGAATCTGACACACACTCAGGCAAAAGTACAATAGGGATATGCGAGAGAATGGTCGATAGGGATAGCCAGGTCAAAACGTATACAGGTCCTCAGCCAGAAACAGGTCAATATCAAGAAATCAGACACCAGGCGATGCAGGAACTTGAACTACACTAACTCCAACTTACTCCCACAACAGTCCGAGGAGCAGCTCCACTCACCCTCTTTTAAAGGCTGATGGCTCCTTGCAATATTGCCAAGCCCCGCCCCCTCAGATGCCGTTTTGCCAGCTCTCACTACTGGCAACCGGCCAGCCAGTGATGCCACTGGGCACCCTGGCCCCTCAGGAAGCGCCATGGGGGCCGCAGATGTAACACATCCATTGGAGCTGGAGGTTGTCAGGCTCAGGTTCTGGTATCAACTGGAGGTTTGGAAGGTTTGGACCCTATGGAAAAGGAAGAAATATTGAGTTGAGTTTAAGGCTGGCCATCCACTGGGTCCGTATTTGTGTGATGGTGCGATCATCCGTTATGGTCCGACTGATCCTACAACATGCAGATGAATCAGCCCTCTTCCACTGCATTTGACCACGAAAGACAATTTCAGACGATTTTATGCAATTACAACAGATGTGTGATCCTTTCAATATAAACTGATCAAATGAAATAGGACGATCTGGTACAAGATGTGACACTTACACCCCTGTCATGCCTTTTTGCAAGTGTTTTGCTGTTAAAGTTCTTTCAGTTGTTTAATGTGTTAATTCTCTATGGAATTGCATTGTAATATCGCCATCTAGTGTATGGCTCAGTACTGCAGTTTGAGAATAGTTAGACAATTGTTCCCTGTGAGCCTCTGTAGATTCCCATCATCCTAGTGGGCTGGGAGGTTGGGCTTCACAAGCAGTGTCAGAAGCTTGCATCAGCACGTCAGTTCCTGGAGCAGAACAGATCTACCTAGTAGGGATGTGCGTTTCGGGTTTCGGAATTTCGGAATTTTCACGAAATTTCCCGATTCGTGTTTTCGGATGCGGCCGATTTTCCGAAAATTTTCAGATCCGAAAAGTTTTCCGAGCCGAAACAAAATATTTTCGGAATTTTCGAATGGACTTGAAATGTGTCAAATCGAAATTTATTGCTTTGAAAGGAGGAGAAAAGACGTTCCGAAAAAACGAAAATTTCCAAAATCACGAAAAGTCGATACAAAAAACGAGCAAAGTGACACGAAAATACGAAAAATGGTCGATATTCCGGAAACATGTACAATTCCGAAAAACGAAAATTTCCGAAATCACGAAAAGTCAATACAAAAAACGAGCTAAGTGACACGAAAATACGAAAAATGGTCGATATTCCGAAAAAAAATGTACACGAAAAACGAGTCGAGCAGAACCGAATCGAAACAGAAATCGGTCGAAACGAGCCGAATCGAAAAGTTTGAAAATCCGAAAAATCGAATCGAACCGAAAAAAAAAAATCGGTGCACAAGCCTATTACCTAGCTGCCATCTTGTCATCAGCCTAACAGTAGCATCACCGGTACGCAGATATTCCCTTTTCTAAGTTAGACCAGCATGTTAGGACTGAACATTGTGAATATTGTATATACTGATTTGAATGTTATTCTCCTATTTCCAGTTTTACCTTACTTCCTCACAATAAAACTTGAAAAGGACCCTGCGTCTGCCTCAATGAGTTGCTGAGGGAGGAGAGTTTATCTGTCTGTCTAATTATACCCCCGCCACGTGTAAAGAGGGCAGAACAACCCCTTCTCTCCTCTATTCCTCCTCTATTCTCCTGTTTGTTCTGTCTCCCATTTGTTCCATTCCACCTTTTGCATTTATTCCATCCCACCTTTTCCATTCTCCATCTCCAGACTTCTCCCACTCCATCTCTTTGCTTCTGCCATCTCTGGGTTTCCCATGGCTGGCTGCATTCTGATTTTCTCACCTGTGCAGTCAGCCATTTATTCTGGTCACTCCCTTTCATCCCCGCTCTTTCATTCTGTTTTGTTTCCTTCCCCTACCTGTTGAGGTTTTGAGAGCTCCCTCTATTCTTGCTATATATCCTTGTTCCTGTTTGAGTCCAGTCTGTTCCTATATCTGTCTATCTTGGTTTTTTAGTTTTCTGTCTGTTAGAACTTCTAACATGGTTTCCTGAGTGCAGTTAACACCTTGCCTGTGGCTACATGGCTTCCTGTTATTACCAGATTCCAGGCATCTTGTGCCATTGCTGCTGGTTCTTGAACAAGTGAATCTGCTCTACAATTACTACTGTGTAGCCCACAATCCTATGTGCCTGGATACTCACCTGTGGCTGCTAGTCATTGTTCCATCCAGACTGACCTTCTACCAATTTACTGTTGCCAGAGGACTTAGTTCCTGAGCAAGAGGATCACCTGTGGTGTTTCTGACTGCATAGCCCACCATCCACTGCTAGTTATTTGTTGCCTGTTTTGTTCTGCATTGCGACTTCCATTTGTTCAAAGACTGTTGCTGTGAACCTATCTTTTTGAATACATTTATTAATGTATACAGCTTCCTGGGTCTGCCTGTTTTGCTCACCCCCAGAGCTTGGGTAAATAAACAAAAACCTATAGGTCCTGCCATGGCTCCATCCTGGCTCGGGTCTGACAAAATTAAGGAGCCAAATACCAAGCCCGTGGGGGTCTTACCTGTGGTGGAATCCCTTCTGCACCTCCTTCTGAACTTAAAAAAGTTATGGACACTTTAATGGTTTCTGCTGCACCTACGTCTGGCTCCTTGCTTAAGAAGTGTACCCCTTCAACCCAGGCTGGCCCCAGAGACCCTCTGACTGCTGAGGAGTATCTAAGGAGAAGGTACAACGGCTTATGCTACTACTGGAGCGCGGATTAACACTACATCAGCCTTGCCAGGCTTCTGATGCGGTCCCCCCTTGCCAGGCTTCTGATGCGGCCCAGCCATGCCAGGCCCCTACTGCTGCTGACTCTTTTGTTGTTGAAATTCACATGCCCTTGTGACCAAGCCTCGCCAGGCATCCATGACCAAGCCTCGCTAGGCATCCGTGACCAAGCCTCGCCAGGCATCCGTGACCAAGCCTTGCCAGGCATCCCTGACCAAGCCTCGCCAGGCCCTTGAGACTAAGCCTCGCCAGGCCCTTGAGACTAAGCCTCGCCAGGCCCCTGAGACTAAGCCTCGCCAGGCCCTTGAGACTAAACCTCGCCAGGCCCTTGAGACTAAACCTCGCCAGGCCCTTGAGACTAAGCCTCGCCAGGCCCTTGAGACTAAGCCTCGCCAGGCCCTTGAGACTAAACCTCGCCAGGCCCTTGAGACTAAACCTCGCCAGGCCTTTGAGACTAAGCCTAGCCAAGCTCCCGTTGCTTCCAAGCATCCACTGTTTGGTCCCAGAAGACGGAAGGGCCATAATAATGTCTCTTCAGCCAAGCTTGCAACCAAGGCAAGGTTTAGTGGCTGTGACAACCTCCCTACTGCAACCCAACCTAAGCCACCTGGGGGTGTCAGGACCTACTCTTTAGCCTCTGACGGCTATATCATACTAGACACTGAACTTCCTGCCTATGAGCGACAGCTGGCAGCAAAAAGAATACTGAATACATACGAGGTTAATAAATCATAACGCAACATTATTAAACACAAAATAACCTTTAAGTGAATCTGAGCATGGTTCACTCAAACTGTTGGGCATAATATGAAAATGACTCTGTATGTTGAATTCTGTTTATGTTGCATTAAGGGGTTGTTGTGATTTAGTCATAGAAAGTCAAATAATTTGATTTATTTTAATTGCTTTCATTTTCTTGCACTGTGTGAAATAACATGATTTTCTTTCCTGTCAATTATAAATCTTAAGGAGTTATTCAGAAACTACAGAGCCCTGTGGGTGTCCTCATAAAAAAAATGTTAACACGTAGGCACTATATGTAATGTTGTGGGGACGGTCTATTGAACAGAGTTGGCTATGGTCAAATTCTAATAAATGACCCCGTTTGATAAAAATTGAGCCAGTAATAAGTCTGAGAAATAGATTTATTTTAAATTTGAAACTGTCTCTAACCACTTCTCCTAATCCTAACCCAAAAAATAACACCTGTTGTCAGGACTTTAGGGTAAGGTGTGTTTTTTTTTTTTTTAATTTTTAGGGTTCGGGTTAGAATGAGGGTTAGGGTATTGTGCTAAACCAGCACTAATAATAAAAGGTGGGTGCTTCAGTGCAATTCTCCCTAAGGCAAGCAATCAATTATTTTTCAAATTTGGCTGATAAAATCGAATTGAATTGCTAAAGTAAATATTTTCATTAAAAAGTATAAACGTGGCACTAAGTGACCCAAATTTTTATTGGAAATCAAAATACCATTATGTCCTTAATAAAAATCACCCAAAATGGAAAATCTCCAAATTGCAGGCAAACATGCAGTGAAATTTGTAATCGTACCAAAATAAATCGAGCCCTAAATTCTAAATAACCATAACTATCCACCACAACAAAACATTGTGTCTCCTCTACCTCCGATCACACACCCCAATAAAAAGACATAAAGGGTTATTCAGAGAGTGGTGAAAACCAGGAGAATGACTGAAGAAGTGAAAATTCTAGGTTAAAATAGCCAATTTAGAAAAAGAGATAAATGGGAGAATTTTTCTGGTTTGGCTATGTTGACCTAGAATTTTCACTTCTCCAGTCAGTCTCCTGGTTTTCACCGCTCTCTGAATAACCCTGATAGAGTAGTTCAGCAACCAGTGTAAAGAACACCATTTCTTAAAATCAGAACTGTATAAACAGCATTCTGTACCTCTCAAATTTTCATAAATGTTCTTAACCACATAATAAAAAAACATCAGGAAAGAAAAAAAGGTAATGTAGCTAAACGGTGCATAAGACAAACTTTATAGCAGAAACTGTGTTGTGTCTCTGAATAACCCCTTTAGAGTTATTTAGGGGTTATGCACTAAGAGCTATTCACAAAGCATGAAAATCCATGCTGTTGCACCAAGTCAAACTTTGAATTTCTGTTTTTGAAGTGCCAAACGACAGAAGAAGAAGCATCAAGCTTCTCCTGACACAATTTGAATTTCAATTTGGAAAGTGAGGTAAATTGGAGACTTTTTCTGGTTTGGCTATTTTGACCTAGTATTTTCACTTCTCCAGTCATTCTCCTGGTTTTAACCTCTCTCTGAATAACCCTGTTTGTGTATAACCCCGTGAAATGCAGAGAACTTAAGATATTTGTATACCCTTTGCCTTGAGGTAAATGAAGGCAGAGTCTACTTCAATCATAGTCACATGTCAGAAGGCATTTGAAAAAATAAATATAGAATAACTGTAAACGCTCATAAAACCTGGCAGACAGGGCAAAGAAATGCATTCTTTGTGCTTTTTAGTTTGTTTCTATTACCAAAACTTTATTATCATCATTACTATTATGTTCGTTATAGTTTTATTTATGAAGTGAAATTATTTTCCACGGGGCCAATCTGACCGAGAGTTATTTTAAGTGCAACTAGTGTAGATTGCATTTTCCAGCCACTGCTTTGACGATTGTAAATTGAGTTTTAATTAAATGTATGCCGGTTTAATTGTTTTGCAGTCATTAATTAAAATACAAGCATTTTGCGTTGCAGTGTGACTTTTTCAGAGTTTCCTTTCCAGTCATAAAAAACTGCTTTGGGTAAGCTATAACAAGTGTACACTTTCACCAGATGGAACAAGAGAAATGCCAAATGTATTACAAATTGGCTATAAACCCATTATGTATACATGAGGCAACTTCACCATTTTATGAAACTCGGCTCAATTCTCTTTATAGGTGTAATAATAGCCTACTGATTCGGGCAATATATTGCATAAGGGGAATATAAATTCTTAAACAATTTCAAAAAAGAAAATATACACAATTGAACTTGCGTTTTTTTCATTAAAATATGAATGGCATCCTCCAGCTGAACATATTTATAAATTTAACTTTCGTTGGACTGTATGTGCTCGACAAAGGTACCTTTATGAAAATATAATTGACAGCGCAATATTATATGAAACTACAGTAAGCTGAATTAAGAATGACTGCACCATGAACCACCAAAAACGTAAGATATATTGTGTTTGGCATATCCAGCACAGAAAATAAAGGGAAAAGTAAAAAAATATATATATTTTTATTTGAAGAACATTTCATGATTCAATTAATTAAAAATTAGTTTTTCATCAGTAGCGAGAAAAAAAATAAAACACTGGAACATACATTTAAGTTAGTCTTTTTTGTTGAAACATTAGACAGTATTGTAAAATGTTCCTGTAAAGTATCTGGTGAGTCGTTTCATCCAAAGAGGAATTTTAGATGATGACGATCTGCTCTACAACATATTTAGTAGGGATGTGCATGGCTGAAAAATTTGTTTAATTTAGTTTAATTTCCTTACGTTTTTAAATCATTTCATTTTTGGAATTTCGTAATTAATTTTGTTTCTTATTTCGTTTCAGATCAATTTGAAATTTCGAATTAATTCAAATTTCATATATCAATTCGATAGTTGATATCAATTCGAATTTTAGATCACTAGATAAAACCCCACTTAATCAAATTTTGCTGTCAAAAGAAAAGCTAGGGTTACATTTTAAGCTGTGCCACAGATTTAGTATTTGAGTCAAATTAAACAGTGAAACAAAATTAATTTGTTTCATAAAGTCCTTTGCTTACTATTACTTGTAAGTTAAGATCAATTTGATTGTTGATATCAATTTGATAGTTCATTTCAAATTCAATAGTTGATATCAGTTATTCACATTTTTCTTTTATGATGATGACACAGTGTAAAACGAAATAAATTCGTTATATACCGTTTCGTTTCGAATTCGTATCGTATCGATTCGTTATTCGGAAGTACTTCCGAATACGAATTATCAAATTTCATTCCAAATTCTGAATTTTTCCGAAACGAATGCACATCTCTAGTATTTAGACTTGCCAAATAGTGAAATTGTTTAGCAGTTGAATCCGTTGTGTTTTATAGGTGAGGTTTTCCATCTTTCTGTCTTTTCACTCTAACTTATACAGTATATTATAGTATCTCCACTCCTGCAGAAAACTGCATAAATTCCCACCGCTTCTTACCTTTCCAGCACTTAAAGGAGACAACAATTAGATAAGGAAATTATGGAGTTGCCCATTCTTTTGGTGTTGCAACAAGTTTTTTAATATTGCATGTCACAGGTAGACATACCTATCTGTATGTGTGTGTGTATATATGTATGTGTATATGTATGTATATATATATATATATATATATATATATATATATATATATATATATTTTAGTTTCTACAAGGGTTGTGGTGAAGGACTAAAAGTGAGATAAAAAGCCTCCACACTATAATAAGTGTGTTCAATATTGCAGAAGCCACCTGCACATCACAGCAATTCGATGAATTGCATCCCAGAGCTCTTGTGCCACATTCCCCATATGCAGCAAGGAACTTTGGGTAGGATATGCAAATGACCGCTGTCTCACTTTTATGCATCCTGGATCTGTTATTACACAGAACCCTAAAATCAATGCTATGCCACACTGTGGCTTTGTAGCAAAGATAAGGTTATGCAACTGGTTATATATATATATATAACAAACCAAGAAGAGAGCACTCCAAACAACATGCACAAACAGTACAGAAGAAACCACAACAGCAGCTAAATTCATTTAAAAACAGGAGATTTAACCAGGTTTAACCCTTTAAATGCCTACAAACAATTCTTATTCCCTTCAAATGCACTATAGATCTTAACCCTTGAATGTTGAGCTGTGTTGAAAATGGTGGAAGTTTAGTTTGCAATGGATGGCCATGGATTGCGTAAGCCTGCCAACAGCTTCTTGTGTATTTTATATATATATATATATATATATATTGCCAAAAGTATTCGCTCACCTGCCTTGACTCGCATATGAACTTAAGTTACATCCCATTCCTAATCCATAGGGTTCAATATGACGTCGGTCCACCCTTTGCAGCTATAACAGCTTCAGCTCTTCTGGGAAGGCTGTCCACAAGGTTTAGGTGTGTGTTTATAGGAATTTTTGACCATTCTTCCAGAAGCGCATTTGTGAGGGCACACACTGATGTTGGACGAGAAGGCCTGGCTCTCAGTCTCCGCTCTAATTCACCCAAAGGTGTTCTATCCGGTTGAGGTCAGGACTCTGTGCAGGCCACTCAAGTTCATCCACACCAGACTCTGTCATCCATGTCTTTATGGACCTTGCTTTGTGCACTGGTGCACAGTCATGTTGGAAGAGGAAGGGGCCAGCTCCAAACTGCTGACATGGAATTGTCCAAAATGTCTTGGTATGCTGAAGAATTCAGAGTTCCTTTCACTGGAACTAAGGGGCCAAGCCCAGCTCTTGAAAAACAACCCCACTCCATAATCCCCCCCCCCTCCACCAAACTTTAGACTTGGCAAAATGCAGTCAGACAAGTACCGTTCTCCTGGCAACCGCCAAACCCAGACTCGTCCATCAGATTGCAGATGGAGAAGCACGATTTGTCACTCCAGAAAACGCATATCCACTGCTCTAGAGACCAGTGGCGGCGTGCTTTACACCACTACATCCAACGCTTTTCATTGCACTTGGTGATGTATGGCTTGGATGCAGCTGCTCGGCCATGGAAACCCATACCATGAAGCTCTCTGCGCACTGTTCTTAAGCTAATCTGAAGGCCACATGAAGTTTGGAGGTCTGTAGCGATTGACTCTGCAGAAAGTTGGCAACCTCTTCGCACTATGCACCTCAGCATCTGCTGACCCCGCTCCGTCAGTTTACGTGGCCTACCACTTTGTGGCTGAGTTGCTGTCGTTCCCAAACACTTCCTCGTTCTTATAATACAGCTGACGGTTGACTGTGGAATATTTAGGAGCGAGGAAATTTCACGACTGGATTTGTTGCAGAGGTGGCATCTTATCACAGTTCCACGCTGGAATTCACTGAGCTCCTGAGAGTGACCCATTCTTTCACAAATGTTTGTAAAACCAGCCTGCATGCCTAAGTGCTTGATTTTATACACCTGTGGCCATGGAAGTGATTGGAACACCGGATTCAGATTATTTGGATGGGTGAGCGAATACTTTTGGCAATGTAGTGTGTATATATATATATATATCTATAGCGACATATATATATATATATATATATATCTATGGCTATCCATATATGCGAAGTATCCATTTTCCACAGCTGCCTGGTGCACAACCTCCTTTGCGTACGTGCTAGAAAGTAATTAAAATGGTTATCTTTTCCCCTGGGAGGGATATAACTGGTTGCTGCGAAATGGGATTCCTTTGATACAGGATCAGGGTGGAAATTACCCATTTGGGAAAATGGAAGTCCTGTGTTCTCTATTCACACCTTCAAGTAGACAGCGCGGCACCCGAGGTATGTGGTCATGTCTTCAAAGAAGAAAGCACATCCCTTGATCCCTAGAAAGGGTTCGTGGCGATGATTGACGTTTGGGGCAATTAAAAATTAATGGAGAAACGCACGGAGCATGCCCAGAACAAGGCAGTCTGGGAAATGTAGCGCCAGACTCTTCCAGATAGGAGGCTGACCTGGGAGGGACAAGACAAACATATATAATCGGGAGCACGCCATGTGGCTCTCACTGATCACAGGGGCTTCATGTTCCATGAGGATCTGTCCATGCTGTCCATCTCCAGCCCCCCAGGAGTTGCCGAGAATTAGCTTATTTGATGTGTAAGTAAGGCTCTGTGTATTAATCCCTTTCTTTTATTTGCTGTGTACTGTGTAACTAGTGATTTATTCTATCTATAATTTTTGTAATAAATGCACTGTGATATATATATAACTTTTTTCTATATCATAAATAAATACCCATGTATTAAGTTATGCTTTCTGCCTGATATTCGATCCATGCTAACTGAAGAGACTGGAGTATTGCTTGTTGTTGTAAGCTCGAGTAGCTACGAAATTGTGAGTTGCGGTCGCTGGGGATGGTTGGGTAAGCGAGTGGTGGATTGTTGTCCACACAGTCATTGTCGGGGTCTAGGATAGACAGATAGTGGGTTGCTTAGCCCTGCGTCCTTCGCCGCAACACGCGTAGTGTTCAGGGGAACCGGTGGCAGCATAACTAAAAGAATAAGAAAGTGGGCTCAGTGATTGTGGGAAACGTAGTCACTATCTGATTCAAGACAAGACTGGTACTGCATTGCAATCCTGGAACCATTATATTGCACTCTACGTACCTGTTGCGAGAGAAAGTGTGCGGGGACGGATAGGTAAGCAAGCGCACGGGGATTGTTGTCCATGCAGTCATTATCTGGGTCTAGGATAGACAGTGAGCGGCTTAACCCGGCGTCTTTCGCAGCAGCGCGTGTAGCTGTTGTGACATTGCATAACAGAGGTGAATAGATTTCTGTGCATATTAGAGACTGTTACATACAGGGAGGTTAAACTATGTTCAAGGCACAGAAAAAGGATATTAAATCACAAACGAACAGCAAATAAAAAGGCCCAAGCTGTGATATACAGTGCTGGCAACATGTCTCAGACTCCTGAATTGTCTCACAACTCCTTTTCTGTACAATACACCAAGCTCTATAGTAAAATCTGCTACGTAGGAAATGAGTTACAGTAAGATACTGTGGCGAAATAATGGCCTGTTTTTGTTAAACACTGCTGGGACCTCATTAGCAGCTAGGAAAACATAATTTGTCAGTGTAGCAAAGAGGTAAATCTACCGTGTCCTGCATTAAAAGGGAAAATGAAAGTAAGGAGAGTGTGAATGAAAAAGTATCAATCCGGTCAAACACCTTTTGCTTTTTGATCATTTTAATAAGTGCATGCTATGCAGTTTTCAGAAAACATTGGTGGCTTAGAAACTACAAAATACGGGCTGTAGAAGAAAGGAATGGCAGGTATTAACATTCTCTCTAGATCAAGAAAGAGAGCTGACTGATCAAAATTTTAACTTCTGCTAATATGTACATTAAAAGCTAAAGACATTTAAAGGTATGGTTGACAAAGCCTACACATCCACTGAATTGTGCTCCTAATTATGTTAGTTGAACTGTCACATTTCCAGCCCTATCCCCTCAGAGCTGATCCGGGTCTTGGTTCCGGTTATGCCATTTCTGGGTTCCAAAACAGGGGTTTCCTGTTGCATTCAGCTCTCTCAACTGTCTACCTTTGCACTGATCCACTCTCTATTAAAGGTTGCTGCTCCCACAGTGCTTTGCTCCTTGATTCTGAGTCTTTCCTAGATTGTGTTGCTCTGTGTTCCTGTTTCCAGCAAGTACCTCTGTTTTGTTTGTATATTTTTGGGTCCTTGTTTTGGTTCCCTGCCTTAGTGTCTCTGTTCCCCATTGTCTTGTTTTTTATTTGCTTTGCCCTCTGATTTATATTTCTTTGGTTCCCTGTTGTCTTTGCTTTTATATGTACCTTTTGTTTATTTCTGGTTATTTCTTTCCTTGTTTATCCCGTATACCGACTATTGGCTTGTCCTGACATCTCTTTCTGGTGTTATGATCCCTGGCTATTTCTTGACTATGACTGTACCTTAACCCATGCCTTGCTGATTCCCTTTGTATGGTTCCTAGTGTGTATCAGACTCTGCACTGGTTTGTTATTTTTCTATTAGCTCAGATCCGGCTACTCTAAAGACCGGCCTGTCAATGATAGGGTTCCTTTTGGTAGTTCCCTGCAGGAGTCTCTGTCTAGCCCGGGGCTGTCCACCTCCTGTCAGTATACATATTGTCTGCAGTAGTGTCTCCTGCATATTAGGCTTTGAACCCTGGATATTGGCCCCACCTTGGCTCACGCCGGGTGCCACCGGGACATGAACGTTTTGTCGAACTGGCTTTAAAACTAGGCAAAATAGGTTGCTGTCTAAGGCCTTTCACAAACTGGGCCTCAAATTAGAACCCAATTAAGCACTGCTATAATGTAGGGATCTAGTTATATCCACTGCTCAAATTCAGTCCTTTAATCGCTAATACACCCATACTTCTACTCATTCATGTGCACAGAGAGCATCCATAAAATTACACTCTTGCATTTACAGTTTACAATCTACCATTTCTTTCTTTATTTTTTTATTCACAAGAGAGACCTGATTTTCAAGTTTGCCTGAGGCCTCAATTTCCTTACGATAAGCATTTTCAAATGATTACAGATAGTTGGATAAATTTCAAATGATTTACCTGCAAAAGTCAACATTAATGTCTATGGGATTATTGGTAGATCGAAAAACTTCAAATGATTTATCTATAAAAAGGTTTTCTAAAAAAATCTGCTTTTTGCTGAGAATGAAAAATATAAACTGTCTTTTAACCACTTGAGCTTGAAAAACATACAGGGAGCGTCCTCTCATTTCACTCCCGTGCGCGGGGGACGTTCCTCGCATGCCGTCGCACTCAATCCCCCTCCCGCCAAATACTCATCTCTCTGTCCAGGGTCCCACGCAGATCTGACTTCCTTGAAGTCATATCTGTGTATTTATACCCCTCCCGGCCAGTGGTGTATCTTGGCCTAGGCCGACAAGGCCTAGGGTGGCTATTTCCAGGGAACGGCTGCCCCGCCGCTCAATGGGACCCAGGGGTGGACTGGGCAGGGAGGCAAACGTCCCCCGGGCCGCCGCAATGCACATCCGTGAGCGTGATTGTTTTGGTAATGAATGATGTATTCACTCGCGTCTCGCCGGCCGCAGAAGCGTTAGCGCCGGCCCCACCCCCCACATGATGCCTCAGCGCAGCCTCATCCACGTAATGCTAGCGTGCCGAGCGTGGTCGACAGCCAGTGACATCGGGGAAGCCTCAGCCTGCGGACGCCTGCCTGCGTGCTGTGTGAGTGCGCAGCTGCCAGCATCCGAACTGCGTGGAGGACGACTGCGTGGAGGAGGGAGCACAGCGGAAGCCAGGCCAGCCCAGCCGCTGCCCAGGAGTGACCAGGCTGGCTGACTGAGAGACGGAGTGACTCGCATCCATTTGGTGGAAGACTTGACTTGCAGACAGTTGATGGTGAGTGCGTGGCGGCATCCCAGTCTGACCTCACCTGCTGATGCTGGGTGGCTTGGCCTGGGGACTGGGGTGAACCGTGAAAGTGCTTTGTGGGAGAGAGACTAAGTGAGGGCCTGGCCTGAGAGCCCTCTGCACCATCTGGGGTTAATAAATTGAGGGGGGGAGGCCTGCTTGGGGGAGAATAAGTGAGGGCCTGGCCTGAGGCTGAGAGCCCTCTGGGGATTAATAAATGGGGGGTGAGGGTGGCCCCGGCCTGCTTGGGGGAGTTTGAAGGGAGGCCTGAGCCCTCTGGGGGTTAAGAAATTGAGGGGTGAGGGGGTGCCCGGCCTGCTTTGGGGGAAGATTGAAGCGAGGGCCTAAGCCCTCCTGGGGGTTAATAGATTGAGGGGTGGGGGGGCCCCGGCCTGCTTGGGGGAGATTCAAATGAGGGAGCCCTCTGGGGGTTAATAAATTGAGGGCTGAGGGGTCCCCGGCCTGCTTGGGGGAGATTGAAGTGAGGGTCTGAGCCCTCTGGGGTTAATAAATTGAGGGGGGGCCTGGCCTGCTTTGGGGGAGATAAGTGATGTGAAGGCCCTGCCTGAGCCCTCTGGAGGGGTTAATAAAAGGAAGGGGCCCAGGCAGCTCCCTCTAGTGGCGGATACAAAGTATGACAGGCACAAGCAGCTCCCTCTGCTCCATCTAGTGGTGGATACAGAGTATGACAGGCACCAGTACAGAAAAACTGTTTTTATCATTTTTCTTTTTTTATAGCAAAGTATATGATATGATGAAAATAATGGTATCTTTAGAAAGTCCATTTAATGGCGAGAAATTATATATAAGGTGTGGATACAGTAAACGAGTACAAGATAATTTACAGCTAAACACAAACCACAGAAAGTTAATGTCTGTGTATATATCTGTCTCTGATACTAACCAGTGCCTCACCACGCATCCCTACAGTAATGTACAGTAAACAAGAGATGGTGAAGCGCCACACAACATGCATCCACTAGGGATGTGCGTTTCGGGTTTCGGAATTTCGGAATTTTCACGAAATTTCCCGATTCGTGTTTTCGGATCCGGCCGATTTTCGGAAAATTTTTAGATCCGAAAATGGCAGATCCGAAAAGTTTTCCGAGCCGAAACGAAATATTTTTGGAATTTTCGAATGGACTTGAAATGTGTCAAATCGAAATTTATTTTCGCTCTATTCATGATTTCGGTTCCATTTCGGTAATTCTGGACATCGTATATTTAACTATTATCGGTTATATCGCTGATTCTGTAAATTTTGTATTTGTAAATGCGAATCACTTTTTTTTGTTTCCAATGATCCGATAATTCTGTCGATACGAAAATTCCTTCGGAATCGGGTCGGATCCGATTCGTCCGCGGGTCGCGCATGCGCGCGCGCGGATGTCATAACTTTATTGAGGCAGTTTTTTGACAACTTTTTGGACAAAATATTGTTTTTATTATTCATCATGGCTGCAAGAGACGAGTGCCATTCAGACACCTCCTCATCGTCTTGCACCCATGAAACACCACCACCCAGGAAGAAGCGGGCCAGCAACATGACATTTGAGGAGATGCTCGAGCTGGTCCGGATCTTTGACAGACGAGATTACGACTGCCGTAAGGGCCCTTACGGCAGAAAGAATAACGCAAGAAAGGACCGTATCCTCGATAAGGTTCGCACCACCATCCTGAAGCTGTTCGGGAAGGACCGGACGAAGGACCAGCTCCGCAAACGCTGGTCCGACCTCAAGGTGCGCGAGGAGGAGCAGCGGAGGCACATCCGTCGCGTCATAGCCAAACGTAAGTGTCATGTTATATTGTAAAGCGCTGCGCAAACTGTTGGCGCTATATAAATCCTGTATAATAATAATAATGTGCTTGCATGTGCTAATGTGCACAGAAATACGTTGATTTATCTAGTCCTTTTTTCATGC
This sequence comes from Leptobrachium leishanense, assembly GCA_009667805.1. Taxonomy (NCBI): domain Eukaryota; kingdom Metazoa; phylum Chordata; class Amphibia; order Anura; family Megophryidae; genus Leptobrachium; species Leptobrachium leishanense. Next base: position 154,400,539 of record CM019067.1, on the reverse strand, counting down.
AATGTGATTGTGTATAGCTTTGCGTTTTCACGACTCGTCATACATGCATTTTTGCCATAGCTCTTCTTTTTTGTGATTTTACGTATTCGTGAAAATTGTGACATTTGATGTATGTAGATGAAGTTACAATGCTGGATTTCTTTTGGCACTGTGTGTATAGTCTGTAGTGTGCTGGGGGGGTTGTTGTGATTGAGTGATGCATACGAGATGACCCGCAGCTTGCCCAATATTGGCTCCCATCTGCGCATCAATAAAAATCTCTGCGTCTCTAAGTGGTAGGATGGGACATGTAGTTCTTCTGAAAGTGCATCCAAACAGAGCCGCGTTCAATACGTCCTCAGCAGCTGCTGAATTGTTGCAGCGCAGCAATTCAGTTTGCTGCAGCAGTGTCATTATTGAACGCTTTAGATGCAAATTTCAAAACAAAATGGCGGATTTCTGTTGTTTCTGCAATATCCAGTTTTATTCGCAGAAACTGAAAGTGAAACTGAGGCTGAGGCCTTCTATAAAATAACTAAAAGCAGTCGCACAATGCGTTTTGTACGCACACAACACAAATAATAGTTTTTATTGAATAAACGTAATGTTTACTTCTGAAAGACATATATTACCGTTCAATTATATATTTTTATGTGCAGAGGAATAATAAATAAATATTTTGTGACTTTAGAACTATGAGATGGGAGTAGTGGTGGGTCAAGCTGGTAGTGCTAGTGGGTAGTGGAGGGGTGTCGCAATACTTTCGGCAATATATTGTATAGATATACCATTATTTTTTGGATTTGGCAGAAGACAGGAAGAAGGCAGCATCTGCCCCGGCGGGCACCAGTGCCCCAGTGGAGGAGGAGCCACGGGCGACCACCAGCGCTGGTATATACTGTTTTATTTTGCAACGACTTTTGGTCAAAAATAAATCAGTTTTGTTGTTTACTGTATTTTTTATTTCTTTAATTTCTTATAGCACCGGATGAGATGCTGACGGTGGTGGTGTAGGAGGAGTCGGAGCCTCAGGAGGCCGCCAGCACTGGTATATACTACTGTTATATTTTTTCAAGACTTTCAGTCAAAAATAGAAACCTGCTTTACTTACTGTATTTTCCTTCTTTCATTTATTGGATATATAGAAGGAGAAGCCAGACCGGACACGTCCTCCAGTGTCAGGATGATAAATCGGGAGGTGATCGGCGAGCTACGCCTGGCTGTTACCTCCATAGATGCCATCCAGGAACTGCTCCAGGAATTGCGGGAGCATATAAGCAATGCCGCTGACATCCTGGAGCGGCAGTGAGACCAGCCTCCTCCCGAAATTGCGCAGCGCTTTACAATATAACATGACACTTACGTTTGGCTATGACGCGACGGATGTGCCTCAGCTGCTCCTGCTCGCTCGTGCTTTGAGGTCGGACCAGCGTTTTCGGAGCTGGTCCTTCGTCCGGTCCTTCCCGAAAAGCTCCAGGATGGTGGTGCGTAGCTTGTCAAGGATACGATCCTTGCGGGTGTTATTCTTCCTGCCGTAAGGGCCCTTACGGCAGTCATAATCTTTGTAATCAAAGATGCGGACCAGCTCCAACATCTCCTCAAATGCCAGTAATTATCTCAAGTGAACCAATATTCTGAACAAGATGTTCGCCTGGCTTACAATGGCGGCCATCTTCCAGTCTATTTCCACTACACTATGTTTGTTTGTGTTGTTTGTGCCCCTGTTGGGCAGTTTGCCATCCTTGGCATGTTCCCTTCCCTTCCCCATGTTGTAAATAAATTTTCTATTTTTTCTATATTTTCCTGTTTGTGTGCGTTGCTTTTCCTTACTTAATAAGTTAATATGTATTGCTTGGTTTCCACACTGTTAAAATTATATGTACATAAATTTATTGACATTTCTATGGACCCTTTGTCATAAATTTGTCAACATATTTCTGGCCATGAATGTGACTGTGCACATTCTATACTTCCTGCCTGGCCAAAAAATGTCACACACTAACACAACCTTGTTGTACTGCCTTGAGATTTGATTACCGACGTGGCCTGGTTTTGTTAAGCTTAGGCGATGTCACAACAACACGGATTTCTGTCCACAGTCACATTCATGTATACCAAGAATTTATCAAAAAATATTGATGGCAGCACTGCGTGAAGTCTTCTCCGACACAACCCAAAGATCCTCAGTGCGGCTCAGGTCTAGTTTATTTGTCCCTGTTTGCAGCTTCATGCAACACCTCCTCCCAGCTATGAGCTCTCTCTCTCCCACCGCTGCCCGCTAAGACGCTGCCCGCCAACATGGTCACGTCTTTGCAGGAAGACAACAGCGTGGGGGAACGGCAGCTGCCGACAGTCCCAAGACCTCGTCACAATGACGTCAGTTCTGGAGTTAACCCCTAACTGCGACCAATGGTGGAGATAGGGGGTTCATTGGAACCCCCTATCTCCTGATCCGCGGCAGCTATCGGTTGGTTAATGTTTGGTATCTTTGGATCGACCAGAGCATGGCCTTTCCAACAATACCAACATGACAATGTTAAAAATTATAAAAAATTAAAATATAAAAAAAAATAAAACAGGTTTTTTGTTTTGTTTTGTTAATGCAGCAATATTGTTCCCATTTCAATTATAATGTGAACAATGATGCTGCACTAAGGATTTTTGTATGGGGTGCGTTTTTTTAAAAATAGTGTAATTTTCACCCAAAAAAATATAACAAGTCCCCTTTTCAATTTTTTTTAACAAACGCAACTCATAAAATATAACCGCAAACACTCGCATGTTAAAATGTGAAAAAAATACTTTACACCTTGTAAAACAACATTGAAAATTCAAATTTTATTGCATTTTTTGTTATAATATACAGACAGGACATGACGCATACATATGATAATGATAATTTATGAATCATCTGCCGAGTCTGCCGGAAAGAACGATATATAACATGTCTGGGTCATATTATAAAATAAGGCTTCAAAAAACGCGTTTAAACAAGAGGAGCGAAACTGTTAAAAATTAGCTCAGCAGCAGACCGCAGCGCCGCACAAGGCGTGAAGGGAAGCCGTGAAATGCCTCAGCAGCGAAAGGGTTATTATTTTTTTTTTTGTCTGTTTTAAATAATTTTTTTATTTTTTTTTCAGATCATTTTGATCAACTATTTTTCCGTTTTAAAACCTTTTTGTTCTGGTTTTTATTTTTAAAGTCAGACCATTCGGGTCAGTTTAGCGTTTTTTTTATATTTAAAATTTTTATTTTTGTAAATAAATCAGCATATAATCAAACATATGAAAGCAAGGGCCACGCAGGACCATCCACAGCAGAAGTATCACGTGTGAAAAATAATAAACATCCCCTAAAGGGGGGTCTCAGCATATAATAGAATCAAGAGGGGGGAGGGAAGGGGGGTAGCGGGTGGAGAAAAAATACACTTAAACAGTATTATGCCACAAAACAAAAAAAAGAAAGAAAAAAAAAGGGGGGTGTCCTCATAGCGTCTCAAGGAAACAAACATCCCCAGCGGGGAGCAAAAACGTTTAGGCAGCAAGAGGGTTTCAAGGTATAAACTCAGCGTGGGGGGGGGAAACAAAAATCAAAAATAAACTGATGCGGGCTAAAGAACAGCGGGAGGGGGCGCACATCAAAAAGAAGGAAGTCCCTGGAAGAGAGCCGGCCACAATGAGGATAAAGGACAGTCCCGCCGGACAAAGTAGCACTTCAGCCCGTGTCCAATAGCGGAATCGGGGTCACAACAGGCCAGTGGCGTAGCGTGGGTTGTCAGCGCCCGAGGCCAGCCAAGAATTGTGCGCCCCCCCAACCTGTAGACACGTTATCGATATTGCCCCAGCTCACACATAGATATTGCCCCAGCTCTCACATGGATATTGCCCAGCTCACACATGAATATTGCCCCAGCTCTCACATGGATATTGCCCCAGCTCACACATGAATATTGCCCCAGCTCTCGCATGGATATTGCCCCAGCTCTCACATGGATATTGCCCCAGCTCTCACATGGATACTGCCCCAGCTCACACATGGATATTGCCCCAGCTCTCACATGGATATTGCCCCAGCTCACACATGGATATTGCCTCAGCTCATGGGATTTGCCCCAGCTCATGGGATTTGCCCCAGCTCACACATGGATTTGCCCCAGCTCACACATGGATTTGCCCCAGCTCATGGATTTGCCCCAGCTCTCACATGGATTTGCCCCAGCTCACACATGGATTTGCCCCAGCTCACACATGGATTTGCCCCAGCTTACACATGGATTTGCCCCAGCTCTCACATGGATTTGCCCCAGCTCATGGATTTACCCCAGCTCACACATAGATTTGCCCCAGCTCTCACATGGATTTGCCCCCAGCTCATGGATTTGCCCCCAGCTCATGGATTTGCCCCCAACTCATGGATTGCCCCCAGCTCATGGATATGCCCCCAGCTCATGGATTTGCCCCAGCTCATGGATTTGCCCCAGCTCATGGGATTTGCCCCAGCTCACACATGGATTTGCCCCAGCTCACACATGGATTTGCCCCAGCTCACACATGGATTTGCCCCAGCTCTTACATGGATTTGCCCCCAGCTCATGGATTTACCCCAGCTCACACATGGATTTGCCCCCAGCTCATGGATTTGCCCCCAGCTCATGGATTTGCCCCCAACTCATGGATTTGCCCCCAGCTCATGGATTTGCCCCCAACTCATGGATTTGCCCCCAGCTCATGGATTTGCCCCCAGCTCATGGATTTGCCCCCAACTCATGGATTTGCCCCCAGCTCATGGATTTGCCCCCAGCTCTCACATGGATTTGCCCCAGCTCTCACATGGATTTGCCCCAGCTCTCACATGGATTTGCCCCAACTTACACATGGATTTGCCCCAGCTCTCACATGGATTTGCCCCAGCTCTCACATGGATTTGCCCCAGCTCTCACATGGATTTGCCCCAGCTTACACATGGATTTGCCCCAGCTCTCACATGGATTTGCCCCCAGCACATGGATTTGCCCCAGCTCTCACCTGGATACTCGGGCCAGCTCCGGCAGGGGTTGAGGGGACCCAGATGCCGGGCAGCGCGAGAGTGCCTGCCCGGTCCTGAACAGTCCGTCCTGTTGAAGTGGAGTCGGCTGCGTGCGTGCGCAGGTCACGTGGTCCGGCCAGTCAGGTGGTACAGAGACTCAGTACCACCTGATTAGCCGGACCACGTGACCGGCTGCGCCTGCACGCAGCCGCCTCCCCTTTAACCGGACGTACTGTTTAGGACCGGCAGGCACTCTCGCGCTGCCCGGCATCTGGGTCCCCTCAACCCCCGGGCCAGTTTTAGGGGCGCAAATGCGCCCCTAACAAAACTGCGCACGGGGCCACGGCCCCCCCACGCTACGCCACTGCAACAGGCAGCTCTCCACAGAGCGCTTCGATCTGTCCTGACACCGCAGACATAGAAGCGCGTAGTGTTGGTGGGCTCGATCGCATCCCCCACATGCCGTGGCCATCAGGCATCTCCCGGGTCGGAGCAGGGATTATGACGTAGGGCCAGGATAGTTGTTCCATCAGCTTAAGAAACCTCTCCAGGTTCCTCTCTGTCACAAAAAAGCCACCTGATTCCCGACGGCCGGTGCAGGGAAGTCATCTTCTGATACGCACGTGCAGGGGGTCAGCGGCTTCCCCAGGCACTGGTCCGCAGTAGCAGGGGGTTCCTCATCCCCATCGGGCACCACTCCGGCATGCAAGCTGCAGGTAATCGACAGGCTTAGCTGAGCCGGGTAATCCGATGGTGGCGACGCTGTATCCCCAGTTATAGCATCCGACCTCGCCATCACCTTCGGGCCATCTCCCTGCAGTCCCTCAATGCGGCAAGCATCCGGCGCAGAACCCCTTTGGTCAGCGGGCCATCCTCCTCCTCCCCGATAGAATCAGCAAGCAGGCCTCGAGGCCTGAGTCCACAGCTCCATCTCCTCCAGAGAGGGGGGGGAAGACGCCATCCCTCCTTCCCGCAGGTCCATCCGCCGTCCCCAAGGGATATTCATCGGCATTGACCGAGAGACGTGGGCCCACCATCTCCCCAGTCTTCAACACAGCTTGGGACGGGGCGGTCAGATCCGCAAGATCAGTGGGCATCCAATGGCGGGAGATAGTCACCAAGATGGCCGCCGGCCCCTCACAACAATCTGATTCCTCAGCCAGCAGTCGAGTCTCCAGTCCGGAGGGGAGGCTAAACGGGCTCCGGACGGGTGAACACCGATGGCCAGCCACACAGGCACTTGTAAACACAAAAATTGGGGCAGATATACTCAGCTGAAGGTCCTTAAGCAGGGAGGACATGCGGAGCTCCTCAAGAACACGTCCGCTCCGCTCGTAGCCGGCCACGCCCCAGTTTAGCGTTTTTTAAATCGTTTTGTTCATTTTTTTTGTTCCTTGGCTTTCATACCATTTTTTATGTGATTAAATAAAGTTGTGAAATGTATATTCATAAGAAAAAAAGGATCTTTATTTAATTAAAAAAAAACACGATAAAATCGCCAGAATTATCGTATCGACAGAATGAATTATCGGATCCGAAAAACAAACCAAAAATTTATTATAAAAAAATATATAAAGTATAAAAAAGTAAACCATAGTAGTTTACATCAAAACGAATAGAGTTAGGCAGCTTTGAAACGAGGAGAACAGACGTTCCCAAAAAAACGAAAATTTCCGAAATCACGAAAAGTCGATACAAAAAACGAGCAAAGTGACACGAAAATACGAAAAATGGTCGAGGAGAACAGACGTTCCGAAAAAACGAAAAGTCACAAAATCACGAAAAGTCGATACAAAAAAACTAGCAAAGTGACACGAAAATACGAAAAATGGTCGATATTCCGAAAAAAAATGTACACGAAAAACGAGTCGAGCCGAACCGAATCGAAACAGAAATCGGCCGAAACGAGCCGAATCGAAAAGTTTAAACATTCGAACCGAATCGAACCGAAAAAAAAATCGGTGCACAAGCCTAGCATCCACCACCAAGGCACTTCAATTAGCCAGTACCAGGAATAAGAGGTTTCCCCTAAACCAAAGCACACAGATATAAAAATATATATATAACCTGATATGGCGCAATTTTGCTGTTAGAGGTCCTTGGGTCTCACGATTACATAGAAAATATAATGATACAGGATAATGGTGCAGTATAATATGACAAGTGCGCATTAGATGGAATTCAAACAGTATCTCACTCACAAATATAGAGCCCAAACACTGGCTCAGAGTGGATCCACGCGTGCAGGTCGATTGCCTTCAAGTTTCTCAGGTGACCCCCACCTTATTTGGAATTCCTCAGCAACAGTATGTAATAGAAATACCGAAAAAGAAACCTCCTTGCGCAGATCAAACTTAGCTCCCAAGTAAGTATTATAGAGAGTTTGTACTTACATTTAAAGGAGCCACATGGCTCTAGAGAAATCGCCCCTGGGTTTTGTTGGGACTAGACAACCCAAATGAAAACCACTAAGGATCCAAGAAATGCAAGATATAGACAGGATGCACGAAAAATAATAAAAGAATTATTAAAACATAAGTTAAAATATGCCGGAACGCGTTTCGCCGCGCTGAGAAGCGGCTTCATCAGCTGGTACCGGTACCTGGTAGCAATATCTTCTAAACCTGAAAAGTGATTTACAGCTTCTCACGTGTGCTGCAGGGACCTTCTGTGCAACGGCGCAACCTTAGCTGCTGAAATGCAATTTAGTTCTAGTTGGTCAATTAGCACACAAAGTACAGCGCTTGCTTCAGGGTGTAGTTTATCTGTATGATCTGATTCATTTATAGCCTGTTTAATATAAAATAGTGCAAATTTATGTTCTAAAACGTGCCACGTATACTGTACTTTGTATATATTGTATACTTGACCTGGATATAAAGCCTTGGCTTCTCATTTCTTATATGCAATACTAATTATTAATCCCTATTTGTTTCCTGTTCATAAAACAGTTTAGCTTGTTCCATATTCAAAACTATGGAGAGCAAAACATCAAAAAGTAAGGAGAAAGGCGGCGCTCAAAAAGTTCGCGAGAAAAGGACCAAACAACTTGAAATAGCAGCAAAGGATCCTAAGCAAATGAAATGATCTTTTGCAGCACCAGCGGTGAGTTGAATTTCATTAAAGTATTAAACGGATATGAATCTTTTGATAAATTGATCCATTGAAGATGCAAATAAAAGCTGTTTAAGTTCAGTGCTATGGAATATGTTGGTGCTATATATACAGTTGTGTTCAAAATTATTCAACCCCCAATGCTGTAAAGGGTTTTAGGGAATTTAGTGTACATTTGTAATTGTATTCAGAATGAAATCCTACAAGGACTTTTTAAAGAACCATATGCAACTAAAATGACATCAATTGGTTTTGTAATACAGTAGTAAATGTTTATTTTGTGAATTCTTCATTGACACAATTATTCAACCCCTTAAAGACTACCACTCTGAAGAACAGAGGTTCATTCAAGTGTTTTCAATCAGGTATTGAAAACACCTGTGGATGTCACGGAGCAGCAATAAAGCATAATAAGCACCAATTAGGCAGCTTTAAAATGACTGTGATACTAAGCTCCTTCTAGACATTTACTGGTGTGGTTACAAACATGGTGAAGTCAAGAGAATGGTCCAGGAAGACAAGAGAAGAGGTGATTACTCTTCACAGGAAGGGCAATGGCTATAAGAAGATTGCAAAGATGTTAAACATACAAAGAGAGACCATAGGAAGCATCATTCGCAAATTCAAGGCAAAGGGCACTGTTGAAACGCTACCTGGTCGTGGCAGAAAGAAGATGCTGACTTCGACTGCTGTGCGCTACCTGAAGTGTAGAGTGGAGAAAAGTCCCCATGTGACTGCTGAGGAACTGAGAAAAGATTTGTCAGATGTGGGTACTGAAGTTTCAGCTCAGACAATACGGTGCACACTGCGTAATGAAGGCCTCCATGCCAGAACTCCCAGGCGCACCCCCTTGCTGTCTCCAAAGAATAAGAGTCGGCTGCAGTATGCCAAAAGTCATGTGGACAAACCACAGAAGTTTTGGGATAGTGTTCTGTGGACTGATGAAACAAAATTAGAACTGTTTGGGCCCATGGATCAACGCTATGTTTGGAGGAGGAAGAACAAGGCCTATGAAGAAAAACACCTTGCCTACTGTGAAGCATGGCGGGGGGTCAGTCATGCTTTGGGCTGTTTTGCTTCTGCAGGTACAGGGAAGCTTCAGCGTGTGCAAGGTACCATGAATTCTCTTCAGTACCAGGAGATATTGGATGACAATGTGATGCAGTCCGTCACAACCTGAGGCTTGGGAGACGTTGGACCTTTCAACAGGACAATGATCCCAAGCATACCTCCAAGTCCACTAGAGCATGGTTGCAGATTAAAGGCTGGAACATTTTGGAGTGGCCATCTCAGTCACCTGACTTAAATCCGATTGAGAACCTCTGGTGGGACTTAAAGAAAGCAGTTGCAGTGCGCAAGCCTAAGAATGTGACTGAACTGGAGGCTTTTGCCCATGACGAATGGGCGAAGATACCTGTAGATCGCTGCAAGACACTTGTGTCAAGCTATGCTTCACGTTTAAAAGCTGTTAGTACAACATCCTTTTACAGTTATAAGAATGAATGTCACTTGGGGGTTGAATAAAACTGATAATGATGTGAGCACATAAAAGACATTTGTGGTTATTTCATTATAAATGTTATGTTATATTTGTCTGACCTACACGTGCCTCTTTGATTTAATTGTAAGCAAGATGACTGAATGATCAAAATCAATGTCAAACTGGCCAAAACACTCAATTTCAGTGGGGGTTGAATAATTTTGAACACAACTGTAACTGTAATTATTAATTTAACTTGAAACTAATACTTTAGTAAGTTGTATTTGCTGCTAAAGCTCACTGGCTCCGAAATACATCTTCCAGGCCCTATTGGCGGATGAATGACACTCTTTTGCATCTTTGGAAGAAAATTTTGCTTTATTTAGGACTGGGGCATTTATATATTAAAAGAATATATGTTAAATTCTTGACTTTAAATTTTTAACTACAAAGTCCCTTTAAATTGGAGTTTCTCTTTTTGGCTCTGCGTGAACATTCTCTTTTCTAGACATCTTTTCTATAAAAAAATTTGACCTTTTGATATCATGGCTTTTATTTTTTTTTAGGGTTCTGCTGCAGCAGTATCTAAAACAACACCATCAGAGGTATGCACAGAAACAGTGCGCAAAGTTCAAGTGCTTTAATCGAAGCAGAGTTGGACTCTGAATGCAGCTCTGAAATGATTACTTGGCAACAGTCACCCAGTCCTTGCTCTGCAACTATAAGAGGGTTATTCAAAGAGATTCGAAAAGTCACCGCACGTTCGGTGACTGTTCGTTCTCTTCAATTCGGTTCCTTTTGCCGATCCCATTTCGGTGACCCTGCGGTGTATTCAGCAAACACCACAGGGTCCCCGAATTGCAGGGAAAAGCTACCGCAAACCCGACGAAAACGAACCGCAAAACCCAGCAAATGCACGCCGAACACCCTCTAAAACATCTGGATTAACCTGCCGAAAACCACGGAAAAACCCGAGCAGGAGCTGATCATCCGCAGCGAAGCCGCCGGAAAAAGCCGAGAAAGCCGAGACCGCAGACAGAGTGAAGTGAATAAATTAGAAAAATAGTTTGTATGAATGTTTGAAAAGTGAAACACTGTTTGCAAAGAAACTACTGAGCGAAAATGTCTGAAATTTACATATGAGGTCCAGGGAATGATAATAAAGAAGGCTGTCACAGAAAAAATAAGTAAAGTTAAAAAATAAAAAATAAAAAAAATCGGACTTTTTAAAAAAAAAAAAGAAATTCAGAAAAATGCTTAAAATATCCTAAAAAAAATCGATAAATATACTCTTTACTGCAGAATTTTATAATGAATGGTTTATTAGATATTGAATTAAAACGGGAATATTTTTAACATTGAAGCCTATGGGATTCTCCTGAATAAATTTGCCGAATTAAACCACCGAATGGCAGGGCATTTCGGGAACCTTTCACTGCTGGTTTGTGTTCTCTGAATAGCCGAAGCAGTGCTTTTTCATGGGGATTTCACTGCCCTCGAACAGGCACTGAACAGGCACCGTATGTTCAGGCAATTCGCCAGGATTTGGCGAACTGCCTGCTCTCTGGATAGCCGAATGGCCAAGAAAGGTAACCGAACGCGGATTTTCAGCATTCGGTTACCCTTCTCAAGCAATTCAGATCTCTTTGAATAACCCTGTAAGTCTTCAAGATATAGAAGGTTGTAGAAGACCTGCAGTTTCTGATGTGCTGTTCAAAACCACTAACACTCCTTTTAGTCTTCCTTCTACCTGTTCCACTGCGGAAAAAATAGCATTTGTGGAAATGCATCCTCTCCAGCCAAGTAATACCGAGTGTGAAGATCTTCCCTTTAAAGACTCCAATTTTTATTTTCGTCGAAATCCAAATGGAGACCTTATTAGGCGCTCTTGGCTTACTTGCAGAGTTAGCAACCGGAAGGCTGATGCATTTTTTTGCAGTATATGCATTGCATTTTCGAATTCTACTTTACCATTCGTTAGTGTTTGTACAAATTTTAGGCATTGCTAACAAACATGAGACATCAATATCTCACTGTGATGCTGTTAATACGTAGTTTACTATAAAAAAGAACAGAAATATTGATACATTAATAAACCGGGCACATGCTTACAAAAAAAAAGGAGATTTTATTATTATTCTTTATTTATAAAGCGCCAGCATATTCCGCAGCGCTGTACAATAGGCACAGTATAGACAGGGTTACAATACAATACATTGAACAACATTTGACAAACATTACAGGAGGAGATGAGGGCCCTATTCCCGTAGGAACTCACAATCTAGGAGGGTTGGGGTTGGAAACAGGAGGAGAGGACTGTAAGGTTAGAGTGATTGATGATTGCGTCAGTGAGTTGGGTGGTAGGCTTCCCTAAATAGGAACGTTTTAAGGGAGCGTTTGAAAGAAGAGAAGTTAGGGGAAAGTCTGACAGTACGAGGGAGAGCGTTCCAGAGAGTGGGGGCTGCACGTGAGAAATCCTGCAGTCTATCATGGGAAGAGGTGATGCGGGGAGAAGCTAGTCACTGTTTGACCTTAGGGAGTGGGCTGGGGTGTATTTGGTGATTAGTGAGGACAGGTAGTGGGGAGCTGAGTTAGTGAGGGTTTTGTAGGTAAGGATAAGGATTTTGAACTTAATTCTGCAGTGGATGGGGAGCCAGTGAAGGGACTCGCAGAGGGGAGCGGCAGAGACAGAGCGGCGGGTGAGGTGGATTAGCCTGGCGGAGGCGTTCAGGATGGATTGTAGGGGGGGAGAGGCGGGACAGAGGGAGGCCAGATAAGAGATTATTGCAATAGTCAAGTCGGGAGATTACCAGGGTGTGTATGAGTTGTTTTGTGGTGACAGCGGTAAGAAATGGCCGAATTCTGGAAATATTACGCAGTTGGTATCGGCAGGAGGAGGAAAGAGACAGGATGTGGGGGATGAAGGAAAGAGCCGAGTCAAGTGTAACTCCGAGATGCATTTCATTACATCAATATTCTGACGTATCTTTGATATTGTCAAACTGCTGGCAAAACAAGGATTACCTTTTCGTGCCCATGGAACTAATGAATCATTGTACAATTTGAACAATCGTGAAATTAACCATGGGAACATTTTAGCGATGGTTTTATTTCTTTCAAATTATGATGTTCCTCTTAAAAATCATATTGAAAAATGTATTTTGGAAAGTGAAAGAAGGAAAAAAACTGCGAACCAGGAGACTCATGACAAAACAGACAGCTGGTCGGGGATCCCTTGTGACATTTTTGTCATATAATACCGTAAAAAAAGTAATCATGGCAATCGTGCAGAGCATGAAGACATCAATAGTGTTGGAAATTGGAGAGAAGAGATTTAGTATACAAGTAGATTCAAAGCAAGATGTTGGAGTAGTTGACCAAGCTACAGTGGTAGTTAGATATGTAAAAGAGGAATCGGTTAAGGAACGTCTTATCTCTGTTTTACCAGTGAAAGACACATCAGGAAGAGGACTCAATGAACTCTTAAAATCAAGTTTTCAAGTTCTTGGATTGAATTACGAAAAGATAGCAGGGGAATCGTTTGATAGAGCAGAAAACATGAGATGCGCTTATGTGGGTTTGCCTGCTCATACTGCCAAGGAATTGTCCAACTCTATTTACATTTGGTGCTATAGTCACCTCTTAAACCTGTGCATCTGTGATTGGTGTGATGTTCTAGAAGCAAAAAAAATTTTTTTGGTCTCCTACATCAGTTAGGATCATTTGTTGGAGATTCTCACAAGAGAATGAATGTTTGGAGGGATCAGCTTGAAAAGCGACATGAGAAAATGTTCAGGCTGCAAAAAATTGGAGAGACAAGATGGTGGGCTAAAGATAAAGCCCTCAACTGGCTGTTTGGTGAAAAACACTCTCTATTTTTGGACACACTAGAAGTTTTATTGTTGGTTTCAAAACTTACACAGTCGGATTCAAAAACAACTTCTGAAGCTAATTCTCTGTCAGAAAACCTTTGTATCTTTAAGACCATTTTAACAGCAAATCTTTTTTTGTCTGTTTTTGATGTTGTTGGACCGGTTACAAAATATCTGCAAACAAGTGGTCTAGACCAGTGTTTCTCAAGTGGTGTGTCGTGATCCAAAAGGGGGTCACGACCAGGGGTGGACTGGGTCTCGGGGCAAGTGCCCCAGGCTTCTCTAATGCCTGGGACCCACTGATGCATCATACCTGCAGCAGCGGGTCCCAGACGGTGTGGCTACCTCTGAATTTTCCCAGGTGCAACCTGGAGCCCGCTGCATCAGGTAAGATACTCTGTAATTGCAAGGTGGGGGAGGGGAGAGAATCCAATGGGAAGGTGTGGGGGAAGGACTCAGTGACTGGCAGCAGCTCTGTACTCCCAACACCGTGAGCCACTGTGCACAATGCATACCTGAGTGAAGCAATGGCTGTTGGGTAAGGGGGGACTCCCTATTTATGCAGCCTTCTTTCTGAATAACTGTTATTCTGTCTGTCCATCTATATCTGTGTGTCCTTCTGTATATTTTTCCATATGACCTTGTATCTATGTCTTACTCTCCATTTCTCCTCATCTCTCTCCTTTCTCCCTCTATCACTCTCTCCCTTTTACTCTATAAATCTCTCCTCTTCCTTTCCTGCCTTCCTATGGATGTGATAATCCCTGAGAATTCTCAGCAGAATCACACTGCTTCCTGATCCCGGCCTCCCGGCATACCAGGGACGTGTGGTGAAGTCAGTGACTGGTGAGGCACTGGCTAGTATCAGAGCCAGATCTACACAGGTTACGTAGGTTCAGTGCTCCCAAGATCTTGCTGCTCTCAGTGCTGCCCAGGATGTGGCTGCTCTCAGTGCTCCCTAGACTCTGGCTCAGGGTCGTCTTTAGCGCGGGGCAAAAGCCCCGGGCCCAGTCATTGTTAGGGGGCCCAAGGCAGCTGCTCCCAGCCTGCAAAAATCATGGCATCGCGTGCTGTCTCCCCTTTGTAAGGGCATGTGACCACAGAAAGGAAATGAGGCCTTGCGAGAGATGCGGTTGGCTCCTCCCCTTTTCTTCAATATGCAGTTCCCCTTCTCTCGCCGGCCCGGGTCCCAGCTGGGTATGTGAAACACTGCTGGAGCCTGGGTGCGTGATGTGAAACTCTGCTGGAGCCTGGGTGTGTGATGTGAAACTCTGCTGGAGCCTGGGTGTGTGATGTGAAACTCTGCTGGAGCCTTGGTGTGTGATGTGAAACACTGCTGGAGCCTGGGTGTGTGATGTGAAACTCTGCTGGAGCCTGGGCGTGTGATGTGAAACTCTGCTGGAGCCTGGGTGTGTGATGTGAAACTCTGCTGGAGCCTGGGTGTGTGATGTGAAACTCCACTGGAGCCTGGGTGTGTGATGTGAAACTCCGCTGGAGCCTGGGTGCGTGATGTGAAACACTGCTGGAGCCTGGGTGCGTGATGTGAAACACTGCTGGAGCCTGGGTGTGTGATGTGAAACACTGCTGGAGCCTGGGTGATGTGTGTGAAACACTGCTGGAGCCTGGGTGTGTGATGTGAAACACTGCTGGAGCCTGGGTGTGTGATGTGAAACACTGCTGGAGAATGGGTGTGTGATGTGAAACACTGCTGGAGCCTGGGTGCGTGATGTGAAACTCTGCTGGATCCTGGGTGCGTGATGTGAAACTCTGCTGGATCCTGGGTGCGTGATGTGAAACTCTGCTGGAGCCTGGGTGCGTGATGTGAAACTCTGCTGAAGCCTGGGTGCGTGATGTGAAACTCTGCTGGAGCCTGGGTGTGTGATGTGAAACACTGCTGGAGCCTGGGTGTGTGATGTGAATCTCTGCTGGAGCCTGGGTGTGTGATGAGAAACTCTGCTGAAGCCTGGGTGTGTGATGTGAAACACTGCTGGAGCCTGGGTGTGTGATGTGAAACACTGCTGGAGCCTGGGTGTGTGATGTGAATCTCTGCTGGAGCCTGGGTGGTGTGATGAGAACTGCTGGAGCCTGGGTGTGATGTGAAACACTGCTGGAGCCTGGGTACGTGATGTGAAACTCTGCTGGAGCCTGGGTGTGTGATGTGAAACTCTGCTGGAGCTGGGTGCGTGATGTGAATGAAACACTGCTGGAGCCTGGGTGTGTGATGTGAAACTCTGCTGGAGCCTGGGTGTGTGATGTGAAACTCTGCTGGAGCCTGGGTGCGTGATGTGAAACTCTGCTGTAGCCTGGGTGGGTGATGTGATGTGAACTCTGCTGGAGCCTGGGTGTAATGTGAAACTCTGCTGGAGCCTGGGTGCATGATGTGAAACTCTGCTGGATCCTGGGTGCGTGATGTGAAACTCTGCTGGATCCTGGGTGCGTGATGTGAAACTCTGCTGGAGCCTGGGTGCGTGATGTGAAACTCTGCTGGAGCCTGGGTGCGTGATGTGAAACTCTGCTGGAGCCTGGGTGTGTGATGTGAATCTCTGCTGGAGCCTGGGTGTGTGATGTGAAACTCTGCTGGAGCCTGGGTGTGTGATGTGAATCTCTGCTGGAGCCTGGGTGTGTGATGAGAAACACTGCTGGAGCCTGGGTGTGATGTGAAACACTGCTGGAGCCTGGGTGCGTGATGTGAAACTCTGCTGGAGCCTGGGTGCGTGATGTGAAACTCTGCTGGAGCCTGGGTGCGTGATGTGAATGAAACACTGCTGGAGCCTGGGTGTGTGATGTGAAACTCTGCTGGAGCCTGGGTGTGATGTGAAACTCTGCTGGAGCCTGGGTGCGTGATGTGAAACTCTGCTGTAGCCTGGGTGGGTGATGTGATGTGAAACTCTGCTGGAGCCTGGGTGTAATGTGAAACTCTGCTGGAGCCTGGGTGTGTGATGTTAAACACTGCTGGAGCCTGGGTGTGTGATGTGAAACTCTGCTGGAGCCTGGGTGCGTGATGTGAAACACAGCTGGAGCCTGGATGCGTGATGTGAAACTCTGCTGTAGCCTGGGTGGGTGATGTGATGTGAAACTCTGCTGGAGCCTGGGTGTAATGTGAAACTCTGCTGGAGCCTGGGTGCATGATGTGAAACTCTGCTGGATCCTGGGTGCGTGATGTGAAACTCTGCTGGATCCTGGGTGCGTGATGTGAAACTCTGCTGGAGCCTGGTGCGTGATGTGAAACTCTGCTGAAGCCTGGGTGCGTGATGTGAAACTCTGCTGGAGCCTGGGTGTGTGATGTGAATCTCTGCTGGAGCCTGGGTGTGTGATGTGAAACTCTGCTGGAGCCTGGGTGTGTGATGTGAATCTCTGCTGGAGCCTGGTGTGTGATGAGAAACACTGCTGGAGCCTGGTGTGATGTGAAACACTGCTGGAGCCTGGGTGCGTGATGTGAAACTCTGCTGGAGCCTGGGTGCGTGATGTGAAACTCTGCTGGAGCCTGGGTGCGTGATGTGAATGAAACACTGCTGGAGCCTGGTGTGTGATGTGAAACTCTGCTGGAGCCTGGGTGTGTGATGTGAAACTCTGCTGGAGCCTGGGTGCGTGATGTGAAACTCTGCTGTAGCCTGGGTGGGTGATGTGATGTGAAACTCTGCTGGAGCCTGGGTGTAATGTGAAACTCTGCTGGAGCCTGGGTGTGTGATGTTAAACACTGCTGGAGCCTGGGTGTGTGATGTGAAACTCTGCTGGAGCCTGGGTGCGTGATGTGAAACACAGCTGGAGCCTGGATGCGTGATGTGAAACTCTGCTGTAGCCTGGGTGGGTGATGTGATGTGAAACTCTGCTGGAGCCTGGGTGTAATGTGAAACTCTGCTGGAGCCTGGATGTGTGATGTTAAACACTGCTGGAGCCTGGGTGTGTGATGTGAAACTCTGCTGGAGCCTGGGTGCGTGATGTGAAACTCTGCTGGAGCCTGGGTGCATGATGTGAAACTCTGCTGGATCCTGGGTGCGTGATGTGAAACTCTGCTGGATCCTGGGTGCGTGATGTGAAACTCTGCTGGAGCCTGGGTGCGTGATGTGAAACTCTGCTGAAGCCTGGGTGCGTGATGTGAAACTCTGCTGGAGCCTGGTGTGTGATGTGAATCTCTGCTGGAGCCTGGGTGTGTGATGTGAAACTCTGCTGGAGCCTGGGTGTGTGATGTGAATCTCTGCTGGAGCCTGGGTGTGTGATGAGAAACACTGCTGGAGCCTGGGTGTGATGTGAAACACTGCTGGAGCCCGGGTGCGTGATGTGAAACTCTGCTGGAGCCTGGGTGCGTGATGTGAAACTCTGCTGGAGCCTGGGTGCGTGATGTGAATGAAACACTGCTGGAGCCTGGGTGTGTGATGTGAAACTCTGCTGGAGCCTGGGTGTGTGTGATGTGAAACTCTGCTGGAGCCTGGGTGCGTGATGTGAAACTCTGCTGTAGCCTGGGTGGGTGATGTGATGTGAAACTCTGCTGGAGCCTGGGTGTGTGATGTGAAACATTGCTGGAGCCTGGGTGCGTGATGTGAAACACTGCTGGAGCCTGGGTGTGTGATGTGAAACACTGCTGGAGCCTGGGTGTGTGATGTGAAACACTGCTGGAGCCTGGGTGTGTGATGTGAAACACTGCTGGAGCCTGGGTGTGTGATGTGAAACACTGCTGGAGAATGGGTGTGTGATGTGAAACACTGCTGGAGCCTGGGTGCGTGATGTGAAACTCTGCTGGATCCTGGGTGCGTGATGTGAAACTCTGCTGGATCCTGGGTGCGTGATGTGAAACTCTGCTGGAGCCTGGGTGCGTGATGTGAAACTCTGCTGAAGCCTGGGTGCGTGATGTGAAACTCTGCTGGAGCCTGGGTGTGTGATGAGAAACACTGCTGGAGCCTGGGTGTGATGTGAAACACTGCTGGAGCCTGGGTGCGTGATGTGAAACTCTGCTGGAGCCTGGGTGCGTGATGTGAAACTCTGCTGGAGCCTGGGTGCGTGATGTGAATGAAACACTGCTGGAGCCTGGGTGTGTGATGTGAAACTCTGCTGGAGCCTGGGTGTGTGATGTGAAACTCTGCTGGAGCCTGGGTGCGTGATGTGAAACTCTGCTGTAGCCTGGGTGGTGATGTGATGTGAAACTCTGCTGGAGCCTGGGTGTAATGTGAAACTCTGCTGGAGCCTGGGTGTGTGATGTTAAACACGGCTGGAGCCTGGGTGTGTGATGTGAAACTCTGCTGGAGCCTGGGTGCGTGATGTGAAACACAGCTGGAGCCTGGATGCGTGATGTGAAACTCTGCTGTAGCCTGGGTGGGTGATGTGATGTGAAACTCTGCTGGAGCCTGGGTGTAATGTGAAACTCTGCTGGAGCCTGGGTGTGTGATGTTAAACACTGCTGGAGCCTGGGTGTGTGATGTGAAACTCTGCTGGAGCCTGGGTGCGTGATGTGAAACTCTGCTGGAGCCTGGGTGCGTGATGTGAAACTCTGCTGGATCCTGGGTGCGTGATGTGAAACTCTGCTGGATCCTGGGTGCGTGATGTGAAACTCTGCTGGAGCCTGGGTGCGTGATGTGAAACTCTGCTGAAGCCTGGGTGCGTGATGTGAAACTCTGCTGGAGCCTGGGTGTGTGATGTGAATCTCTGCTGGAGCCTGGGTGTGTGATGTGAAACTCTGCTGGAGCCTGGGTGTGTGATGTGAATCTCTGCTGGAGCCTGGGTGTGTGATGAGAAACACTGCTGGAGCCTGGGTGTGATGTGAAACACTGCTGGAGCCCGGGTGCGTGATGTGAAACTCTGCTGGAGCCTGGGTGCGTGATGTGAAACTCTGCTGGAGCCTGGGTGCGTGATGTGAATGAAACACTGCTGGAGCCTGGGTGTGTGATGTGAAACTCTGCTGGAGCCTGGGTGTGTGATGTGAAACTCTGCTGGAGCCTGGGTGCGTGATGTGAAACTCTGCTGTAGCCTGGGTGGGTGATGTGATGTGAAACTCTGCTGGAGCCTGGGTGTGTGATGTGAAACATTGCGGAGCCTGGGTGCGTGATGTGAAACACTGCTGGAGCCTGGGTGTGTGATGTGAAACACTGCTGGAGCCTGGGTGTGTGATGTGAAACACTGCTGGAGCCTGGGTGTGTGATGTGAAACACTGCTGGAGCCTGGGTGTGTGATGTGAAACACTGCTGGAGCTGGGTGTGTGATGTGAAACACTGCTGAGAATGGGTGTGTGATGTGAAACACTGCTGGAGCCTGGGTGCGTGATGTGAATCTCTGCTGGATCCTGGTGCGTGATGTGAAACTCTGCTGGATCCTGGTGCGTGATGTGAAACTCTGCTGGAGCCTGGGTGCGTGATGTGAAACTCTGCTGAAGCCTGGGTGCGTGATGTGAAACTCTGCTGGAGCCTGGGTGTGTGATGTGAAACACTGCTGGAGCCTGGGTGTGTGATGTGAATCTCTGCTGGAGCCTGGGTGTGTGATGAGAAACTCTGCTGAAGCCTGGGTGTGTGATGTGAAACACTGCTGGAGCCTGGGTGTGTGATGTGAAACACTGCTGGAGCCTGGGTGTGTGATGTGAATCTCTGCTGGAGCCTGGGTGTGTGATGAGAAACACTGCTGGAGCCTGGGTGTGATGTGAAACACTGCTGGAGCCTGGGTACGTGATGTGAAACTCTGCTGGAGCCTGGGTGTGTGATGTGAAACTCTGCTGGAGCCTGGGTGCGTGATGTGAATGAAACACTGCTGGAGCCTGGGTGTGTGATGTGAAACTCTGCTGGAGCCTGGGTGTGTGATGTGAAACTCTGCTGGAGCCTGGGTGCGTGATGTGAAACTCTGCTGTAGCCTGGGTGGGTGATGTGATGTGAAACTCTGCTGGAGCCTGGGTGTAATGTGAAACTCTGCTGGAGGCTGGGTGCATGATGTGAAACTCTGCTGGATCCTGGGTGCGTGATGTGAAACTCTGCTGGATCCTGGGTGCGTGATGTGAAACTCTGCTGGAGCCTGGGTGCGTGATGTGAAACTCTGCTGAAGCCTGGGTGCGTGATGTGAAACTCTGCTGGAGCCTGGGTGTGTGATGTGAATCTCTGCTGGAGCCTGGTGTGTGATGTGAAACTCTGCTGGAGCCTGGGTGTGTGATGTGAATCTCTGCTGGAGCCTGGGTGTGTGATGAGAAACACTGCTGGAGCCTGGGTGTGATGTGAAACACTGCTGGAGCCTGGGTGCGTGATGTGAAACTCTGCTGGAGCCTGGGTGCGTGATGTGAAACTCTGCTGGAGCCTGGGTGCGTGATGTGAATGAAACACTGCTGGAGCCTGGGTGTGTGATGTGAAACTCTGCTGGAGCCTGGGTGTGTGATGTGAAACTCTGCTGGAGCCTGGGTGCGTGATGTGAAACTCTGCTGTAGCCTGGGTGGGTGATGTGATGTGAAACTCTGCTGGAGCCTGGGTGTAATGTGAAACTCTGCTGGAGCCTGGGTGCATGATGTGAAACTCTGCTGGATCCTGGTGCGTGATGTGAAACTCTGCTGGATCCTGGGTGCGTGATGTGAAACTCTGCTGGAGCCTGGGTGCGTGATGTGAAACTCTGCTGAAGCCTGGGTGCGTGATGTGAAACTCTGCTGGAGCCTGGGTGTGTGATGTGAATCTCTGCTGGAGCCTGGGTGTGTGATGTGAAACTCTGCTGGAGCCTGGGTGTGTGATGTGAATCTC
Organism: Leptobrachium leishanense; assembly: GCA_009667805.1. Taxonomy (NCBI): domain Eukaryota; kingdom Metazoa; phylum Chordata; class Amphibia; order Anura; family Megophryidae; genus Leptobrachium; species Leptobrachium leishanense. The sequence goes on along the minus strand of CM019067.1, from coordinate 154,379,375 downwards.
TGCTGGAGCCTGGGTGTGTGATGAGAAACACTGCTGGAGCCTGGGTGTGATGTGAAACACTGCTGGAGCCTGGGTGCGTGATGTGAAACTCTGCTGGAGCCTGGGTGCGTGATGTGAAACTCTGCTGGAGCCTGTGTGCGTGATGTGAATGAAACACTGCTGGAGCCTGGGTGTGTGATGTGAAACTCTGCTGGAGCCTGGGTGTGTGATGTGAAACTCTGCTGGAGCCTGGGTGCGTGATGTGAAACTCTGCTGTAGCCTGGGTGGGTGATGTGATGTGAAACTCTGCTGGAGCCTGGGTTGTAATGTGAAACTCTGCTGGAGCCTGGGTGTGTGATGTTAAACACTGCTGGAGCCTGGGTGTGTGATGTGAAACTCTGCTGGAGCCTGGGTGCGTGATGTGAACACAGCTGGAGCCTGGATGCGTGATGTGAAACTCTGCTGTAGCCTGGGTGGGTGATGTGATGTGAAACTCTGCTGGAGCCTGGGTGTAATGTGAAACTCTGCTGGAGCCTGGGTGCATGATGTGAAACTCTGCTGGATCCTGGGTGCGTGATGTGAAACTCTGCTGGATCCTGGGTGCGTGATGTGAAACTCTGCTGGAGCCTGGGTGCGTGATGTGAAACTCTGCTGAAGCCTGGGTGCGTGATGTGAAACTCTGCTGGAGCCTGGTGTGTGATGTGAATCTCTGCTGGAGCCTGGGTGTGTGATGTGAAACTCTGCTGGAGCCTGGGTGTGTGATGTGAATCTCTGCTGGAGCCTGGGTGTGTGATGAGAAACACTGCTGGAGCCTGGGTGTGATGTGAAACACTGCTGGAGCCTGGGTGCGTGATGTGAAACTCTGCTGGAGCCTGGGTGCGTGATGTGAAACTCTGCTGGAGCCTGGGTGCGTGATGTGAATGAAACACTGCTGGAGCCTGGGTGTGTGATGTGAAACTCTGCTGGAGCCTGGGTGTGTGATGTGAAACTCTGCTGGAGCCTGGGTGCGTGATGTGAAACTCTGCTGTAGCCTGGGTGGGTGATGTGATGTGAAAGTCTGCTGGAGCCTGGGTGTAATGTGAAACTCTGCTGGAGCCTGGGTGTGTGATGTTAAACACTGCTGGAGCCTGGGTGTGTGATGTGAAACTCTGCTGGAGCCTGGGTGCGTGATGTGAAACACAGCTGGAGCCTGGATGCGTGATGTGAAACTCTGCTGTAGCCTGGGTGGGTGATGTGATGTGAAACTCTGCTGGAGCCTGGGTGTAATGTGAAACTCTGCTGGAGCCTGGATGTGTGATGTTAAACACTGCTGGAGCCTGGGTGTGTGATGTGAAACTCTGCTGGAGCCTGGTGCGTGATGTGAAACTCTGCTGGAGCCTGGGTGCATGATGTGAAACTCTGCTGGATCCTGGGTGCGTGATGTGAAACTCTGCTGGATCCTGGGTGCGTGATGTGAAACTCTGCTGGAGCCTGGGTGCGTGATGTGAAACTCTGCTGAAGCCTGGGTGCGTGATGTGAAACTCTGCTGGAGCCTGGGTGTGTGATGTGAATCTCTGCTGGAGCCTGGGTGTGTGATGTGAAACTCTGCTGGAGCCTGGGTGTGTGATGTGAATCTCTGCTGGAGCCTGGGTGTGTGATGAGAAAACTGCTGGAGCCTGGGTGTGATGTGAAACACTGCTGGAGCCCGGGTGCGTGATGTGAAACTCTGCTGGAGCCTGGTGCGTGATGTGAAACTCTGCTGGAGCCTGGTGCGTGATGTGAATGAAACACTGCTGGAGCCTGGGTGTGTGATGTGAAACTCTGCTGGAGCCTGGGTGTGTGATGTGAAACTCTGCTGGAGCCTGGGTGCGTGTGTCACGGTGTCCGCGGCCCCCCCCCCCCGGCGCCTGGCAGCGGCTTCCTCGCTGCTCGCTGGCCAGGCGCCGAGTGATATCGCGGAACGCTTCCGCACACGTGGGACGCCGGGGGGCGGGGCCAGGCGCATGACGCGGACCGCCGAGTTTAAAACCCGGCTTCACTTCTCACTGGTGCCCTGACGTGGTAGTTACTTCCCGCAGAGCTCTTGTATTCTGTTGATAATTATTGGCTATTCTGTGTATTGACCCTTGGCATTTGGCAAACTGACCATTCTGTGTACCGACCCCTGGCATTGGCAAACGAACCATTCTGTGTACCGA